>VMOF01000320.1:20634300-20913978 GCA_011764245.1 Trialeurodes vaporariorum
TTTTCGGCTGCAGGAGCCCCAGTCCATCCATCCACCTAATAACAGATAGCATTTTCCCCGAATCAGGGTTGCATTTCACATGGTGCATGGGGAGACAGGTCAAGAGAATTTCCTGTCCGACTCAAAGCGGTGTTGCCGAGTCAATCTGTAACTCGGATTCTCGGCACGGGCGGCGTGAGAATCAATGGATGGAGGTGAAAAATATTGCTGAACACCTATAATAGACACGTTAAACTTTAACAAAAATTATTTTCGGAACGTGTTGAGAACGTTTTATGTTCCTCTTTAGTTTCCAAAAGGTTTCGTTTTACCAATATTAATACGCTTAAAATAACCGTTGTTGAAAACATTTAAAAAAATTAACTCCCCCCTCTCCAGTAACAAAATTTTGGTTTCAGGTACACCGGATACACGCCCACAAGATGTTTTCTGAACGTGTAATTGAAGCGAAACGCGATGGGAATGAACGAACAATTTGGGAAAGCAAATTGGGACAAAAACACGTTTTCACCACGTTGCAAAACCTTTTTCGAACGCATATTCTTTTTCAAAATGTTTCAAGACTTCTTGAGCCGGGGTATGCTACCGGGAAAACTAATGTGGTAAATTACTCCCCCCCCCTCCCATCCACACCCCGGGATCGATTTACGACCCTTCCAAAGAGTGCAATGCGTCGTAACCGCAGCCATCTCTAAGCTACACCTTTCCTGGTCTTATCAGCGGAATCAGAATTGTTTACATGTAAAAAGTCTCACGCGAGTAAATTATGGAAATTAGTCGTCACAAAATGTCGCGCAGCAACATCTGCGACCTCCGATCAACTCGACCAACGTGTGTCTCGGAACTTATCCAAGAATCTCTCTCTCTCTCTCTCTCTCTCTCTCTCTCTCTCTCTCTCTCTCTCTCTCTCTCTCTCTCCCTCTCTCTCTCTCTCTCTCTCTCTCTCCCTCCATCCATTTGACCACATGTGTTAGAGTGGGACATAGATAGGGGCTGAAGTCATATGATAGCTCGTCTCTCCATCCTTTTCTAGCCCATCTGTTAAAATGGGGACAGAAATCTTCTCCATCTTTTATAAAATATTTTTTCTTCCTTGGCGGAGTCAACGCGTTAATTGTAGATGAGATGTAGATTTGGACAAGGAATCAACTTCACCCCCCCCCCCCGGATCTACTTTTCCAAAGTGTCATACTGGAAGGGAGCCATGACCCATGAAACCATTCATTCGAGCGATCTCGGGATGTTAAATGGACCGCGGGAAAAGCGCGAGATTTGAAATTGACCGATCAGATATTAGTTTAGCGATAGTACTTAAACATCGAATTAGAACCAATCACGAGCTGGTTTTGGTTTCACGATATGTATCGAATCACACGACAGTAGCAGAGTGGACGAGAAGGATAAGTTATTAGTCCTCAGGCCTCGGGTCTTTCTTTCCTGGGGATAGTATTACACTGCGTAGTAGGTCTTGGTCCGGACGATCGAAGGCAAAGATTGAAATCGCGTCCTCTGCCTCCCTCTCCAGCGAATCTACCTCCACGCGCGCGATATTCGTTTTCATTCATAAATCGATTTCGATGAACTACGCGCATCGCCTTTCAGCAACGTTTATCACGAAAAATTTAAGAAAAGAACCTTTCCATTTCATGATGAGCCAAAGTAGGTTTTTTTTACTGATTTGACGATAAGGGCTCAGCTCTGAAAGTCAGCAATAAATTAAAAAACCCTGTTTTTCCCCATCAGAAAGCCCATGCAATAACCCGTTGAATCACAAAGTTTACAAAACAACATCAGGCTATTTATAGTCCTGTTACGATGTTTCAAATTAATAAGCAATTAAATATAATATTTCTACAATCAAGATCATGCATATGCTGAAATAAATCCTACCCAGTAAATCACATGTCTTCCTTTTCTGAAAATGGATTGAGAGAGAATAGTCTGACCATTCCAGCACGAAAGTCTACGATTTCAAAAAATGCTGGAGATTTGCATGGGGGGGGGGGGATTTGTCGACTACCATGATGTCTAAAAGTATTTCAGAATCGCAGGATATCAGGTGTTCCAGAGACGTAGGTAGGAATTTTTTGTCGAGGGGGGGGGGGGTGTCCAGAAGATCAAAAAGTGGTCAAATTTTTCTGAAATCGCAAAAAATTACCTTTTCTTCAGGGCAAAATTCGATGCCAAGGGGGGGGGGGGGTTCTTACTTTCAGCCCCCCCTTCCTCGACTACGCCACTGAGATGCTCGTTCATTGAACTTACACATTACAAGACTATATATTTTCATTTTTGAGGCAGTATTGAATCTCTCCTGAAAAAGACGTCCTGAAAAAAAAAATCTAATTCTCGGCTGACAGTTCGTTTGCTGCGTCTTTCTCATACAGTTCGATCGAAGGAATTGTCGCGAGCGGTTGCGGGGGGGGGAGTCCCATAAAAAAATAGGTCTGCTCTTTACTGGAAAGATCAAATGGTGATCCGGGTGTATATTCCTCAGAGAGAACACACCTGAAGTTCCGCGAGGACTTTATCTAGGCTAAACCGCACGCTCCGCAATTGTCGACTTGAGCGATAAGAGCCCCAGGCCTCAGGGTCTCGGGACCAAAATTGATTCGCTCTCTCCGCGTCGCACCGTTTCCTCGCCCAATGAAGCGTGAGCCGTAATCCAAAGGGATCCCTCTGATCGGTGATTGGTAGAGTGTCACTGGCAACGCATGATAAGACCAAAGATTCCGCAGACGACGCACTTTCAGCCCTGGCAGGACCCTTAACGTGGGGGGTTTTACGACGTTAACTTGTTTTTGAAATGGTTCGACGACACGAATGTCACTGACAGAGACAGTGGTGGCTCTTAGAATGCGTTTCATCGGTGCGTCTTCCCCATAAAAACCAAGTGGAGAATCGACCCTCACTGAAAAAAACAGAACTCCGCCAGTACACCCAAAGCTCCGGTGACAGGTGGGAATGTCCTATTTAAAATGTCCAACAAGAGATGTCCATAGCAACATTGTCCACCATAAAATGTCTCATTTACAATTTTTCCTGCATACATGAATGTCCCTTAAAATAATTCCCAACCGTAGACTAAATTGCGCGACCCCGCTAGCGCACTTACTACACCTACTGACCTACATATAGTACTATGCGTGGCGACTAAAAAAGACAAGTTTTTCATACTCAACGAATGATTGGGGTGAATATTGCGTCGTTTAATTCTAAAAATAAATAAGCTTTTTCTACAAGCACTTTCTTTCTTGTAGTTGGTGTGGAGCAGCGACCTTAAATACTAAGCCTCGTGGAACGGAAGGTTGAGTTTCCGGGGAGTCATTTTCTGCGAGACCCGAAAGTCCTATCCATCGCACATTGAAACGCCGACGTAATTCAGCAGCCATCAAAATGGACAAGAAGGTTCGAGTGCCGCTTTAAAACAGTATACGCGCACTTGCACGTAAATGTCAACAAAAAATGTCACGAGCATTTCAGTCCGTATTTATACAGGGCCCATTGCTACGGTGCGCCGGCGCGGTGCCGGAAAGGTAAAACGGGAGAGGAAATGCAAATGATTGTCATTTTCGAGGTGGATATGCATAAGAAAAAAAAAGTGATGATAATGACGATAAAAGGATGATTATATGCAAACCATCGAGGAAGAGCGAGTGTTGAGCGGAGGGGGTATAGGAAATACGCATACCAACAACGTTTGTAACACATTTTGGGGGCTTTGTTACTTTGTTTGTTTAGACTTACTCACCCTTGGGTGCATCACGCCTGCGACATGTCGACGCGACACGCTAAGCCGCGCACTGTGGTTTAAGATCGTCAAAAAGTGATCAAAAATCAAAAAGTAAATTTCTTCACGGAAAAAAGAAAGTTTAGGTACAACCGTAGCAGCTTTTTAAAATAGCTTCGCAAAGCAAAAGTTCTAGCTGTACCGGAGAAAGTTGCGGTTGTTCCGAAGCACTACTTCTGTGGAACAAAAGCACGAAGAAAGGCTGTTGTTCTACCGAGGTAGTGCTTCCGTACAACAGCATTTTTCTCCGGTAGAGCTAGAACTTTTGCTTTGCGAAGCTATTTTAAAAAACTACTGCGGTTGTACTTAAGCTTGGTTTTTTCAGTGTTATTGATTTATCATTCATAAAATTTCAAGACCAAGTTTAAAGACGGAGCAGGATTTTTATTTTGCATAAATTTTTTGCTTTTTGTTTCTTGTTTTGTTTTGTTTTTTTTGTTTTTGTTTTTTGCTTGTTTTTTTTGTTTTGTTTTTCGTTTGTTTTTCTTTTTAATCAACAATGATTCCTACGATTGTAAAGATTACAAATTAAAGTATTTTTGTATGTCACAGTGATACTCCTGAATAAAACTGTGTAATCTTTTTGTCAACCGATGGAGTCAGTATATATTGATTTGAAAAAAAAATCGTAAATTTTATGCGAAGTGGCAACCTGGAGACAGAGAACACTTCTGACAAGTAACTTAAACCTAGAGATGCCACGGAAAAGCTGAAAAGTTAAGCTTAAAAGGTTGGAAACAATGATTTTTGATGAATTTTCGGCCACTTTTTTGCGACCTCAAACCATAGTGCGGCGATGCAGTATAAAAACGTATAAATGCGCAATACATAACCGGCTCTGATGCGTCAAGACGTGAGGGGTTAAAAGAGACGCGACAAGCATAGGAAGAGTGAGAAAATGATCTTGGTCTCCCTCATTATGCGACAAAGAAACGAGAGATAGTGTCGCAATGGAATTAAGATCAAATGAACGTACTATGTACTATGGGTATTAAGTATGGTCAACGATTGCGTAGTATACCTATGGTCCGAGTCCAAGACTCGATATCACGGAGATTCTCTCTGAAAGTTGTCCTAAAGGGTTGCAAATAAAACGGTAGTTTTTTACTACAATAGGTTTTCAATATAGAATACAGGGTGTCCGAGAAGTGAGTTCACACTTATAGAATGCGGTCTTGCAGGGGGAGGAAAAATCTGAAAAAACAAAATTGCTCTATTTTTTCAGATCTTTCAAATGACCCAATAAAAAATACCCCTTGCCATTTGAATTCTTCGAGAAATCGTCATTCCGAAACTTTGGGAGGGGAGGACGGAGTTTCCACGGTGATTTTGGGAATTTTGACGTTTTTCCTAGAGTCTCAGAAGGGCCTTGGGTTTTTCCTGAATTGTTCAGCTTTTTTCTCCCCCCGCAAGACCTCATACAAAAAGGGTTCACTCATTTCTCGGACACCCTGTTTAATCTAACACATGGCCTGGGGGAGGGGGGTGAAATGGCGACAGCCCCATGCCCATTTCGAAAGTCAGAAAATGGAGGGGGGGGGAGAATGAAAGGAAAGGGAAGAAAGCGCGGAGGGAAAAGACTTGCAGAATCCTCCAAAAAAAATTCTAGCTGAGGCCATCTTTGGAATCAGTCAACGTATAGACTAAAAAACAATCGCCTATATTTTTAGTAAAATCATACTTCGAGAGTACACGGAAAAAAGTCAGGTCTTCATATTTTCCACCATGATAGCTGAAAAAGCCTCAGCTACCGCAATCGAGTGTTTTTCTACCATGGTAGATTTTTCGACTACCACGGTAGATTTTTTATCCACCCTGGTAGATTTTTGCAGGTCTTGATAGAAAAAAGTCTACCATGGTGGATAAAAAATCTACCGTGGTAGTAGAAAAATCTACCTCGGTAGAAAAAGCACTCGATCGCGGTAGCTGAGGCTTTTTCAACAATCATGGTAGAAAATAATTATGAAGACCTGATTTTTGTCCGTGTAGGGTTTAAATGTGACGACTGTTGACAATATCTATCTTTAATAAAAACAACTTACGATGACAATGAAGTGAAGTAAAGGTTCGACTAAAACAAAGCACTGACCTGAAACACAGAAAAATAACAAAATATATTACAAAAAAGTCGGTTTAAATTCAGTGAAACAGACTATGGTTGCACTGGACACTGACACTAGACAGTGTGACGAGTCGTGCTGAATAGGGCAACGTTGCATTTTGCCAATTTAAACGCCACAGAAAAAAGTCGAATTCACAGCCCACAGGTGCTAACCGAAAACCCCTTAGTTCGATCTAGTCATGATCGCCGATCGATTTAAATTGACAAAAAGCAACGTTTCCAAATTGAAAGCCACGTCACTGTTGATAGGTAATAATAACAGCGGGCTTTAAAGCCGATCATCGTGCAATTTGACAACGCTGCATTCTGCCCCTTAGCACCCATGAAAAAGATCGAACTATTATGAGTTCGATGAACACGAGCAGTGGCGGCTCTTGCTAACATACGGCAATATTATTCTTCACCATGAACCGATGCAAAAGTAAGAATTTCTCAGAAATTCAGCAAAGCCTCTGAAGATCGATTATTTTACGTAGGTTTTTATAGAGAGAATTTGTTGTTGCCACATTGTACGGTGATCCGCCACTGGCTGCAAGAGATCATGGGCGGATCCAGGCATTTGTCTTTCTCTCTCTACTTCCATATGAACACATGTGTCAGAAAAGAATAGCAAAGGGGTCATCACGTGACTTTGGACCCTCTCTCTGTCCTTTTCGAACGCACGTATTCAAATTGGAGGAGAGAGAGAAAGGCAAATCCCTGTATCCGCCCATGCAAGAGATGCATTAGAGTTCAATGAGACAGCGCAGCAAGAAGGAGAAATAAGCAGCAATATAGCTAATGAACAAACTGAGTCCATCAATGTAAAAAATTAATGAGCACAAAAAAAAAAAAAAAAAAAAAAAAAAAAAAAAAAAAAAGAAGACATAAGATAGTGGCGAAGAGAGATAAGCTCTTTTTGAATGGCTGCACACTCTTCGGCTCAGGGTATCGCACGATAGAGCCTATCGAAAAAAAAATCGAAGTGTTTATGAGAAAAGGTTAACTAAATGTTTGCTCACTTTTCTAGTCTGGATTCTCATATTGAGTCCGTCCCCCGTTTTTATCTTAATTAATAGCATAAAAAACAGCAGAAGAAGAAGAAGAAGAAGAATAAGACAAAAATAGGAGGGAGTTGAGAGCGAGAAAAATACCCCTGAAGTGCATTGCGGCGCCGTGAAGTATCACAAAAAGGAGGGGGGGGGGGGGGGTAAACGAGGCCTGATTCCGCGAACCTGAATGTGTATCCGATGAACTGCATCTCAACTCACAAGCTCAAGGACGATCTCAAGGATACGAGACCGTTATTGCTTTAAGGCATTAAATGATTAAAATGAAAAAAAAAAAATAAAATAGAAAGAAATATACGGTTCAACGGGTTCGTAAATCCGACAGGTACAGCCTGTTTATAATGCTAATTCATGATAGGAACACGAAGAAGGATGATGTCGAGATGTAGACATGCGCGGAGGCGCTGCGCTGTTGATAAGATGAATAGCACACACATTGATCATTTATAAAAACGATACTTTTTTTGTGCAGGGATTAGATATTGATGTAACGAAGGGGAAGCGTGTAATTAGTTTGATACACTTTGGAGTCGTAGTTTGTTGTCGTAAAGACGTTCCCTTAACACTTCGAGCTGACAATGAACTTTAGGGCGAGGAAATGGGTCTGTTGCAAACTTTTGTTACACCGATAAATAGTGTTTCATCGTATGTAAAATCGCCCGAAAAGTCCATTGGTGGCATCAGAGAGTCATGAAATGCAATAATAAACTCACAAGAGACGTTTAATGAAATCCAAGATGGCGGTAAAATATCGAGCAATCTGTAATGCATGCACCTTTAACATCCAAGGAGTGCCAACGTTGACAACTTCATACAACTTCAAAGGTTATGTGTTTACTTATACGTTGCGATTCGGTGTGATCGATATTGTGAGGTTGGCTATCCTTGGATGTTCGTGGTGCATGCATACATGTTGCTCGATATTTTACCGCCATCTTGGATTTCATTAAACGTCTCTCGTGAGTTTTGCAACAGACCCATTATGAACATGAAGATACTACATTGAGATGGGGGGAGAGTTTGCGGAATTTTTTAGGCGTAGGCTAAGAATGTGCACAACGTAAGTTTTAAGGTGCCAAATACACAACCTGCCGAGCAAATTGAACCTGGGACCAAATTATGTTACGCCTTGACGGTCCTCCGAAAGACGTTGGGTGCTGCGTACTTATACTCTGTTCACGATAAGAAGGCGGGTGAGAATTCAGGTAGTAACGCACTATTTAGCAACAGTGCGGCTTATGCTGGCTACTCGGCCTACTCCAACCCTTCGCAGTGGCCGTTGTTTTCCCGAACTCTCACTTGGCACGGAGGATTTCCAAGAACCGACGGACTCTAAAATTTACACCCGTCCAGTAAAAATTGCAAACTGTCATTAATACGAAAAAACGGACGAAATTTTCGCCCTAAAGGGCCAAAACTCGGCAGAAATAGTCGAGTTTGAATATTGATGACTCTCAGAAATTCGTATTTTTCAGTCCGAATTAAATTCAGGATATTTCGTCTAATATCGAATTTCTGAGAGTCATCAGTATTCAAACTCGACTATTCTCGTCGAGTTTTGGCCCTTTAGGGCGAAAATTTCGTCCGTTTTTTCGTATTTGTGACCGTTCGCAATTTTTACTGGACGTGTGTAAATGTTTGAGTCTGTCGGTTCTTGGAAATCCTCCGTGCCAAGAGAGAAGTCGGAAGAACAACGGCCACTGCGAAGGGTTGAAATAGCCGGTATAGCCACACTGTTGCTAAATAGTGCATTACTACCTGAGCTCTCACCCGCCTTCTTATCGTGAACAGAGTATAGGTATGGTTACGTGTGCTTTATACCCCGCGTAAGTACTCACCGTCATTCACCGATCATAATGCATGCGGGACCGTGAGGACGTAACATTAGTTGGTCCCTGCAGCCCAACAGCTAGGTAGGCAAACTGTGATGCATATGCTTCTCTCAACACGGGATTAAAAAACTGCGGTTCGTATGAAACACCGAGGGTGTTTCAGTTTAGTTCCCGTAACCGAAGTTTTCAGTTGTGAGTACCGAACTTCAGTACTTCAGTTAGGAGTACTGAAGTGGTTCAGTAGAAACAAAATGTGAGTCATAGTATTAGTCACACTTACCGAAACCTTCGGTACTCCTAACTGAAGTTCGGTACTCACAAACGAAAACTTTGGCTAATGTAACCGAACACCTGGGTGTGCCATATGAGCCAGTTCTTATAACCGATTTTTTTTTTCTCCGTGAAGGGCAAAAATGGGAAAAATCGGATAGTTATTCGAAATGGCAACACTGCACTGCACACACCAAAATACTACAAAATAGTTCAAAAGGACCAAATGCAACGTTGCCAAATTGCATGCTACGCTACTGGACAAAAGAAAATCCTCCAGTCACAGAGTGAGGTGAGCGTGATCGATGCACGGACCGCGCTCACCTTTCGGCCAACCAACGAAGGGTTATCGTACAAATAGATGTAGAGTCTTGGGAGACTTGAGACGATTCCGGCCGGAGTCCGATTTGCAAAGGTAAAGGAAACGAGCTGAAGCATCTGTTTCGGGGCTCGACCTTTGAGGCTATTGTGCGAGCTCTCTTAAAAAACAAAAAAACAAAAACGGAAAGGGCCACAGGCCAGGGGAGGGGGAGGTGGGGGGAAAGGAGAGAAACTGGAGATTATGTTACTTCATACGGCGTTTCTGCTTTTAGTCTCCTTTCAATCAGAGGCAGACTCGAGGTTTCGTCTTCGGCTTGGGGGCCCTTCAATACCTTGTTTCCGAGAATTCAGCCCCAATACTTCTCATGACTGTCTCGCCCTCACAGCAACAATGATTAAGAATGAGCAAAAGAGAGAGAGATAGAGAGAGAGAGAGAGAGAGAGAGAGAGAGAGAGAGAGAGAGAGAGAGAGAGAGAGAGAGAGAGAGAGAGAGAGAGAGAGAGAGAGAGAGAGAGAGAGAGAGAGAGAGAGAGAGAGAGAGAGAGAGAGAGAGAGAGAGAGAGAGAGAGAGAGAGAGAGAGAGAGAAAGAGATAGATCAAAAGAGAGACAGAGTGTGTGTGAGAGAGAGAGAGAGAGTGAGAGTGAGAGAGAGAGAGAGAGAGAGAGAGAGATCAAAAGAGAGAGAGATAGAGAGAGAGAGAAGGAGAGAGAGAGAGAGGGAGGGGATGAGAGATAGAGAGAGAAACGAGGATAAAGAGTGGATGGAAAGAAAGATGGATGGGTGAAGAAAGAGTGAGAGAGAAGAGTAGACAGAGAGGAGAAAGAGAGATGGATGGATGGATGGGTGGGAAAAGAGTGAGAAAATACCAGTTTCATGAACGAGCGACGCGAAAACGAGACCTTGCCTTCAAAAAGACGACTGCGCGTTTTCCTTTGAATATTTTCTCCTTTCTTTTCCCCTCTCCTTTTCCTCCCATGACGATAAGATAGCGAAGAACGTCGAGAGAGGTAGAGTGAAAGAGAGAGAGACAGCGCGAAACGAAAAAACAAAAAGAAAAACAACAAAGACGAAAAAGAAAAAATTGGAAACAAACGAGGTGAATCTTTTCTTTTTACACCTGACTGTGTTATTGTTTTCTCGCTCGAATATCGGATGGGGAAAAAAATCCCCGATCGGTTTTTCCGATCTTATCCTTTTCAATCAACTCCCCCCCCCTTTTCACCCCTCACCACCCACCACCCACGGCTCTTGCGACATCCTCGAGTTTCAATCCGAAATGCGGTTTGGGTGCCATGCCTGAACAAAACCTCGCATCAGCGCAATGTCGGGGTGGAAGTAAAAAAAATAAAAAAAAAAAGGAAAGAGGAAGAGACAGGAGAACCCCCTTTTCTTATTTTTAATGATGGTTGAAAAAAAGTCACGCTCTCCGAGTTTCGGAGGAGACAGAAATTTCGTTTGCGGAGATACCAACCACGTTGCGGGCCTCGACGCGGGGCATGTGGATGACGTGTGGCTTGAAAGGCGCGAGTATCTCTGAGTAACTAAAACCTCTTTTCCCTTCCAACTGAAAATTTTCTGATTTGACATTTACGTGAGTGAGTGGGAGAAATGAGATCAGAAAAGCCGCAGAGAGAGAAAAAAAAGGGGGTAGAAGGGGGGAACGAGAGGCAGCGCGCACTGCGAAGACTTTTTATTTGATTTAAAACGGGGTGAAGATATGGAGGAAATTACAATAACAAAAACGCGCCAAAATACGGATTTGAATGTTCGAGTGTGGCGTAGGAAAAAAAGGAGAGAAAAAAAAAGTTTTAACCGAGGAGTTTCGACAAAAATCGGGAGGATGAAGCATCTCTTGTTGCAGTGTTGCCAGCTCCAGGGTAAAAAGCCGTATCGTCCCCATTTAAATCAATGTAAAACGTACGGCTTTTTCACCCCAATCTGGCAACACTGTCTTGTTGTGTCTCGACCCAGCGTACAGTGGGCAAATATAATTGAAATGTCTGCATTTCTGCAATGTTGTCTTAAAACTAGCGAAACAAAAGCGGATTCTGTTCTGTTGAGGCCACAGACGGATACAAGAATCTCTTCTTCTCTCTTCCCATTTGAAGGCGTGCATGATGGTCCTCTGCTATCCTTTTCTAACACAAGTGTTCCAATGGGTAGACAGAGAGACAGACAGATTCCTGTATCCACTTATAGCTGAAGCGACTATATCTTTCTTAGGTACTGCTGTCAACCTAGCAACGTCGGTAAGTACCTACATTATCAGACAGAAGAGAGCAACGTCCGACAACGTTGACCGTAGGTGTTGAGTCGAGATTGCCTAAATCCACGAGAAGTAAACAATGCGACTGACATCCAAGTCAATTCCAATTTGTAGGCAAGCGTGGAAAAAAAAGTCAAAAGTATATATCTTTTATACGCGATATTAAGCATGAGTGTATAGAGCATGTGGGCACAGAAAAATGTAATGCGGTCTGACGGGCCACGGGCGGGCAGGCGCGGCACCCGGGTCTTAAGGGGAGAGAGGGAGGGGTTATAAACATGGGTGATTGATGGCTGTGAAACATAGATGAGAGAATATTATACGGAGGCGTAATAGACGCTCTTCGCCCCCCCCCCCCTCCCGGCACATAGCCTCAGCCGCTGAGACGCGACGCGGGATCGACCCGGCGTAAATTATTTGCAGCCCGCGGCATATAAATGTCACAATCATGTTGGGTACATCACTATCTATTATCCACACAAATATACGGAGACGAGGATACATACATATATACATTTACACATGTAAGAATGGTCTTGCTGTAGAAGTGTTGAAGATAATAGCGATCCCTGGAAGAAGGGCCCATAAAAATTGAGCCGTACTCTTCCAGAGACAGCTCGGGCGATTTGGCAGCTATATAAAGTTTTTCCATTTAACTACCAGTTGCAACTGTTGCAACTACCCAGTTGCTCTAAATTACAGCTAAAACCGATGTCAAAAATGGGCCTTTCTATGAATTTAAGTAAATTGGAGTAACAGTGTTTACAAACACTGCAAAAAAAAAAAAAAAAAATAGATCCGTTGGGGGCCTTCCGAGGCTCGGGGGCCCCGAAGCAATGCCCCAACTACCCTGTGGTAATTAGGGCCCTGCGTGCACTAATTAGAGTCCGCCAATATTACTTTCTCGAACTTTTACTTGAAAAGGGAGTGAGGGTGGATCTAAAGAGATTCACTCGGAGTCCCATTGAACCTGTGTTTCTTTGTGTTTTGTGTATGAAATATCGAAGCGTAAAGGGTAAAGCACACGTAAGTACTTATATCATACAGCTCCGAACAAAATCGGGTCCATCTCTGACACGGGAATTTCCGCTCCGGTTGAAAAACGAGTGCAAGGACTCGACTGATAGTACTTACTAATTTTCTTAGAAATCTGCCCAAGCTGGGCGGCTGGCATTGCTTACATTTTTCTTGTGCGGAAATTTTTGGGAATGAATGCGAATGAGTTTGACGTTCATCCATTTTCCCTTCCTCTGCTTCATAACTATGCCGCCAGACGAAATTTTTCCTCAATTTTCTTGCCGAGTGGGTTACCGCCCATAAAAATGTCGTCATCATTATCTTACTAATTTATTTCCCTCCCACAAGCTTGACTAAAGTAATCACCAGTTTATCTCACTGCTTAATGGTCTAATAAATTAGCGATTTTGAGCGTGTTTGCGCACATTCTAGAAATTAGTATCAATAAAAATTCTTCACGAATTTTTTACTCTACTTTTTCAAATAAATTTCTTTTCAGCAATGCCCATCTTTCTTTAAAGTGATCTTGAATCTTATCTCAATGACTGATTCTTTTTTCTTTTCTTCCTTTCAAATATAATTTAAATAGTTTCTTTTTTTTAGAATCAAATCGTTATTTATTTACTCATTTTTACTTTTTCGTTACTTATCACAGATTTCCTCGCCTTCAGTTTTTCTCGTCTGTAATTACTTTCATTTCAGAAGACGAGTTTCAAACATAAAAAGTCAGGATTAAAAAGTATATTTCACATCTCAATAATAACTTTAAAAACAGCTAATTTACAGGGTTCGATTTACAAGATAGTAATCAAGAATTTCGTAAATCGCATCACAATAGCACCAAATGCGTCTTCCCGTGTTCACGTCAGAGCGCATATCTGAGTCCAGACCCTGGTAAAAGTTTTTCATTGGTGACCAATAAAACGGTTCCAATTCTCCAGAGACCAATGCATTTTTCAATGGTGACCAATGTAATTTCATTGGTCACCAATGAAAAATTCATTGATCACTGGAGAATTGGAACCGTTTTATTGGTCACCAATGAAAAACTTTTTCGAGCACGATCTACGGGATCTTTTTCCACTGTATATGAGAATCTTTGGCGATCGTTTCCTGAGACGGATGTTCGAAGATTTTTGGACGTTATTATTTTAGCTTACTTTCTGGCACGAAACTTCCTCGCAAAAGCAAACAAAGGGATTTAAAAAAAAAATAACAAAAATAAAAACAAAATTAAAAAAAGAAGCTCGGAGGAGGTGATTGGGATAGATAGAGTATGGTGCCAAAATGACAGGTAGAAAATCCAAAGATTAAATACAAACAAATGCTTCAGACGAAGTCTACGTTTCAAAATCAGTGGGTGCTTCGGTGTATATTAAACAAATTTTCAAAATATTTTATCACGGTGACTTGCCATCTCACGAAAATAGTAATATTAAATAATTGTTATTGTTTCAGTCTTTTTCTCTGAGTTATTCTTCTCTATTATTCTATTCTTTCAAAATCTCGTCCGCGCTAAAGCCGCGGTGGCAGGGAAGGGGGAGAGGGAGCTAATTTTAAAGGACGACCGTCTGATCTTGTTTATTTTTCTTTCGCTTCTAAAATGAGGAGCTTTGATACTAAATCTATCAAGGAAATTATTTTCATCTGAATATACGGCCGTGTTTATTTGAACACAATAAAAACAACGCCAGGATTGTCGATTGCTGCAGTCTGGATATGCATCAGTTTTTCAATTCGTTGTTATTTATTCTGCTATTTCGGTTTGGTGTTTATTTTCATATGACTGACTTTCTTCCTGATATACGTTTCTGGGCTTAAACTAATGACCCAATTGAGAGGACTTGGCTGAGATTTATCGCATTTGCATTCGGACATGGATGCCTTCGAGCCCGACTCTATAAATTTATCCAAAGAAATGGACGAAACTAAAAAAAATGTTAATATTTTCCCTTCGTTTCGTATGATATCTTACTTATGAAAAATAAGCATCTTTCAATTCTTCTGTTTTAGCAGGGAAAAAAAGAAGAAAATTATTGTTGTTTAACTGTACATTATAGGAGCATGATCATTTGGATTATTCTTTTTTTTTGTTTCTTCAATTGTTTCTTCCGATTATATATTATGGTTATTGGTGTCTTTAAATACATTCACAGGATTGGAATCGACGTCTGCAAAAATGTAACATCATACGACTTGAAAATACATTGAAAGTAACATTGCATTTCGTAGCATTGAATTGATCCTATTATAATGATATTGCTGTTACAGATGTTACCTGTGTTTATTACTGAATTTTAGACTTTCTTAATATGAATTTGCCTGATTTTTTCTGGTTTTTATATCAGTTTCAGTTAATCAGGTTTGCAAGAGCTCCATCTGTCTGTTTCAATTACTAAATAAAGGGTTCAAGCGCGATTTAAATTAGAGTATGTTCTTAATCTTCTTGAGTGACCTCTCTCTCTTCTTTTCCAAGATTGTTGAGTAAAAAAAAAAAAGAGAGTCAATGAAATAGGCGGTGAGTGGAGATGCGAAGCGGTTATAAGGCGATGGGGGGGGGGCAGCATATTACACGAGTTATTGCATCATTTAAAATTAAGTGCCTCGGAAGAGAAGAAGGGAGCAAAGAGCGTCGATTCGCGTGAAGCGGAAAACAAGTTTCTTTTTCTTTTTACGCCCGGTTCGAGTTTTTAGGTTTTTTTTTTTTTTGTTTTTTCTGTTTTTTTTTTTTTTGTTTTGTTTTGTTTCGGAAATACATATACGTGTGCAGTTCAAGAAATTCGAAAAATGCATTTACACCACGGTGGAGGGGAGCGGGGGGGGGGCTCGTCCACGTTGTGGAGCGCGGGCCCCAATTTAAATTTACGACCTGCTCCAAATGCGCTGAGAGCAATTACAAGTCATAACGCGTGCACAAATGCGGACTCCGCGCGAACGAATGCATGCGTTCCATTCCTCCGTCGAGCTCACTCCGTTCCTCCGCGTCGAGTTGCATCGTGTCGTGTCGTCGCCACAGGAACGATTTTCTGGAACTTACTGCTTCCGCGCTGCCCGGACCAATTTTTGAAAACGATTTACGGACAGTCCGCACCGCCGCACTTTGCTTTGAGATCGAAAAAAAAAAAAAAAATTAGAAAAACAAACTGGCAAAAATCAGTGAAAAACAGTCATCAAAAATCATCGTTTTTGACCTTTTCGACTTTTGAAAAACTGGCAAAAAATGAGTGAAAAACTGTCATCAAAAATCATCGTTTTTGACTTTTTCAACTAAATTTGAAAAACTAGCAAAAAGTAAGTGAAAAACAGTCGTCAAAAATCATCGTTTTTGACCTTTTCAGCTAAATTTGAAAAACTGGCAAAAAACGAGTGAAAAACTGTCATCAAAAATCATCGTTATTGACTTTTTCAACTAAATTTGAAAAACTGGCAAAAAGTAAGTGAAAAACAGTCGTCAAAAATCATCGTTCTTAACCTTTTCAACTAAATTTGAAAAATCCCGGTGACATTTCTAGGTGTAAATTACTTGCTAAAAGTGTTCTTTGTGATTGAATTTGGTTTTGAAAGTTGAAAAAGGATTAAGTGATGAGAAATTTAAAATGTTTTCCTGATTTTTTGCCACTTTTTGGCCATCGCAGACCAAAGTGCGCCGCGCAAATTGGATCGAAGCAAAGCTTTTTTTGATTGTATGAACGTTTTCTTTGTTTTCATTTTCAAAAAACATTTCTACGTTCACTTTTCATTGCGACATCAAAAAATTAAACAAAACAAAAAAACACAACATATCACTTATTTAACCCCGAAAAGGTAAAAACTAACCCCATTTTTTAAATAGTTGTATTTCTATCCATTGCTAATAATATTTATTTCCATTCAATAAATATCACGTCTGGAAAATTTCATATTCCGCGCCACTGTGCCGCGCACAGTATGAAAGAGAATAGAAGAGGTGGACAAAAAAATCAATGTTTCGCAACACGCCATTATTACTCAGTACCGCGCTTAGGAAAAACGGCGTAACCACCAGGTGCTACTTACGCTAGTCTTGCAATATGGCTCGGGGTCTCTGTTCTTGCACCGGCTCCCTCTTCAGGTGTAAGCCACATTGCAGAAACAGCTTAAACCACACTTGGCGTTCAAGGCGTCCTTCCTTAGAACGCCACTATACCGATCGTACAAAGTAATGTTGACATCCATTATACTTGGGAACTCATAACGCGGAAGGATATAGCGATCAGGAGCGGGGGGGGGGGAGACGAGACCTGCTCCTGGGTAGGGGACCTCGACCAGGGGACAGGGATTTTAAAGCCTCCATGAGGACGTAATTTTCATAAGAGATGGATCTTTTGTTTCAAGCACTAATTCCTCCTCCTCCGGACGCAGCTTGAGGGAGTAGGGGAGGGAGGGGGGGGGGGTCGTGCCGAAAGGTTCGAGCTCTGGATTAGCCTTTGAAAACCACTACCTCCCTCCGTACCTTGCCACTAACCCCCCTCTTCACCCTCCCCTTCCTCCCCCACCAATCTCTTCCCATCGCTCATCAAAAAGGGGGGAGCTCCAATTCTGAAGGAACTCACTTGTTTTATATACACGGGACCTCATTAACAATCGGCTCATGTAACCCTATAATTTGAGCTTTGTTTTCTACTCAACTCGCGCTTTCGCGACCCTTCCATCCCGCGAAGCAAGCCCCCCCCCCCCCCCTTCCTCTTGCATGACCCTTCGGGCTCAGAACCTCATCCCATCCCTCTCTCCGCAACCCTCCGTGAACCCCCCTCCCCGACGAAGTACTCTCCCCCCCTCTTCTACAGAATAATTAAGATTTCACTCTTCAAAGTGTTAAAAAACACCGATTCACCACTCCAACAATAATTATTAACCCACGCCCACAAAAATAATTTTTCATTTTAGCTTCCAGCGAGATTTTGCGCGGGGTACGGATGTGATGGAAAGGAAAGGGGGAGGGGAAACTTCCGTTTTTGTTTTTTTATAGACTTGACTTTGACTTCATGATGGAAAAGTGTTCTGTCCATCGTTGTTTCACGCTTGTATATACTTACTAACTTACACACGAATATATTCAATGGAAAGATCCGCGTCCATTTTTTTTTTTACGAGGCTGAAAGTAAATGGAGGAGCGCAAATTAAAAACAAAAGCTCGACAGGCGGCCAACTAGGCGCAGCTTTTAAATTGAAGAAGAAGAAGAAGGAAGCAGTGACGGATCCAGCCCTCGCTAACGAGGGGGGCGAACTTGGGATTTTCACCCCTAAATGACCCCCTTATCTTATTTTCGCTCTCGCTTTCCCCCTTCCTCACCCCTCTTTTCCCACTTTTTGGGCCGAACGGGGGGGATGATCGCCCCCCTCCCCCTTTATCCACCAATGGAAGGAAGAGGAAGTGATTAATCGTCTTTGTTATACACGCCAGAGGCGGCTCGTGCAATTTGGCATCAATGTTTACCCTCCATTTGATTCTATGTTAAACAATCGATTCGACAGTGAAGCGATAGTATTGAACTTCTCAATATGGCGGACCAGAAAATAAAGCCTCAAAATGAACCGAAGTTTCCATTCTGTTTGTATAGTATTCTGTGTCTCTACCTCTACGGAAAGCCTTGGCATGCGCTCCCTCAGATCGATAAAAAAGAAAATTGGTGTCGATAAAATTTGAAAATATTTACAGCTGCTCATGAAAAAGCAATTTCATAAGCATGCGAATGAATATGTATAATTCACATAGCTCAGGCCGAATTTAGAGGGGTATATACGTAAAGGTACTATGACTCCCAAAAGAAAGTATCCTGAAAGAAATTTTCATTATTTTATTTCTCGACCAATTTGAGAAATTTTACAGTTTTCAAGTATTCAGAGCCTCACAGTATTGTCACTTATGAATTATGATACGATGCCTCAAAAAATTTAAAACTATGGAAAATAAAAGAAAAATGCATCAAGAACAATGTCAATGAGAGGACTTTCTTTTGAAAGGCATAGTACTTTTCTATAAAAAAAGCTTTAATGAAATCAAGCTACTTCGAGCAATTTGAAAGGCGGAATCGCGATTGCATGCAAATATACCGATACGGGAAACGCAGCACTGTGCAAAAGTGAACAAACCTGATATTTATGGATGTTCAACGTACGCGCCAGCAGGCTACGTGCACAGCTTGGGAGAAAAATAAAACCATTGAGACTGTAAGAGAGGTTTTGAAGACCACAAAATACCTCGAAAGTCAAAGGATCAAGATAAGTTGACGAGATTCAACCAAGAAGAAGGGCCCCTCCCCACTCAGTTTGCCAAAAACCCATTCGGAGATATTATTTTTCCGCAGAGTCTTTCGCACCCCTGCAGTAGCATCCTCCGACAATTGAGGAGTTCATTGGTAAAACCACGTATAAAACACTGAGGGTATTCTCATTCTATATAAAAGTCATCTTTCAAAGTGTTATCGTGTACAGTTCATCGGATAAAAATAATTACACGGTTTTAACTGATCATAAGCACACATTTGCCGGTTTGAAAAATAAATTTCGGAGATCGAGTACCTAGCCCCTTTGTTTTATTCGTGGTTTTTCCAAAAAAAAAAAAAAAAAAAAAAAAAAAAAAAAAAATCCAATTTTCTTTTGTCGTGTTCACGATTTTTCCTTTTGTGAGCTGCCAATAAAATTTAACACGCTTTTTTAAAGAAAAAAGTGCCATCCGAAACGTGGAAGTGCTTCTCCTCCCATCCCTACCCAAAATAAAAACCCACCGAAAAGAGGCGTACATCTCCAGCTTTTTGAAGCATCTCTCAGTGCGGCATCACTGAAGCCGTTTCCAGGAATATCAGGGCTCACCGGTTAGAAAAACCTATAAACAGATGCGCCTAGTTGACAAGGTATACTGATGAGCCCTAGATTACCAACGCCGATTTCTTGCTTAATTTAAATCACCTGCGCTCTTCATTAAATGATTAAAATAGTCTTTCGAGAGGGACAAATTTGACTCTGACATAGGACCAGACCAGACCAGCCCCTCTTTCATCAGCGCCGTCAAAGAGCGGACGAAAGTGGACATACGATGAAAACAGACGCATGGAAATGATTAAGAGAGCAAGTAGACTGTGTAATTGTCACGGAAGTGGGGATGACGGGAGAGAGATGAGCTTAGAAAGAAAGGGGGAAGGGGAGAGGGAGAAAAGGGGGGTGGACGTGCCGGGGGGAAGGGTGCTGGGAGGGAGAGAGATGGCGCACAGCGTATAATAATAATAGTGTGGAAAAGTCAGCGAACTTCGGTAGCGTGGCTCGGTATGGATATTGGCTCGAAGCTAGTAGCGAGAGGAAGAGAGACAAACTGAGGAGAGGGAGAAAGGAAGGGGAGAGAGAGAGAGAGAGAGAGATCAAAAGAGAGAGAGAGAGAGAGAGAGAGAGAGAGAGAGAGAGAGAGAGAGGAGATGAGATGAGAGTGTCACGGTGGGCGAGAGAGAGATGAGAGAGTCACAGTGTGCGAGAGAGAGGTGAGAAATGAGACGTCGCGAAGTGTATAGAGGGGGTGCGCGCGCGTTTCAGTGCAGACAACGACACACCGACAAGGATGGAGAGAGAGAGAGAGAGAGAGAGAGACCGCGACAACGACAAACGGCTACGGAGACGGTGAAACGACCGCATGTTGCCGAACTGTACGGATTTTCATGGATTTCTTATCAATCCATACTATGAGAGTTTCCAGGAAAAAAGACGACCAACCGACTTAACTTGGGGCTTGGCAAGTGTTGACGCGCTGGTCCTTTCAAAACACCAAAAAAAAAAACCCCCCAGTCGACTTTGCGTGCAGAGGTCGGCATTCAGGTCCAGACTTAAGCACGAAAATACTCTGTGAATCAGCTGTAGCGCCCCGAAAAGTTCAGGCACGAAACAACGATTCATTTGAGGCATTTTTATTTTGTCCGCCGATTTGAGAAGATTCACACTATCCTAAAACAAAGCAATAGGAAAGAAGGGGACACAGTGGCGAAGCTACTACCACAGAATAACACAATCAGAACGGAAACTCCCATAAGAGCCAATGGAAGCAAGTTTGGAATTTAATGTCACCAATAGGCAACAATGTGGTCCTATAGCCCAACATGGCGGACGTGTGTGATTTGTGTTGAAACTCATTTATTTCTGTAAATTCTGGAAAGAAATCATAAGTTTCCAGCCTCACTTTTATTCTAATTTTATTTCCGAATGAAAATTTTGCGGATCATGTCCTATCTTTTTTTAGATGTAAACATCCTATATCCCAACATGGCGGACGCGAAATGAATTTGCTTCAAAATCCGACAGAGTTTCCGTTCTGATTGTATTATTCTGTGCTACTACCTAGCAATTAGCAAACACTGCATTTTAACCATTTGAACCCATACCAAAGGTCAATCAAATTCCAATCATCGCCGATTCCTAGATAGTTCGATATTTGTCATGAGTTTGAATGGAACAAATGCAAGTTTGGTTCGCGAACGGGGTGGGCGAACCTGAGATTTTCGCCTCTCGGCGACCCCCTTTTCGTTTCTCTTTAGATCCCCCTTCCTCCCCCTATTTCCCCAATTTCTTGGCCAAACGAGGGTGGGCGCCCCCTTTTCCCCCCTCGTATCCGCCAATGGTTGTCAGACTGCAAGCTTTACCAGTGATCTTATGGGAGTTTTTACTCTGTTTACAAAAACGCAGTGGTTCAAGGGACTGTGACTCTGAAGAAGAGAGCCTCGAGATATCTGACAACGCTGGAGCGGCATGCGGCACGCAGCGACGCAACGCGCGGCAGCGACTGGCGAAACCATGCGCTGCGCGACGCGACGTTGCAGGCTGTTGAACTTGGGGAAGAAACCAACGAACCAACGAACAAGCGGACGAACGGACGGACGAGGCACACACAGACACACTGACACATACACAGACACACGCACACACTCACACTCACAGACAGACACGGCGACTATGGCGAGGAAGAGTCGCGACGTTTAGCTGCGGCCGAGATGATGACGCGGGGCGACCGCGATGGCTGATGATCGTCGCGTCGCGTCGCGGCAACCCAATCACACACCGAGCAACAACTCGCTTGCTGCAGCTGGTGAGTGGTGAGCCGGTGAGCGGTGAGCTAAGCAGCAAAACCAGCAGACTCAGACTAGCACACAATCGCACGCACAAGCACACACCCGCACACCCGCAGAGCCTACGACGCAACGTAGACGGACGCCACGCCACGCCGCCGATGCGATGCACACACGAAATGCGGCGCGGCCGCGACGCAACGCAAATAATATCTTGACGACACTCCACCAAAGCAACCAACGCAACGCACGGTCGAAAAACGGTGGAAGATGGACAGGGACACACAAAACAACAGCGCGACACACGCTGGATTGTAAAAACACACATTTCTCACACATTTCTCACGGAACGAAAACCAAGGAAATAAACCACGAATGACAAGAAGACTCAATGAAAAATTAGATTATTTCATAAACATACAAAATTAGATTATTTCAATTGGTTGGTGCGAAAACCGGTTGACCCTTTAGGTTTTAGAGTGTCCCTTGATGAAAATTTGGTTAAAGAGTACCGACGCGACGCTTCATGGAGCTCCAGAGGGGTCGAAAACTTAACATAGACAAGATAGCTGAAGCGACCCCTCCGGTCTCAAAGAGTCACCGCTAGATGGCATCATATTGGATCTGCCCGTGTCAAATCAACGACCAATCAGAACTCGTTGAGTTCGTGTCGGCACTCCCTAACAAAATGTCCATCAAGGGACTCAAGGTTATCTGCGAGGTTGCGAAGACAACGCAATCAATGTTCGCTCGCTCAAATTGAGTGATGGGTAGTCAAATATTCCTACTCGGCGGTGCTGGTTTTGCATACACAGTTAATTGAAGGCGCTCGAGGAATTTTTTCTTCATATTTTAACAATTTTGAGTCGTTCTGGATGAGAATAAAAAACTGAGGTCGTGTGAGTCACTTCCAGTCACAGAAACGACTATACTCGGGCGTGGTATTGAAAGGGTTAAGTACTTTGCTGTGCAGTAGGGCAACGAGAGTTTCTTCATCTCTCTCTTTTCTCCATCTCTCTCTTTTCTCCATTAAGATACGTATATTAGACAAGGATGGACAAGGGGATAAAACCCCCTCTTTCTGCCCTTTTCCTACCTATACATTCAAATGGGAAATGAGGGAGATGGAAGAGATCCTGGTTGCGCCAGTGTGCTATGTTATGCTAAGTTCGTGCAACATTTTCTTCGTTCCAAGATTAACCCTTTCAAACACGGCCTTTTAAAATGCGATTTTTTTTCTTAAATTTTGGATGCAGATGCATGGATTAAGCGATGAAATTTGTTTTAATTTCATGTGCATGTCGATTCACCCCATTCCCCTCCCAATAAGAGCCCGTTTTAAAGTATGTTTACACACACAAACACACACACACACACCAATAAAACAAAGTATAAAAGGATGTGCATCGATTCAAAATACTGCGGAGAGGAAAAGTTCAAGGCAGTGGACTTAATCAGTTCGTGCATAATCTGATTCCATTATTGATTCGACAGCTTAATCAGAGTCAGATTAGTGGTCTGAGAATCCCATATAATACTCTCACAATAAAAAAACTGTATAAAACGAATTTAGGTTAAAATACTTGAAAGTGTCTTTAAACAACCACTAGAATAGTTACATAATTTTGTGTGAGATTATGAGTATAGTGTTCTTACTTATGAGTATAGTGCTACTTTAAGAATTCATACCCGTGGCTGCAAATGGTTTTTTTTTTGCAAGAAAACATCAGTCACTGAAGCATCTCTGAAGCGAAAACCAAAAACATTTCAAGTCCGAAATAATCCATGATCCAATCTAATGTGCGGCACATCGCGTCCCGTCAAGAAAATCTAGGACATTTTCTCACACCGCGATCATGCGGTCGACTAAAAATAGAGTGAGACAACCGACTTCGAAATATCCAGCCCCATCCACTCGATATCCGAATCGATTGTGTTTTTGACTCTCCGAACTTCTCATCTCCTCCTCTCTGCCATCGGATCTTGTCGTATGCACTCCGCGAAATTGAGTGACACGTACACACGTAAGTCTGATGTGAGTAGTGAGTACGGAGCCCGTGTCACACGATTTATCTGTATTGATGAGACGAACTGATTACAACTATAGTCCCAATAAATGAAAGAGTCTCGCCATATACGAGGTTCCATCCCTGATTGGCTGCTGAAAACTGAAGAAGAAGAAGGGGGTCTATGAAGCCTGGAGGCGTGACTCTTGTTTAAATCTTCATGAAATCATCTTCCCAGCCGCTCAGATCTTAGGAAACTTTCGGCATTTTTAGCTTAAATACTGATGAAATTTTCTATTGAAATTGACGAAAGCATGTTCAGAACAGAATAAAATTCACACATTACACTTCACTGTAAATTAAAACAGGTATTGAAGGTTAGGTTGACCTTACAAAGATTACTTACACACGAATACACGTATAAGTAATCTTTGGCGGGAAGATAGTTGGATAAAAATATGTGAACAAGAGGAGCGCCTCCAGGCTCCTCAGACCCCTTCTTCTTCTTCACTTCTGTTCACGTATCTTGACTCTTTCATTTCATATATATGGACTCTAATTACACCTGATTTACAACGTCAGCGTGGTTCTTCAAAACTTTACTATAAGTAATGCCTTAATATTTTGACTGACCGTCACAAACATATCCTGAGTTGGACGTACTTACAAACAATCGCGCCATTTCAGATTTTCCTTTGGCCAACCCCTCCAAAAAATCGGATGACCCCCCTTTTTTCCCTCCAGTCATACTTGAAAATACTATAAAGTTGTAAGTCTTCTAGTTCACTGATAGAAACCCAGTTGAATTTGGGAACTTATATTACAAGATTTAGAGAATTGAATAAGAAAAAGATGCTTCATCAAATCTGCACGAAGGCCATGATAAAGTTGAAAGAACGACTATTCCTCCAAGCCGAAAGGCCAATTCTCATCCGCACGTGATATCGTTTTTAGGACCCATTTTTCGACCGACACCGTTCCACAGTGGATCGGAACGATAATCAAGATCAAAAAGCAAATAAGTGACATCAAATAATATAAATCAATGGTTTAACTCATGCTATACCGATACAAACTACTCTGCCGAAAAGAGTTCACTGATTTCTACTCAAGGACACGGTGTCTAAATCGCCTGCAGAAAAAATAAAAGCGAAGGGAGGAGTCAGGGAGAATATAGAGAATTCGATCGAATTGACCATTCCTTCCTATCTCACAAATATTGAGACCGACTTTTTCTATCTTCTCAATTTTTTAGAACGTTTCTTCACTGATTGTTTTCTTTTCTTTTAAGGTAAACGCACCAGTGAATGGCACTGTACCAGTGATTGGCAGTCTCTAATAATTTAGTGATTATATTGACCTCTGTTGGTGATTTCTTGAATTAAAAAAATGTAGGTTCAACAGCTGAATCATAGGTAAAGTCACAGACATTCATAATGGTGGAAGGATAAAGGAAGAAGGAGAAAAAAAATAGTGAACACAAGCACCTCAGACAGTGTGCCAAAAATGAAGATTTCTTATCAAAATCGTAAGGGCAAGCACCTCGTGTCTTAAGCTTTTTTTGCTTTAAATTCAAAATAATGATGAAAATTCAAGTTTTATCAGGTTCTAGACATAATTCTGCATCGTTCTGTGAAATTTCAGTCAAAAATTTTAATTTTTAGAGTGACAAATTACTGTGCCCAGGACTGGTACAGCAAAACTTGGCCTTAACCAGTGATTGGCAGTGATTTGTAGTCACTGCCAATTACTTGCACATCATGTTCCAATGATTGGCACCAAGTAATTTTAGGTTAGAAACTGATAATATTGGAAGGCAAAAGAAGATAAATTAAGTTCTAAGAGGGGCAAAGGGAGGAATGTAACACTCCAGACAACACTCATATTCAGGGGCGCCATTTCAGATTTTCCTTGGGGGGGGGGGGAGCTCCAAACATTTGGATGACCATTTTTTTTTTTTTTTTTTTTGGGGGGGGGGCCGTGAATATTAAATATTTTTATCTCTCTGGTTGATTGGGGGGGGGAGGCCCGGCAGGCCCTCCAAAAATTTGGATGACCCTTTTTTTTTTTTTTTTTCCCCCCGTGCATTCTGCATGGCAAAAAAAATCTCTGACTTGATTTTTCGGCCACATTGAAAATCATTGGGGGGGGCAATTGGGTGGTTCCGTGGCCCCCCCGAAGGCGGAGGGAGGGTCCGAGAACGGCCGAGAGTACAGGCGATCGATATATCGAACTCTCATCACCCTCGATTCATCTCCGGAGGAAGCCTTGCGCGTGCCTTATGCGTACGGAGCATATTAAGGTGGGAATAGTGATTAAATTTTGTTTGAAATTTATCCGAGGCCCCAAAAAAATTGTGGTTGTTCCAGGGTGACCATTCACCCCCCACTGGAGGCCCTCACACCATTTTAACACCCCAAAACAGGACTATGGGAACTCTAGGAAACGTGGATTTTCAGAGCGCCTCGTATGGTACATCGGCTCCGTGAGGGTCGTGGATGTAAAACGAGGGTCATTATGGTGTTTTCGTGGCTCCCCGAGGGTGGGGGGAGGGTCTGAGAACGACTGTGAGTACAGGCGATCGATATATCGAACTCTCTAACCATCGATTCATCTCCGGAGGAAATAATAATTTGTTTTGAACGTACTTGTTTAAGTTTCCAAAATTTTCTGTGTTTGCAAGCATTTATTTCTCATTTATTTTTTTTTGTAATTAATAAACAAATGGCAACACTGCCTATTTTGAAACAAAATCTGTTATTTTTTTTTTTACCATTCTTATCAACATTAGTCAATAATTCAAAGAAAATGTAAGGGTTGTTATTAATAAACTGGTGTGCCAATCACTGGAACATGAATTGCCAATTACTTGCACATCAAAATTTTGAGTGCCAATCACTGGTGCATTTTGCCCTTTTCTATTAAAATCCATATAAAATAAAACTCAAGCTCAAAAATGTTTATTTTTACCTTTTTTTCAACAGAAGAATGTATACATCTTCAATAGAAACCAACATATCAAGAATACCTTCAATATTTTGGGAGAAATAAAAATTCAAAGGGGCAAAAAATCCTTAAGGTGCCAATCACTGGTGCGTTTACCTTATCAGTGCGTTTATGACGTCAACACGTTCTAATTGATAGAGGATGTTATTAACAAAAATATATGCAATCAGAATATTCATAATATAAGGAACACTAAAAAAAATCAAAGTTTAAGGAGACTCGACGCAGCCTTTTAAAATAGCTTCGCGGGAGCAAAAGTTCTAGCTCGACCGGAGTAAGTTGCGGTTGTACCAAAGCCAGTGGCGTCGCGTACCATCTGGCAACAATGCAACTGCTCCATTTAAACTCATTAAATATATCGAATTTTCCTTGTGCACTGTGCACCCCCTGAATTCGATCTTTTACATGAGTTTAAATGGATAGAATACACTGTTGCCAAATTGCACGCGACGCCACTGACCGAAGCACTACTTTGATAGATCAAACGCAAGGAGAAAGGCCCTTACTCTACCGCAGTAGTGCTTTGGTACAACTGCAACTTTCTCCGGTTGAGCTAGAACTTTTGCTCTGCCAAGCTAATTCATGAGGCCACTTCGGCTCTTCTTAAACTTTATTTTCTCAGTGCTCAACAAAACATCAAAAAAATTGAATTCTGCCTGAAATTCCGTTTGGACACTGAAAAAACAAAGTTTATGTAGAACCAAAGCAGCTTTATAAAATAGCTTCGCGGAGCAAAAGTCCTAGCTCTACCATAGCAAGTTGCGGTTAGACTGAAGCACTACTTGGGTAGAGCCAAAGGAAGGAAAGAGGCTGTTACTCTGAAGAAGTAGTGCTTTGGTACACCTGCAACTTTCTCCGGTACAGCTTGAACTTTTGCTCTGCGAAGCTATTTTAAAAGGCTGCTTCGGCTGTACATAAACTTTGTTTTTTCGGTGGAAGTTAAAATTTTAATTAATTAAAGCATATAATTTTGAAATAATTAATCAAAAACCATTATTCCATCTAAAAAACGAAACCGCAATGAAACTTATCAATGTCCATCAATCAACAATGGGCGACTGTTGGCTGCTTTTTCGATGAATCCCGACCAAAATTGAACCGGAAAATGGAAACCTGTCGCAAGCTTTGAGCTGGGCTTCTATTCGTCTCTGAAAATATCGATTTGATTTGAAAAGCCCATTCCCCAATCGATACTCGGCTCGACGCGTGACAGACCGTCAATTGACGATACACCGATAGGGGGTATCGTACCGAAGGAATTTTTGGACGGAGGATCGTAGATGCGCGTAGACCGCGCAAATAGGCTGCGACTGCGTCGCTGACTTGTGACTGGTGAGCGGTGAGCGTGGGGAGGAGGTGATTGGTGGAGAGGCGAGCGGTTGCAAAACTCCATCAACAACCGATTCCGAGTCTCCGAACCGCGAGAGAGGAGTTCACCATCAGACATCAAACCACTAATGATGGATCGACATCGCGATCGCACAGCCACGGCGCAAAAAGGCTCAAAAACAGATTTTTTTCGGACAAAAAAAAAGTATCGGTATTTTGCAACTAGTATCGGATCATTCCGTGTAAGAAACCATGACACCCGACTCATTTTAAGCTACTAAATTGATACTGAAAGTTGAAACTAATTTGTTTTTTTTAACTCGCCATTAATTGCTCAGAACTTTGATTTTTTGTGTCATGAAATGATGTCCATAGAATGTCAAATTTCGTTCCACGGTGCGGCGAACGACGGCGGCGCACAGCGATTCCGCGGTTACCCGATGTACTGTTACGAGTACCAGACCAGACGAGTCACGGTCAGCTCACGGCCACGATCACGTTGCCAAGTCTCCCGTGACCTACAAAACACTGTTGCCGAATCTATATCTTTTGAATTAGTTTTGGGCCATTGGAAATTATTGACTATTCATGAGTCCAGCTCCTATCTCAGGTATTTTTTCAATGCATATGTTCGTATAGAGCAAGAGCCGCACGCATGATGTAAGAATTAGCAACATGGCTCTGCCTCAGGTTTTTTATGGTTATCAGAGGCTTCAAATCGTAAACGAAGACCAAAATGTAAAGAATTAAACCCGAAACCCAGCAACACTGTTCAGGACAGTGTTGCCAAATTTGGCGGGAAATTCAAACGTTTTACATTGAGTTAGATTGGAAAATGCGTATAGTTTCCCCATTACCCAACACTCAACAGTGGCGACTCGTGCTGTTTGGCGACCATCTTTTATGCCATTTGAACCTAAACAAAAGAATCGATTTCTCAGGGATTAACTTGCATTCCCTGGGTCAAATATGGAAGAAGGGGGAGGGGGAGGGGGAGACTCACCAGTGGCGTATTCAGGAATTTTTCTAGGGGGGGGTGTCGGGTCGGAAGTCCGAATATTGTCAAGGGGGGTCCAAAGATACCAATTTGGTCAAATTTGACTGAAAACGCATAAAATTAAATTTTTTGTGGACAAATTTTGGTGTCAAGAGGGGGGGGGGGCTAGGTCCAGACCCCCTGGGACCCCCCCCCCCCCGGCTACGCCACTGAGACTCGCACACACTATGTCTTGGACCCGCGACTTTGGTTATTCGCGAGGAGATGCATACTCTCTGGCAAAACAAGCGAGAACGAGCGTGACATCAATTTGGCATCGTCGGTCGGTGCAGGGAGTGGGGAGGGGCAGGAGGGGAGAGAAGTCCGCGCGGACACCATCCACAGTCCGCGTTGTCGCGGGAACGTTGTCGCCGTGGACCGTGGATCGGACGGGGACTGAAAATAATTCGGAATACAATATTCCAAATATAAATCGCCATTGGACCAAAAATAGGTTCTCGACAGTGCAGTAAAAGAACCGAATGAGATTTTCCGTTCCACCACGCACCGGCTAACGCAGAGCCCCCCCCCCCGTCCAATCCGCTCGGCTCTGGCCATACCGCCCATACCACGGCCGCCGCGGCGTGGCGGTTGACTGCCCGCCACGGGCTCTTCCGAAATTAAAAAGGCTTGGCGAATTTCAGCTGTTGGCGATCCTTCTATCTCTGTCACACGAAGAAAAATTCCGATCGTTGAAATTACGGAGAGTACTATTAAATACGGGCAAATATTCTAATCCACTGAAACAACAAACTTTCAGTAGAACTGACACAGCCTTTTAAAATAGCTTCGCGGGAGCAGAAGTTCCGGTTGCACCGAAGCACTACTTTGGCAGATAAAAAGCTGGAAGAAAGGCTGTTACTCTACTGAGGTAGAGCTTCGATATAGTAGCAACTTTTTCAGGTAGAGCTAGAACTTTTGCTCGGCAAAGCACGTTTACCTCACTAGAATAACACACTATAACACCTACAGATAAACATTTTTAAGAACGAGCAGACCACCTGTTTAATACGTGGATTTTCCAGAGAACTCTTCAATTTTTACTAAAAACAAAACATAATTTTTACACGGAGCACACCGAATGTTTTCGATCATCGCAATTGAGGCGATGGGTGCAAAAACAACCTTTCTCCCGCACATTAAAGAAGTCAGACGTGTTGTTTTTGCACCCAACGCCTCAATAATTATAACATACGCGATTACCTCTCCACCGTCTCATCTTCGAAAGTAATTTTATTGCACATTCTTACACCGGGATTCCAATTCAGCGGAACTCCCTGCAATTTTGCATTCGAACCGGTTCCAGACCGGTCGTTTCAACGTGACGTCATCGCATGCGTCCGCCGTCATCTATATATATGCCCGTCTTTATTAGCACCGCGGCGCGCACGATTGCAATGCATATCTACGAGGGTGCGAAGTCATTCACCGAGAGTATAATCGAGTCCGGAACGGACAGTTGAAAAAGCAAGTCTCACGAGCTAAACGCGAGATGAGCTTATTCTGCGAGAGGGTCATGGAAATAATGGATGAGCCCCGACCTTACGAAAAGATCTTGATACGGGCGAACGTTTTAAGAAAAGCAGTGGCGGCTCGTGAAATGCGATACATCGATGTCTACTCCATTTAAAACTATAGAAAAGTATCGATTTCTTGGGGGCTCAATTGAAGACCTTGCCGAGATAAGGGCGTTATGTGAAATTTATAGTTTTAAGAAAAACGCATTTGAAGTTTCAAATCAAACACGATTGCTGAAGAAGGGTGTGCACTTTGAGGGTCTCTAACGAGCCGAGGATTAATCCTATCGTTATGAAACTTTCAGGGTATATTCTTGAGGGTACTTAGATCACATTTCGCCAATCGTCGAAAAAAGGGCGTTAAACGCTTAACGCCCTTATCTCGGCAAGGTCTTCAATTGCACCCCTTGACGATCGATACTTTTCTATAGTTTCAAATGGAGTAGACATCGATTTATTACATTCCACGAGCCGCCACTGAAGAAAAGCCTCCTTCGAACTGCAGAAACGAGCGGTGACGAGCAATTTGAGAGCAAGCCACGATCGGTTCGTGCAAGAGATCAGAGGTACATGTATACGGCTTACATCAACTTCTATCTAGGAATGGGGTTCTTGCTAATTTTGCTTTATGCGAAATAATAAATTGATGAGCAATGAGGCTGCATGAGCACTTTTGCTGTAAGTGATCTTAGAGTCGATTTAGATGCAATAACCAGCAAAACTTACTACGGGAGCAAAAAAAAAAAAAAATATCAAGAAATTCACTCCGAATTTCATTTAATTTAATGCATTTAAATGCGCAAGCGTCATGGCAGCGTGTGGCACTAATAATCAGTGGCGGCTCGTGCAATTCGGCAACAGTGTTTTCCCTCCATTTGAATCTATAGAAAAATATCGATTGCAGGTGAAGCGCCGCTTCACTATCGAATCGATTGTTTTGTATTGAATTAAATGGATGGGAAACATTGTTGCCAAATAGCACGAGCCGCCGCTGCTAATAATGGGAGATTCCTATCATCTAATAATACTGTCACCCATAAAAAAGTAACCAATACCTTTGACACCGGTATCGCCGGGTGTCAACTGTCAAGTGTCAAGGTACCATTAATCGGAAGCGGGTCACAACTCTGGTGTCTAATTACACAGTGAACTCAGGGTTTAAAAGAAAAAATAAAAAGGAAAACGAAATTAATTTTTAAAAGCCCTTACGTAAGCTATGTGAAAGATCTAATTTGAGGTTTTTCACCGCTAATCCAATGATTCGACCTTTTTTCACGAGTTTCAATGGGTATGATGCGATGGTGCCAAATTGCACGCTTGACCACTGCTACGAATAAAATCTCACCGCGCAAGGAGAGCGAAACACACTCGAAAAGAAAGCAAAAAAAAAGAAAGGCTGAGCTCACATTTTTTGTTGTTGTTCCAAAACTCATTTGCATCGTACATGACTTCTCCCTGCTCCGAAATGGAAACACTTATGAAAAAGTAACATTCATATTCAAGCTAGATTCGACACACACTGGATCAAAACATGAATTTTGCGGGACCAGCGGCTCTTTGCTCCATTTGAATATATGTTTAACAATCGCTTCACTTTCGAATAGATTGTTTTACATACAATCAAATGGAGGGATGACATTGTTGCCAAATTGCACTAGCCGCCTCTGTGCGGGACAAGTAAAATTGTTGTTTTTTGCTTTCGAAACATATTAAAGGCGGTATTATCTTGCAAAATCCACATTAATTGACTCATTTGAATCCCTGCAATGAATGATTTCACCCATTTTTAGGTTATATTGCTATTTATTGTTTATAATATTGATTTGTGATCAACGAGCTATACCAACCAGACGGGTATAATGGGACGAGATCTTGAAACATCGAGGAGGGAGCCAAGATGAAAACCTCGTATAGGGACATTTTCCAAGGAGCTCGGTTATATTTGCCTCCTTTCTTTAACCTTAAAATTAAAAAAAAAAAAAAAAAAAAAAAAATTGAGTCAAATCCATTTGAAATTGGTTTTAAACGAAAAATCAAGTATTTCAGAGTGGTTTTCTGGACACAGGAATCGATAAAACGGTTTCTTTCGGGAGACTTTGCACGGTGAAGAAACTGACACCACCCGAAAAGTTGTGTTGAAATTCTGTGTCCAGACAGCCACTCTAAAACACTCATTTTTGCATTTACAACCAAAATCCACTGAATTGATTACAATCTTTGATTTAAGGTTTAAAAAAAAAAAAAAAAAAAAAATTGCATTTACAACCAAAATCCACTAAGTTGATTACAATCTTTGGTTTAAGGTTAAAAAAAAAAAAAAAAAAAAAAAAAAAAAAAAATTAGGCAAATACACCAGAACCAAATCGTTCATGCTGTCACATTTTGGAGTAGGCCTTAAAACATGTATTGGTCCCTTTTTACGGGTAAAGCTCGTTGGAGGAAGCGGTGGAGGGGGGAGAAGAAGGAAAAGAAGAGGGAGGAGAAGAAGGGGTGGAGAAGAGAGGGAGGAGAAGAAGGGGGAGAAGGAGGAGGAGAAGGGAGAGGAGAAGAAGAATAGGGGGCTGGAGGAGGAGGAGGAGGAGGAGGAGGAGGAGGAGGAGGAGGAGGAGGAGGAAGAGAGAAGAAGAAGAGTAAGAAAAGGAAAGAAACATAAGAAAGAGACGCAAAAGCAGAAGAAGGAGATGAAGAAGTGTTGCGATCGTCAAATTATGTCCGGGAAATTACACGTTTCGATTCACCGTGCGACGAGGCGTGACGTTTTCCGGGCGACATTTGATCAAGGTCGCTGAACATAATTGCTTATTCCAAACTCCCACTATGGATTTATCAACTTATCGTTCCACCGCATATCGTATATCGAACATCGGGCCTCCTGCAATTCGCCGAGGGAGAAAGAGAAGAAATCAATTTAAAAAAAAAAAAAAAAAAAAAAAAAAAAAAAAAAAAAAAAAAAAAAAAAAAAAACTGGGCCCGACGAGCCGGCCTAGAAAAAGTCAACGGATTAAATAAAATTCAATATTAGAGATAAGCTGTCAATGTGCGGTCATAGGGGTCATATACCGACGATGGCTGCAGTGAGGGGTGGGGTGGGGGTGGTCGATGTCGATGGGAGTGGAGGGGTATCGAACATCAATCAGTATCTCTGAGGCGAACGATTGAAATTACCAATTCCTAATTTCTCGTCCGTTGATTAATTACTTACACATTGATTTGAACTATGGCAAAATTATTGGTTTTCAAAAAGCGAAAAGCTACCACGGAAAGATACATAGAATATGAGGGATAGCGGATACAACTACAGGAGGCATAGTTGCCGCGCTGAATTGAAACGCACAATGTTGATGTGAATCCGGAAACTGGGTCAACTCTGTAAGTCTGACAACATTAGTGTAAAGACCTACATACAAATTCACGAGACATACACCGTTAAAAATCGACCAAAAAATCCGCGGTGGAAATCGGATCGAACTAAAAATAAGAGTACATATCATTCCCATAAGTAGTTACCTCATATTTATAAATATAAGGTATAACGGAAGTAAAGAGTAGAAAATACTATGGAAGAGAGTGTAAATGCCTCCTCTTTGGAGTCATCATTTTTTAACTTCGGAGATGTACACATTATCACTATCTCTTCCCCTTTTTTTTGCACCAGTTTTCACTCCGAAACACCGAAAATACCTTACCTCGAAAACTAAACACCGGGAGTTTAATCACGACTTCCACGGAACCCAGAGCTGCCGTTTTGCGTATAATCAAGCGTATTTTTCAATTCACCGATGATTCCACCGGTTGAGAAAAGATTACATAGCTCAATTCAATGTACGACTGAAATGCACGAAAATATGCTGATCTGTAATCTCTTCTCAATCGGCGAAAACTCTGTTAATTAATTAAAATATCCGCAAGTTTTTTAAAGTCATCGATGACTCCACCGATTGAGAAGAGATTACAGATGCGAGCATTTTCGTGCATTACAGTCATACATTGAATTGAACTGTGTAATCTTTTCTCAACCGGTGAAATAATCGGTGAATTGAAAAATGCGATTAATTATACGCCAAACGGCAGCCCTGACGGAACCGGAGTCGGAGGGAATATTTCTAACATTACACTCAAACGTCGAATTAGAGTTGACCCAGGTCCCATGATATTCAACTAGTGCAAATTAACTACGCCAGATAAATCGCCAGATTTCATCTCGGACTCGATATTAAAAATCCGGCTAATTTCGGCCTCGTCCGACAACCGTGTAGCTAGAAACGAGGCCTGCCGAGTGTTTTTTAAAACGAATCACAAACACCGAGACGGAGTTGACGAATTTTGAGTTAAAAATCTGTAAATATTTTGAATCAACAACAATAATTCCAGCAAAAATATATACGGCAGAGCTTTGCATGGTTGCTAAATCCGACAACAACGCACATAAATCAGAGACCGAGCGTCGCTTTCAATGACTTATGGTTCCGATGGATTCAGACTCGCGTTTTTTTAATCGGCTGCAAAAATCAATAAATATAATTTGTGTACAAAAAAAAGAATCGGTAGTGGGGGGTGTGGTTGGGGGGGGAGGAACGGGCGGACGGACAGTCGAGAGGGGCGTATGGACGGATGAAGGGGAGGGGGCGGAGGAAAATAATCGCGAACGGCAGTGCCCGCCTAGTTACGCATAATATTTTTTTTTTTTTTCAATCTCGAGAGGCGGCTAGAGAAATAAATATAGTGTTGGGAGCATTACTCACACAGAAAATTGGATATTATACAGAGTACACGCGGAATCCAGCTTGCGGGAGGAGACATGGTAGGTATCGTGCGGATCGCTTGGTTCGATTTATGCGACTATTTTCATAAGGATCAGGTGTGGTCTCTGTGGACTGTGAGCATGGTTGCAAAATACTACGCGGAATGAAATGAAAATTAACACCGCGAAGTTCGGACATCCCTACATTGTGATACGTGCGCGACATAACAAGCTACGTTATATTTTCGGATCGGGTTCATGGTCGCCGCACTATGGTTTGAAATCATCAAAAATTGGCCAAAAGTCAGAAAGTAAATCTCTCATAAATTCGCTGATTGCAGCAGTGCAATGGAACACCGCTTCTTCCACAAACACTTCAAACGACGAACAAATAAAACAAGACTCTTTAATTGGATGACCCTTACGATGGAAGAAGAGAGTATTTTGTCGTGGAGAATGGCACTAATTGCTGGTTGCTGTCGAGATCACGTGATTAATTTGTGATCAATCGGCACTTTTGGAATTCTTTATCCACCGTTATAATTTCCGCGGTTCCTTTGAAAACGGACTAATTTTAGACGAGTAGAAAATCGAAGAAATTTCGAATCTTGAACGACCGAAGTTTCAAGGACTCCAATAGGTGTTATGTAAATTAAGGGTTACAACTTCAATCTTCAACTTCATCGAAGTCATTGCTTTTTATAATTTCGATTTAATGAATTATTATCAATCTGTGATTAGTTACCATGGGTGAATGTCGGGGGTCAAAGTTATGGGGGGATTGAAAGTGATGCATTTAGGGGGGGGGGATTCAGTCGATTAATTAAGGGCTTAAAACGTACGCACGTGTGCGCGTCTTATATACAGTCTAACAGCATCGATTCTTCGACTGTGCGATATAAAAATAAACGGCCAGCCGTTCGAGGTAATCCGGTATTCGTAAAAATATTCAATTTCATTCTTCACTTGACCATCACGCAAATAGCGCGCGGCGCTATGGTCGGCTCCGATTTTTTTCTCTTTGTTTTTCGCCATTGTTAAATCAACAATTGAGCGGGCGGGTAACCATAAATTATTGATTTTTTTTTTTCATCCAATTACTCCTGAATTATTGACAAAACTCGCGTAGCGTTCCAAACTATCCCACTCACTCTCCTAGGACCCTCCCCTCGTGTATAGCCATCTCTTTCTAGTATCGAAATTCGTATGCGAAGGAGAGAGATAGCCGTAAATAGGGGTCACGTGAGAGTGAGAGAGATACTTTTGAAACGCTCAATGAACTTTTTCACCGTATGATGTCATCACCGAAACTGCGTCGATTTTTTCGACATTCTTCAACGGCACTATACATTTCAAATATTCATTAAAGAAGAAGATGCAAACATTAAAAGTTCAGCTGATGGTGGCACGCTCTATCAAACTTAGCTTTAGATTGGATACGTGCATGAGTGCGGAAGGGACTGAAGTTGACCCTTCAGAACACATTTTGGAAATGTGGTGCGGCCAGTGGCGTCGCGTGCAATTTGGCAACAACGTATTCTATCCATTTAAACTCATGTAAAATATCGAATTCAGGGGGTGCACAATGCACAAGGAAAATTCGATATATTTAATGAGTTTAAATGGAGCAGTTGCATTGTTGCCAGATGGCACGCGACGCCACTGGGTGCGGCTACAGCGTTAAATACGCCAGAGGAAGAAGATGGGTGATTAGTTTGACCCTTTCAGTACCGAACACATTTCTCAGTAAAAAATTGGAATTTTAACCATCATGGTTGGTCTAGATACAAATTGCTCACCTAAATTGATGTGTGAATAAATGTTGTTGATTTTCCATAAGAATTCAAGTAAAAGATCGTCCACGGCAGTGGATGCGATTGGTAAGCGAAGTGGTAAAGAAAATATGAGCTCACCTGAAACAGAAAGAGGAGAAAGGCGTGACAAAAAAGGAGCAATGGGGAAAAAAATCAGACAGACGCTCTGTACATCATGAACATACAACTAAGTGGGAGCAAGATTAAGTAAAGTGCTTTGACGCTGTAAATTGTAATCGCATACAATTTCGTATTTACTATCGCCGATTTTATGAAGAAGAGCAGAGGTGGCTCTTGTATAATTTGGCAATGTGTTTTTCAATTTGAACCTATGCAAAAGATTCGATTACTTGGGAATGCAATCAGTAGCGTCATTTTGCGGGGGGTAGGGGGGGCAACTGCCCCCCAAGGGTTGGAAGAAAAAAGTTTTTAACTAAAATTTGGTGGTGATTAACGAGTTTTGTAACGGAATTTAAGGCCGTAAATATAGGATATGCAGGGCTTGAGTGTCTAAAATAATATTGATATGCAAAAAAAGAAAAAAAGGTCATCACATCCATCTTTGCCCCCCCCCTTACGCCGAACCCGAAATGACGCCCCTGAATGCAATGCACCTCCTAAAAATCGATTTTTTTTTCTATGGGTTTAAATAGATAATAGATAAGAGACAGTGAACCACCCTAAAGTTGACACATTACCGTTTGCAAAGACCGCATAATAATTTTCTTGAAATCTCATTTTCTCATGCATATATATTTTACACTTGAGGTCAAAGTTAGGTCAAAGTGACAGCTGAGCGGTAGAAACTAAAATTCGTGGCGACTCCGCGGGGCGCGAGCGACGTGAGCTACAGAGACGACCCACTAATAACTGTTACCACGAGTCTGCGAATTAAAAATCAAATTTGACAGCCCTCTCTCCCCCTCCCCCCACCCATTCCCTCTTGAAACGAGGCGCCGCGCTGCTACAACCGTGCCGCTTTGGATGCAGCCCACAGCTACCGATTGGCATAAAACTAAACGTATTATCTCATTTAACTTAACGAAAAGTGTGTGAATTTTCCGATAATTTGGCAACACTGATGCATTCGAAAAAAACGCGACGAGAATTCCGCGAGTCCCACGCGAATCGGTGATCGAAAGCAGACGGGGATACGGTCGCTTGACAAGCATCCATGCGCGCGCTGGAGGGAAGTATGACTGGGGTGGTCACGAGGGGTGTGGTGGGGTGTGGGGAGACGGTGGGGGTGGTAGAAGCTAGGTCACGTCATAACCTGCGCTGTTGTCACATCCGAGGGTAACGCAAATGCGCTATCGTCATCGGTTGAAAATAAATGGTCACTAGACAACGCAACGATGGGTTATAATTTGGATGATAATAATCCCAGATGAGGCCCTCGCCAACTAAAGGCACAGAAATTTACAAAAAAAAAAAAAAAACAAAAACAAAAAAAAAAAAAAAACAAAAAAAACAAAAAAAAAACAAAACAAAAAAAACAAAAAAAAAAACAAAGATTGCTAGAAGCACAGTGATGCGTAAACCGAGATAAGGGATGTTAACAGAGTTCCAGAGTTTGTACCATGGTTTCTGAAAATGTTGAGGAAATTTTGGCTGACCAAATTCTGAGGAGCAGCTCTGGAAGTTTCCGGTAACAACTCTCCACTGTTAACATAATTATACCGTTGTGCTGTTGTGCTTCTGGTGATATTAAACTATACTGTTAGGAATTATACCTACTCGCATTTTTCGGTGTACAATCAGAACGGAAACATGAATTCACTTCGAAACATTTAACGAAAAATAACTTCAGGATTACTCGAAGACATAATTTGACGGAAAGATTCAATCCGGACTTCCGTCCTCAAACGACAGGGAAAACAAAAAAAAAATTGTCTCGATGTTGAACTGACCGCGTCATTCCGTCGGTGTTTTTACAAAGAGAGGAGAGGGGTAGTATAACTCAAAACGTTTCATTTTCCATCACAGTCTTATTCCTCAGTGGTATACCAAACAGCCAATCTTCAAAAAATTTTCCTCGTGAGATTTTTCAAGTTGCGAGCGAAATTGTGGGGAAAAATCAAGCAAATTTACAATTTTGCTTTTCCTACAGAAATAAAATATCGATGAAAGATTTTGGAACGTTGCATTGAGTTACACCTCTTTCATCTTCGTAAAAACAACAATGGTGTATGATAATGAAATAACACCCATCAACCGTTTTATCAACATAGGATTTTTTTTTCGAGTCACACGGCTTTATTAGAACCGTCATAGAATTAATCAAAATCCGATTTAGCTCATATTTTGTCAGCAAAGAGTACATACAAATCGATCAGTCAGAAAGACCAAGTCCTTACAGATTCTCAAACGCTTGATTGTGTAATAATCTGACGATTCTCCAAATAACCGATTATTTACGAAACGGACATTGGCAACACTGCGTCGACACTCGCCTATTCGATATATTAGCGAGACGTGCTCTTGGATCTCGCCTCGTCTCACATCACTTGAGCCAGACTGGAACATCGCAAACATTGTTGCCAAGTTGTGGCGCTTCACGTTTAAAAGCCCCGGCAGTGATATGATTTTCGATGCCCAATCTGGCGAGGATTAGTGATCGTAGAGAATAGAGATATACTCCAGATCTTTCGGATGGACGGTGATAGACGGCCGAGGAGTTGGAGTTGGAGGAATCGTCGGTCTTTTTGGTCTGGTGATCAGCGAATTCAACCGTTGACCGGTGACTGGTTGGGTCTCCTCGTGGCTCCTCCAGCTCCAGTGAGATGGATCGAGATTTGAGCCGGGGGGGGGGGGGGGGGGGAGGGCGATCAAGTTGGAATTCGAGTTAGTTCAACCGATGAGCAACAATCAAATTTAAGTGAAACTTGAGCCACACCAGAGCTTGACTTAATGGTTATCGATGCTGTTTGGTGAGCAATGAGTGAGGTTATGTTAGTTCAAGTCAAGTCCGACTTTTTGCCACGTTGATAGGGGGCCCCTGATTGTAGTTAGAGACTTCAAGGACTTGGGTGTTAATCAAACCGATTCGGTCTCTAATCCAAATCTTTGCGTTGTTTCGCTCTGTGCTTTGCACTTTTACTCTCGACATCAGCGAGAAGCTAAATGAAAACTCTGAATTAAGTATAGAAGCCGTTTAGTAACCATTCAAAACACGTAGAGTATACGGACTCACGGAGCACAATGGAACGAAACATGGATTTTCCGGATCAAAAAAGTTGTTGATTTTTGTCTTTAAAACCAATTTGGTGTTGATTTTATAATATCTTGCAATTAACCATGTTATTAGACTCAATTTAAGCTCAAGGATGTACGCTTTCACACACTTTTAAGTAAGAGGTCTTGCAGTTTACTCAGTGGCGGCGCGTGCAATCTGGCAACAACGTCTTCTCTCCATTTAAACCTATGTAAAACAATCGATCTGCAGGAGGTGCAATTGCACCCCCAAGATATCGATACTTTTGCATAGGATTAAATGGAAAATTTGCATGGTTGCCATATTGCTCGAGCCGCTACTGAGTTTACTGTTCATACTCGTAATTTTGATTTTTATTCGTAAAACTAATATGTCCGGAAAATTCCAAGTATCAACCTACTGTGCGGAGGAAGACGGATTTTTCGTGCAATGATTGGGACATGAAAGTAATTTACAGAGGCGAGGCGTGCCATTTGGTAACATTCCTTTTTCCCATTTAAACACATTAGAGAGGTCGAAATGCCTGGTCATCGCCGATGACTGAAGCGTTCGACTTTTTTGATGAATTTAAATGGAGAAAATTCATTGTTGCCAAATTTCACGCTTCGCCACTGGTAGTGTACGGATCACAGCGTTTGTTTTCACTCCAAGTCCCGATCATGAGTTTCGCCGAACTGAAACTGATGTTATTTTGAATCCAAGGCCGTAACAACTTGACGGTGCGAATGATAATGGGAGGGCAGAGAATATGTAAAACTGTTGAATCTTTTCAGTATAGATTAAAAAAAAAAATTGTTAGAGAGGCTTTAAGAAGTTGGCTGAGTAGTGTTGCTCGCTCATATATAAAATAAGCCGGTTCATTTGGTTTGCAAATAATAATAATAATAATAATTAGAATCAAAAGAAAAACACCTCACATCCGTATCCTAGAGGCCAGAGCTCAAGCAGCAAGCCGAAATTATCATTAGATCTGACTATTAATTTAAAAAAAAAAAAAAAAAAAAAAAAAAAGATCAACAATAATTGGTGAATCATTTAAATCCGTGGATTACGCGTATAAATCTGAGGATTCTGCATTAATTTCTTGGAAATTTTGCCGAACATAAGAGGGCAGAGGGGGCTTCAGAAAATTGTCCTCCCCCTCTCACTCTCACTCACTCTCTTTCCCCCTTTACGCACCTCTCACTCTATCCCACCATTCCCTCTCTTCCTCCCTCCCTCCAGCAGATGTCCGCCGAGCGCGAGCGGTTCAATGTTGTCACTATCGCAGAACAGTCTATGAAAAAAATCAAAGCCATTTTTAGACTTTAAATTAGGTAGATTTTTTTTCTTCCTTTCGTCTACTGACAACCGTCATTCAAATCTTAGATCAATAATGGATTTGGAAAAACAGATCCGAAACATAGATCTACGCAGAGATGAAGCGAAGCGAAAGAATATAAAACGACTCTTTGCCTTCTCTCGTTCTTTAAAAACAAAACAAAGGACGCTTTAGGGGAGGGGGGGAGGTGGGGGGCTTGCTGGACCACCTCGAAAAACCGATGGCTCGTCCTCAAATTAGCCTATTCACAAAACTGCGATCCGGTTTGGTCCTCTCAACGCATTTAGGATTGCGCGCGCACGCGGGGACAGCGCGTGAAACGCGAAACTGGCCGCGGTGCCGCAGCGATCGTGCTGCTAAGTGAAAAACCTCTCTAGCCCCCTAGAAGTCCCCCCTGACCCCCTTCATCATCCGGCACATTGCTAGACCGGTGACCACAAACTTCTGGGGTCACGTGACACGGACAAGGAGAGAAGATGCGACCGAGAGGGTAGGAGGGAGCGGGGGGGGGACTCACCATAATTACGGCTAGGCTCAAAAACTCTTGACATAATTACAATAATTTCACTATTTTTTGGTAACATAATTACTTATTTCACACGAAATTGTTTCATAATTGTTCACGCAACATGCATGGAGACAGAGAGAGAGAGAGAGAGAGAGAGAGAGAGAGGGAGACACCAAGTCGACTTTGAGAGCCACGACTTGGTGCGTACGCCCCTCTTCCTGGGACCGCGCCCCCCTCTACGCAGAAAGGCGAGTTACGAATAACGCACAAAGAGAGAAATAGAGAGGAAGAGAGAGAGAGAGAGAGAGAGAGAGAGAGAGAGAGAGAGAGAGAGAGAGAGAGAGAGAGAGAGAGAGAGAGAGACATACACACAAATATATGTATTTCATCACGCAATTCCCTCAAGGATCGGGTTTGAGTGGAAACGTGCTTGAAATCTCTCTATTTTGATTTCCAATTCTTGCAGGAGTCCGGCTTTGACCAGAGCTCGGAAGGTCACTAACAAGAAAATACTGCACCAAAAAGAAGAGGACGACTTACAAACAATAAGACGAAAAAGAATGAGATAAAGTGAGATACAGAGGAAGAAGATGTTGCTTAACGCGCTTTGATAAAGCGGACGAGACGACAAGGAGAAGACACTAATAAAACGGAAAGCTTCAGCTCTGCTTAAATATAGTCACGTGTAGTATAAAACAAGGAAATTTAATTGGAAAACTAATTTGGGCCTGCAAAAAAATTCATGGGAAGATCGTAAGACAAAATTTTTACGGATCTGCTTGAAAATTTGCACATTTTTTTATTACGTCTAAATTCCACAAAAAATAAAAAACAAAACAAAACAACTGACTGAAAATGTCCTCCCTCGACAGCGCGTTGATAAATGAACTTATTCAATGGCGCGCAGCTATTTTTTTTTTTTTTTTTAAATTAACGCGACGCAATCTCGGATAATTTGAGAAAGTCAGCGACCTCTGGTTAAAATGACGGATTAAAAGAAGAGAATTCAGAGTTGGCCCCCAGCTTCAGCAAATCTTCAATCAAAATTCAGATCCGACCCACTGATGTAAGAGCACATGGGCGGCGCGTGGGGTCAAAAAGTGGGGGGGCTAAAAATCAACAGTTTTTTTTTTTTGTTTGACGCAGGCGGGTGGGGGGATATATAGCCATTTTTTCTTTTGGAACACTTGTAATCTGACTTGCGGAAGGGCTAAAATTTAAAAATACTGAAAATTTGGGCTAAATAAACACACACTTGAAACAATTTGGTTAGGAAAATTTTTGAAGAATGTAAACAAAAGGTGACAGTCTCGTTTCCTTAGTAACTTCTGAATGATAACGGATGGCGATGAGAAATTGATAACGTTTTTTCATTCTTCTTTTTCTCTTTTTCTTTCTTTTTCCTTTTTTTCTCGTTCAAAATTTTTTTTAGCCCCTCGTTCCCAAAAAAGTGGGGGGGCTATAGCCCCAATAGCCCCTTATACGCGCCGCCTATGTAAGAGCATCGGCGTCCAGGATTACAACGATTAAATTAAGAAGGCAAATGGTTGGAGCTGTCGATGAATGATTGTAAAAGAAATACGTTGATAATAATAATTATGAGCAAACAAAAAAAAAATCTCGATTGACATCAAGAATTATCAGTCGAACTCTCACTGTGACAAATAACCTATCCCTTCTAAAACAAGTTGATACAACTCCTACAATTTAATAATTGTCTCCGATATCCTGGCACAAAACACGTTTTCGGCCACGGTAAAATTTTAACACATCGATTACTTTACATAATATTACGATGATGAAAGCCATTTCAACAAATACATTCTAAAATCCAATAATTCGTGAAAGCGCTAGCAAGCGAACGTACAGTCGCAGCATTTTTTCGCCTTCAAAATCAAGCGATGCAATACCAGTCACCGGGAGTACGCTAAGTTGCAACAATATGAAGCAAATTAACAGCTTCACTCGTGCGTCGCGTCGCTGCGTAGCGTGAAACATAAAGTGGGGTAATTTTAATCACTCTTTAAATGTATAACTGGTTTCTTTTCGAAAGAATACTCAACGAAGATTGTCAAAAGCAAAGGTTCTACTTACAACTACAGATAAGACTAATACACAGAGTATGCTTTTCCGTATTGCGTTAACATAAGTCTTACGGTCGAAGAAATAATTTTCAAAACCCTCATTGCTCCACGCATAAAAACTGACTTTACATTAGATCTTTTTTCGCATTTTCTCACCCACTTTCATCTGATCTAATCAACGTAGACGTCAAAAATTGTCTGGGTCAAGGTGTACGGAAAATGAGAAAGAAAGCGTAAAGGTCAACGGGCAAAACTATAGAATTGAGCTTCGCGGTTTAGTTTTCCTTAGAGAATGGAAAAAGTTATTTACTTATATTCCGAGAATGAAGCCGATGTACATTTCTATGACCAGGTATATGGTTATATCCTCAGAGCTAGACTTCCAGGTGATTTCTAATTTCATTCTACCATCATACACCTGGACTAAGACTATCTACTAAAAATTACAGCGAAAAAATTACGATTAACTCTGGTAAAATCTTCAACATACGAAAAATAAGGTTTGGTAACAAACATTGCCCTCGCCGTATCCAAAAATTTGTCTTTCTCTCTCTTTGCACGTTTGAAGGCACGTGTTAGAAAAGGGTGGATAGAATAAGGACCGTCACGTGACATCATCCCCTCTTTCTGTATTTTTTTAAAACATGTGGGTTCAAATGGGCGAGAAAGCTGTTTCCCAGTTTACCATTACATAGAAAATCACATCTCTAGAAAATACAACCCTTTTTCCCTTACGAAGCCGGTATCCCTGACAATTCCGAAATTAACTTTAGAACTCAAAGTAAATAAACATTCGGAAAAGCAATAAGATAGAATTTCAACCAAAAAAAAAAAAATTAGAAGAATATGCGCAAATTGACCGGGTTTTTCCATTCGAGATAAACTGTATTTGATAATACAGTGAAGTACTATTGTATGAGTGATAAGCCACAGCCACGAAACGTCTGATCAAAGTATCATTCCATCTAGGGGTTTTGAGCTCAACCAGGATTACAAATCAACAGAGATAATTAAAAGAGAGGTAAAGTCGTAAAGATATAAAGGAAAAAGGACTAATTCAAATTATCTGACACGAATCCCTTTTTCACTGTGAAATGCATGCCTCAAGAAGTAGACATTCCGTTCATTAACTACGGTAACACTACATACATTGTTTACTATAGTTTACCTATAACAATCGTTTACGACAGTGATTCAATGGTTTAACGAGTATGATTGAAAATGGAGCTCTTGCACGGTTTTGCTGTAGGCAGGGAGTATCAATTCAAATGTAAAATGCTGCGAAAATAATGATGAGACCATTGAAAAAGTCTAAAACTCACTCCTCACAGAGAAAACTTAACTTGAAATTTCGGGTGACCACCCTTGAATGTATGCACCAACCTCGGATTCGGATCCCAAACAAAAGAACATAACCTACGACTTTGAACTATGAGATTAATGAATTTGCTTTCAAAAAGTAAATTTGAAGGAATTAAAGGTCCATTTATACACATTTTGTCACTAGGAGACCGGTGATAACTACAGAAAAGTTCTACGTTGCATAATAAATGAGGAAAACGGCACTTAATTTCATGTCCTGCTTGTTCTTTTGTTTGGGTGTCCGAATCCAAGGTTGGTGCATACATGCAAGGGTGGTCACCCAAAATTTCAAGTCAAGTTTTCTCTGCGAGGAGTGAGCTTTAGACGGTTTTAAAGGTCTCGTCGTTATTTTTGCAGCATTTTGAATTGAAATTGATGCTCCTTTTGCCAACAGCAAAACCTTACAAGAGCTCCATTTAGGACACAGCTATTTTGCTTTCAAAATGTCGACAAATTACTGAAGTTAGACAGTGGCGTAGCTTGAATTTTTGCAGAATGATAGCATAATCTTTACTTAAGAGTTTTTACAAACACTGAGGATTGTAGAAAAGTCTACTGATCTGAAATAAGCATTCGCCGTTCTGGGGAAAAATACCCAACTTAAGAGACTTATTTTTAGGGGAAACGAAATTGCAATTCACTGATGAGAACGAGAAACAGGGCTGGTTTGGTTAATACAACTTCATACTCTACCTGCTTTAGACAGCATGAATACTGATATAATACTACGTTCGGACTTTTAAATTGAACAGAGAAATTGTGTTTTTACAAACTCTATTTTCAATAAATTGATTCGGTGGAAATGAGAAGAAAATGTTTTGTTGTAAGTTTTACTTTCTGCTCTAACTAGCTTACGATGAATAAAAGTTTTGAATAAAATAATTTCAAAATGTTAATGGCACTAACATAATGTTAACATAGAGTAAGTCGAGAGGAGTGTTTCTCCTCTAGAAAAATGTGAGAAAACTGAGTGTAATGATATAAGTCTACAAAACAGAATTTCTTCTAAACATTATGAAACTATACGAAATTCTTAAAAAAAATAAATGCACCGTTTTCTTTAAAACAGCAAAGATTAAAAGGAGGACTTGAAAATTCCGGAAAATGCGTAACGGACGTTCAACTAATTAAAATAATGAAGAACAACGTATAATTTTGGTTTTAGAATTCCCTCGTTTTTTATTTTTAAATTTTTTGTCTACCTATAAACATTAGAAATACAGATGTTCAATTGTTAAATAAACTATAAATAAAGAAAAAACAGCCACAGAAAAATAGTTTTAAAGCCGTCCTAATTTCTCTTCCACAGAGAAAACTCTCAAGTCTCCACATTTATTTTTTAGAAAAATATTACTTGAGCTCAAATAGTAGAAAAACCCCAAAGATATAACAAACTATAGGTCTAAGTTAACAGAATTGACTTTGACTAACTTTCTACTTGATCATATACACTGTGCTTACGTAAGAGTACAATAAACGGCAAAGCATAAAGGAAAAATAGCGAGTTTAAATCAAATTCTGAGGGTAGGGTTTTAACGTGAGGGCAAACCTACAGCCTTGTCCTCCAACGTTAGAAATAGCTAGTAATTAGTTTAAAGGAAATTACTATGCGCAAAAACTACGGTTGTTTATTTGATGAAAACTCAAGTGAATAATCTCATCGGTCGGTAATCACCGAGAAAACAGTCTGCTCTTTAGTTATTTACAACATTTCTAGGAACAGACGTATGCAACTAGACATTTTCATTGTGCCATTGATTTCAACTGAAGGGAAACGACCGAATACGACGAAACGTAATGCGTAATGGAGCGTACGTTATGAAAAAATTGATTTCACAAAAACGCTCACGCATATCGCCATCTAGTAAAAGCTTTCAAGTGCAATGAACTTCGGTCTCGTGTATCGAATGAAAGGGGGGGGGGGGGGAGTTCGCGAAAACCTTCTGTGCGAGGAATTGACAATTGAACGGCGGCTGGCAATGACGCCCAACTAAAGGGCCGACCGCGACGGACCGTAGTTTGTGTATACCGTAAGAAAACGTTTAATTTACTTAATAGTGCTTGATTTTGTTATCACAGCGATAATCTTGGACAAATTTTCGACTGTTGGCTAGCTTTGTTAACAGCGAAGTTCACCTCGAACCTCAAAGTGTTGAAACACTATTTGGGGTAAAAAGTCACGAGAAATATCGACGGGATTGACACCGAGAGGCGTAAGTAATTGGGCAAATAAAATGGGAAGGAAAATAGAGAGGGAGGAGAGAAAATCCAAATTTATTATGTGGTTAATTTAATCGGCCATGGAGGGAGAAATCAAGTAATTCACAATGATCGTACACCTTAGAATATTCGAAAAGGGCCAATACAAGAAAAATCGCGTCTTGAAACCGATAAACAAGCAAAACAGAAAACAAACAACAACAAATTGAAAATATATGTTTGCATTTATTTCATGGAAGGTCAATTGTTTACACACAATTTTTTCCATCCACCAAAATTTAAAGAATGGGCCTATGAAGTAATTTATTACGGTTTTCAAGGTTTTCTTGAAACTTGATTTTTCGTTATAAAATCGATTCCACAGCAAAAAATTCGAAAGAGCAATAAAAAGAAAAAAATGATAGTACCTAATTATTTTAAAGAAGGTCAAATTTTAACATTAAAATCGTTCCGCACATCAAAATCGTAGGTGTGTTTTCTAACTGGGGCCTGTACGGCTATCGCCGATTAAAAGTCAAAATTGAAATAATTGGGCTATAAATTTATTTCGGTTTTTTCAAAACTTGGTTTTCGTTTTAAAGGCGATTCCACGGTAACTGGTCGTTTCATTGACTCTCAAAGTTGAAGTGAAATTAGTTTAAAGCAAACAAAGCCAAACAAATAGATATTTCTTAAATCTGGTAAAGACGCTGCTTTCAGCATTCAACAATAACAGTCCACAAATTAACCGAATCTTTTAAATGCAGCTTTTGGAGAGTCGAAAGTTTACTCCGCCGTTTTCGACTCTTCAAAACGTGTGTATGTGTAATTTCAATGATTCATGATTCATTAAGTCGAAGATCTGTTCACGTTAACGTTGCTAAAAGCAGAGTCTTTAAGAGAAATAATATTCATTCGTTTTGTTCTTTAAAGGTTTTGAATTGTTTCGTTGTTTGTGAAGCCTTAGTACTCACCGTGGGATCACCCGTAATGACCCCCGACAAGTAAGCGATTTAATAATGATGGAATTTAGGCGCAATTTGGACAATATTCCTTTCTACTAGCTGAATTTTATGAATTATGTTGGGACAGAAATTTGTAAAAAAAAAAAAAAAAAAAAAAAAAAAAAAAAAAAAAAAAAAAAAAAAAAATATATATATACCTAAGTCAGCGCCGCTTAGGATTTTGGTTTCAATCCTTCCGGAGCACTATTGTAATTTTTGTGATTCGGCGTCAGGAAAAAAATAAAATCAGAGGTTTCGAACAGGACGCAAATCGCTAGTAAAAAGATTCAGGGACAGTTATTTTTCTTCATCACACATACGCATTACTTATGATCAAATATTTGCTAAGCCCAGTTTAGATTGGTATCCATTTCGGCGAAGTTGTGAGTTTGTGACGCCCAGAATTTGCCAGGTTTTATTTAAAAGATGAGACGAAAAATGCCTTTTGTTAACATATTTGAAAATATCTCCATTACAAATTAAATTTCCTAGATCAAACTGTTTGATTACTTATTTTAAATTTTATCTTTTTTGTTGTCATAACCTGCTCTTAAATATCTTAATTTTATTTTTTCGTTTAGATTTAAATTTTCTTTAGTAATGCGAATACTTTATTTGACTGATTTTATCTTAATTTCTGGGAAAATAAGGATTAAGTAAGTAAGTAGAATTATTTTATCGTTCACTCTCTTTAAAAAAGCTAGAAATATCGGAATCTTTTTTTCTCTCTACCCAATTTTATTGTTTTCACGAAAATAAATAAAATCGCCTTTCGTCTGATGCTCGCTTTCGCGCGTAAAGTGACCCTTGAGACGCTCTCTATTCTTTTGAATTATTACCTGATCAATTAACACTAATCTCTTTCACTGTGAGGATATAAATTATATTCTTAGGTGAGAAATTATTTAGAGCCTCAATTAAATATTTATAAACATGTCGACAAATGATGCGCCTTCAGGGTTCATTAGCATCCAGGGAGAATAGCACAGAAAAGAGCCGGTTGAGAGTAGGGCTCAATTCAGGCATTTGAAAAATGTTTTTTCTCGCGTTTTCCTCAAACTTTTGGAAGCATTGCTTGAGTTCAGGAACAACGAGGCGCTACCAAAACCGGGATATTAGCTGGACCGGTCTCGTGGATTCGCGGCAGTCGGAAGTTTCCAAACGAATTTTTGAAAACTCCAGTCGACCGTCCAAAGATCCTTCCCACGAATTTATCTGTCGAGGATTCGTGATTTCTAATAAAAAGCCAATGAAAGCCTATGATTGGACTTACGATGCAGCCACGGGGCAAACGATTCAAGACAGATACTAACATATTAATACTATTAATAATAATATTATACTAGTCATATTAACACTTGCACCATCCTCAGACAACGCTGCAGATTTTGTAGAATTTTGTGCATATTAATATTATTATTATCATTAGGTATTAATATATTGATATTTTTTCTATCCATTTTAAAGGTAGATTCATTCAGAACAACGATGCGGTGAGTTTTGAAACTTTAGCGATATAAAACTAAAACTATAGAGATCCTGCGTGGTTGACTCCTGATAATATATTATAGACTGGGTAATTTGAGAGAGTTAATTAAAGTTCTTGGGAACAATATTAGTGAAAGGAATGAGATCATAAGATGTAATCCTCCGCGATTGCTGGTGCCGCTTCGAAGCGCGTGGAGACTTGGAGAGTGAACGAGCAAGGTCATTGACGATTTTTTGGTGAGGAAACAACCAATACCCTTCCTCGGTTAATAAATAGAAAAAATTAAAAAAATTGACAACTAAACACGAAAAGAATTTAACCATCACGGCGATTGAAGATTTTAGATTGCGTATTTCAGTGAAGGGTGCACAGCACATAGATTAATGTGTTGGCTCCAACAAACTTATCGGCCGCACAACCTTGCGTGAAATTTAGAAGTGTCGGGAGAGTATTTACTTTTGTTTCTTATTTATCTTTATCACACGTGCGAATGATCAAGAACTCTCTCCTCCTCCTCCTCCTCCTCCCCCCCCCACTCATCGGTCATTTGACTTTCAACCATCACCCACAATAGCTTCTGAGACAGTGTAGTGAAATATTTACCTAGCTGGATAAGGAACAGAGAGTGAGGCATGGGAATTAATGAGATGATGATTAAAGCCAGCCTACCTTTCTTTTTCCTGATGAAATATTGATGTTGCCGCCAGCATGATGCTTTTTGAATAATTCTAATATTTTTTCCAATTTGTCGTGGTTCTCCTGATCCTGGACTACGTGAAGGTAGGCCCTCCAATTGCTGGAGTCGAAACCCCAATGACACGTTCTATTCTCAAGGACTCGGTGGGCGTGACAAACGAACTTTTGGGGCGAGAAGAATCCTTGGCACTCGGTGCATTGTATGCACTTTGCACTGGCATCGGTATAAAGCTCGGGGATACAATAACCGGTACACTTGCCGAAACATTCATGGTACACCTTAAAAAGGAACGCTTTGGACTTATCAAAATACCGGGGCGGAGACGTACTCCTGTGATGAAGCAAGGAGCTGCACAAACGCTCAGCATCGGTTTTGGTGATAAGACCACAACTCGGAGCACCGGTAGGTAGGATCCCGCTCACTTTCAACACTTCCAACTGCTCAGGATTACACCGCGAGCAAAAGATTTGCAATTCGTCGCACACCTGATTAATCTGAGCCAAGCTGAAATCTCTAAGGACAGTATTCAAAATTAGCGGCAAACAGAGTCGCTTCTCACCCCCGACAACGAAACAAGAGATATTCTCGCCCTCGAGCACCGTTTCCGAAAGTTCGCTCCTCGACTGATCCTGAGTGGTAAGGATCGGGACCTGTTGTACAGGTAAAGGCGGGGGCGTCAAGAAAGGCTCCGGCGATTTCTCCAGCGGTGACTTCTTCGGTATCACGGTCAAAGCCACGACTCCGCTGCTCGGCTCGGAGCCCAGAACGGTGCTCGGACCTTGCAAACTTTTCACTGCACTAAGTTGGTAGGTTTTTAGAACTTGCTTGATGTGAGGGTTATACGCCTGATGCCCTCCAACCAATGTTTCCATCATTGTCGAAACACCCAAAATGAGTGAAACCCTTTATTCTTTTCCTTCCTTCGGAGGGACTGGGGGGATAGGGGGGAGGGGGTCGTCACACACCGGTCACTCGTCGGATTCACTACGAGGCCCCGCAACAATCACCGCAAACACAACACCGGTATCGGTTTCCGTAACCGCACAACCTTACAATTAGATCCAAGGTAGTAGAAACGCACATTTTTTTTTTTTTTTTTTTTTTTATTATTAATAATCCACAACCGACAAGGGAACGGAGGGAAAGGAACTTTGAACGAAAGGAGACGGTGGCAGCGAAGTGATAAGCCACGCCAACATCAGAAATATACACGAACGGCACTCTCAAAACTCGCTCCGCACAGCAACAAGATCACGACACACTCCCGATCGGCGGACAACACAACACTGAAGAGCCAGGGCGGCGAAGCGAGGCACTGACGCGATTCGATACTCCCCGACTCGAACTCCTCCAAGCGAGCGAACCCAGCCCGACGCGACGCGAGTGCGAGTGATGACGATGCGCGCGGGGTGTGGTGTGGCAGGGAAGGGAAGGGCGGGGCGGGGCGGCGAGGAGGCGAGGCGAGACGCGGAGACGTTCGGCTCTGGCTCGGCAGACGGCGACAGGGGCGAGCGAGTCTGCAGAATGCAGATTGAAATGCTGGGCTCGTCAGTTGATTACAGTCGATGTAGAGTGCGCGCGCATCCTTTTTTCTGCCGTCTTTCGCCGTCCCTCTCCGCCGCCACCGCCGCCGATTCGCCACCTCCTCGCCACGACCCTGTTTCCTCCTCCACCTCCGCCGCGGCGCGTCGCGTCGTTCGCTCTTGTCAGCAAAGCCCGGCTCGGCTCGGCGCGCGGCGACGCACAATGGAGCGAGTTTATGAGATGGGTCGAATATGTTACTTGTGATAAAAAAAAAAAAAGTTCCGAATCGAATGTTTTTGCGGTCAAAAAACAAATCGTACAGCTTGATTTTTGTAGGAAATTTTACGATTAAATCAACTAAATCACTTTAATAACGTTTACGTTGAGTATTAGTAAAGATGTACACATTTTAAAATTAGCGATGACTTGTCCGGTCTCTCTACCATTGACTCGCTCCACTGTGTGGCGGCGGCTTGGCTTTGCCGCCCTCGTCGTGATAAATCGATTCGTCTGGTTTTTCTGGTTCATATCGGTCATGTATTTTCGCCATATTTCCAACCACCTCGCATCGCGTTGCCCCCGCCAACCACCATCACCAACCCCTATCATTATTGCACGGATCACACCTCTCTATACTCTTCACTCTCGTTAGACCTGTGTGACACACGGCAAAGCCAGATTGATGGTGGCAAACATTACGCTGATTGTATAGAAAAAAAAAATAAAAAAAAATAAAAATGTGCATTGTTGGCATTTATATGATCCGTCTTTTTTTTTTACACACGTGGAATTTGCCAAAGACAGTGCATGTATACTAAGACCAAGACCACGCACTAGCCAATCGCGAGTTGGATAACTTTTTTTTCCGGGGACTCAATAGAATAATCCATATAAGGGGGAACATTCAACATACGTTGACTGCTGAAACTCCGCGCTCTCATTGGAAACTGACCCCCAACACATTTGCTGATGTCAACATATGGTCCAGTTGGACGTTGTTTTGCTTGAGACCCCGAAAAAAAAGGATGATGTAGATATGTTGTCTCTGAAATTTGCAGACGCGAACTGCGAATTTATTGTGATCCGCCTACGCCCTACACAGTCGTGTGGCTTGAAGGCTGCTGGCGACCACGCGAACTGCGAATTTATTGTGATCCGCCTACGCCCTATAGTCCAGGCAACGGGGAGCTAATATGGACCCTAGCTTGCAAAGTTTGCGGACTTATATCGGAGAGTCGATTATTATGTATTTTGGGTCGCTGAATCCGAATCTGAACTTTGCGTACGAATCAGAGGGGCGGAAAGGCCGCCATTTTCCAAAATGGCGGTCAAAATCACGTTTTTTTGCCTTATTTTGCTCATAACTCGCGTATTATTGGTCAAATGCAAAAAATACCTTAGTACAAAGTTGAAGTTAGTCTAATTTACAACAAAAAAGTATCCGATCTTTATTTCGTAAAGATCAAAACTGAATGCGCTACGGAGCCGCGAAAAAACGTGAAATCCGTCTATTGCGGCGCATGACCGCTAAACGCCGCCTTGCGGCCCTTGCGCCGGCCATCGCGCGCACGCTCCTCACCTCACCTTGGCAATATGTGAATAACAAATAAAGAAGAACAAATTACTTCAATTTGGCGTATCTTCTTAGGGCTCCAAGTTGTGTTACTCCGTTTTACACCATCCAACAGGTCGAGTAGGCAAATTCATTTAAATGTGGTAATGTATGGTATCAACATTAAAAAAATGTCAATCTGCGCCTAATTCACTCCATCGTTCCGTGTACATTCGTTTATTTTTACCTTCATCTTCACTGTGCCTCCATCCTTTTGAGTCTCTGAGTGGCCCAGCTAGTCCGTACTTTCCACGCGGAGGAGGGGGGGTGGGGGTCTGAGCTAGTTTCGGGGCTTTTCCCTCAGTTTCGCGTTCACTTTCAGATTCATCGGTTTCAAACAGAGTGGCTCTGGTCTATGATTCATCAATTGCTTCATCTCCGTCAGTAACTAGCACTTGGACATATGATTGCTGCACTCGCTGTTTCAATTTACGCAATATGCAATGAGCATCTGAGCCCACTTTTTCGGCATCCGCAGGCACTGCAACCGGCGCGGCACGCGGAGACAATGTTCCGTGAAATTTCAGGACATCCGTTTTAAAATAAAATCTGAAGCTGACAACTAAACAGTGGCCACTGAATCGGTCCACTTTTAAATGGTTTTCAACCACAGCAAAAGGTTACTTTCTCAATATGAAGCTAAAGTTGGACTTGGAATCTACGAGGGGCGTTCAACTTATAAGTTTCCCTATTTTTTATCTCTGGCCCTGTTGGTGCTAGAAAAATTTCATTTATACGGTTAAAGCCGCCAAATCCTCAGCTTTTCAACGGTATTTTTGTTTTTGAAATTCGAGCAATTTTTGTAGGAGAAAAAGCTATATTTCTACACCCTTGTCGAAAAAGTCCCCGCCAACTTCTGAGTTGGGAAGTAAAAACTAACTTTGACACTTGGAATGAAGAACGCAAAACTTTAAAGTAAAAGATACATTTTATTTTTGAAGTATTCCATTTTTACGACTTTTCCACATAATTTCCTTCCGGATTGATACATTTTTCGCAGCGATGAACCAGCTTTTCAATACCTTGGGCGAAAAACTCTCGGTCTAAGGACTTGAAAAAATTCATCACGGTATCCTTCAGGTGGTCATCTGACTCGAACTTTACGTGCGATACTTTTGCCGACAATACGTGATTATAATGCATCTCATGATCATCTTAGATAAGATTTCACGACAAAAATTGAGCGCAGCAACAGGTATGGAGCGATAACGGCTCATTTTCGTCGCTAATCAGACGAATGCTGTTGTTCAAAACAGGCGAATACTTTTTGCTGAAAAAGTTGGCGGGGGACTTTTTCGACACGGGTGTAGAAATATAGCTTTTTCTCCTACAAAAATTGCTCGAATTTCAAAAACAAAAATACCACTAGAAAGCTGAGGATTTGGCAAATTTAACCGTGTAAATAAATTTTTTTTAGCACCAACAGGGCCAGAGATAAAAAATAGGGAAACTTATAAGTTGAACGCTCCTCGTAGTACTAAGACAATGATGTCTGCGGCTGCATCGTCGGTCGACGATGACGCTGCGCCGCGAGGTTATGGTTTATCTCATATGTGTAAAGATGTAGATTCGATAAAATATTTGAACTTCAAGATTTTTCGAGAGATACTCGAAACTTTCAAATTCCGAACTGAAAAATTAAGCGCATGTAGTTGACGGTGAATCTTCTCGGCATCGTTTCGTTTGGAATCTTGACGTGTCAATTTTAGAGTTATGCAAAAATTACGTTTTGTCCATCATATCGCGTTACCCGTCAAATTAAACTATTGTTTTTGATTGGTACTTTGAAGATATACCCCCCTAGAGCCTGGGTACAAATCGATTTCAATTTCAAAAGTAATTGAATTGGATCAAAGCAGCAGTAAGCAGATACACTTATTTCAAAGAAACTGCTGGTATTTGACGAACGGCAATGAATGGAATTGAAATCGGTACTAGTGCTGCTCATCGCCGCTTGGATTCGTCTCAATTACTTTTTTAAAGAACATGTAATCGAAAAACGAGTGATCAAGTCCTATATTTTCCCCAATTCTCACAACCCTGCTTGGTTCCATTAGGCATACTCTTGATGGGTCAACGATTCCATATTTCTCCGACGAAAAGTTTCTATGGAATGAGAGGAATAAAAACCGACTCATCCAAATGTTAAGTCTTTGAAGCATTCTTCAAGGGCAAAGAGGATAATCATTAGGCGCAGCGTCGTCGTCTATCAAAAATGCAGCCGCAGAAATCATTGTCTTAGTACTTGTTTCCAAGTCCAACTTTGGCTTCATATTGAGAAACTAGCCATTTTCCATGGTTAAACACAATTTAAAAGTGGACCGATCCAGTGATCTCTGTTTAGTCGTCAGATTCAGATTTTGTGTAAAGACAGACTGGAGTCTCTTGATGGAAATATTGTGTATCGGGAGTACCGATAGGACGCTTTAAGCATTTGGAAGAATCGACCGCGTGAACGTATTCGAAGGTTAAGTTCGACAGTGTACCAGGTGATGGGCATGCGCATTGCCGACATTGCGGTCGATTCCTATACGTTCCTCTTCTCCTCTTTCCTCTCATCGACTCTGTTGTGCGGAGCCCTCGATGTCGTCGACTCCTGCTCGAGTCCGAGAAAGCCTAAAACCAACGACCAATCAGAACTCGTCGAGCTCGTGTCGCTACTCCCTACTCAATATTTCCATCAAGGAACTATAAGATGGATGTCCTGTCTCCGCGTGCCGCGCCGGTTGCAGTGCCTGCGGATGCCGAAAAAGTGGGCTCAGATGCTCATTACATATTGCGTAAATTGAAACAGCGAGTGCAGCAATCATATGTCCAAGTGCTAGTTACTGACGGAGATGAAGCAATTGATGAATCATAGACCAGAGCCACTCTGTTTGAAACCGATGAATCTGAAAGTGAACGCGAAACTGAGGGAAAAGCCCCGAAACCAGCTCAGACCCCCACCCCCTCTCCTCCGCGTGGAAAGTACGGACTAGCTGGGCCACTCAGAGACTCAAAAGGATGGAGGCACAGTGAAGATGAAGGTAAAAATAAACGAATGTACACGGAACGATGGAGTGAATTAGGCGCAGATTGACATTTTTTTAATGTTGATACCATACATTACCACATTTAAATGAATTTGCCTACTCGACCTGTTGGATGGTGTAAAACGGAGTAACACAACTTGGAGCCCTAAGAAGATACGCCAAATTGAAGTAATTTGTTCTTCTTTATTTGTTATTCACATATTGCCAAGGTGAGGTGAGGAGCGTGCGCGCGATGGCCGGCGCAAGGGCCGCAAGGCGGCGTTTAGCGGTCATGCGCCGCAATAGACGGATTTCACGTTTTTTCGCGGCTCCGTAGCGCATTCAGTTTTGATCTTTACGAAATAAAGATCGGATACTTTTTTGTTGTAAATTAGACTAACTTCAACTTTGTACTAAGGTATTTTTTGCATTTGACCAATAATACGCGAGTTATGAGCAAAATAAGGCAAAAAAACGTGATTTTGACCGCCATTTTGGAAAATGGCGGCCTTTCCGCCCCTCTGATTCGTACGCAAAGTTCAGATTCGGATTCAGCGACCCAAAATACATAATAATCGACTCTCCGATATAAGTCCGCAAACTTTGCAAGCTAAAATCCCCTGTTGCCTGGACTACTACACAGTCGTGTGGCTTGAAGGCTGCTGGCGACCAATCGAAATCGTTTGAGAAATCAGAGTGCCATTCGCACTTTTTGCATTACTCAAGAGTTGGGAAATTAGGGGTGGTAATCGATTACACGATTACCGAATAATTGTTATCGTTGTTTTTTCGGAGAGCGAATCGGAAGTGTAATCAGGATAGATCATTCATCATATATTAGTTGTAGAAGAATTGAATCTGATCGAAAACTTTTAAAACAGCGAAGATTACATTTGGTCACCATCAATGGAGCTGTTGCAAACTTTTGCTACAGGCTTATTAATAGTTGATTATGGGGTAATACCCTGTAAAAATAACGATTAGCGCACTAAAAAATCACGGAATCCACTCCTAAACTCACAATATGCTTTTAAACGCAAAACCTCAATGGCGGCCGAGGCCGCGATTTTCTTATGGCAATTGTATGCTTCTTCTTCTTGGGTGGTGTTGCGAGAACAACTCGTGTAGATGGCGCTGATTGAAGATAGGGAACCCCAATGAAAACCGCGGCTCCGGCCGCCATTACGGTCTCGCGTTTAAAAGCATTTTGTGAGTTTAGGAGTGGATTTCGTGATTTTTTAGTGCACTAATCGTTATCTTTACAGGGTTTTACCCCATTATCATCTATTAACAAGCCTGTAGCAAAAGTTTGCAACAGCTCCATTGTGTAACCGTCCCCATTTTCCAACGCTGGCGTTGGCATCGTTCATCCCCTTCTTGCACGACAGTTCACGAGCTCCAGGCTCCAGACCATGTATCGTTCGCTCTAATGCTACCAGCTTGGGAAATCCTTCTCAAGAAGCTCCGCCCATTCACGGTCATCCTCAAAAAAAAAAAAAAAATTGGAATGGAGGATATGAAAAAAAGCAACAACAAAAACGGCTAAAGTGTATAATCTTTGCGTCGTCGATCTTTGATGGGGCTTTTTTGGGAATAGTCAGAACTATGGTTATTGTCTGGTTTACTGGAGAAAACTGGGCGGACTCACAAGTCACAAGTACACCTAGAAATTGTATATACGAGTAAGCGCAATCTTGATAGTTATTTGTTTTTTATTCATGTTGCACAAATGTTGAATTAAGCAACGTACCCAATCCCTCTCAATCGAGTTGAAGGAACTAATGAAATAGATAAAGGAAATATCATGTCCTCCAAATTAGATTGACGATGCTCTGTTGCCAAGTTGCCTGACGAAAATTGAAAGTTTTATTCCTCCGCTGCCTCGGCCTCTATAATGGGAACTTCCGCTCTGATTGCATTATTTCGTATCATTAACATGAATTACAATGATGCTCCTATTACATACAAGTTTCGTATGATGAAGGTGTTATACTGTTCCTAAAAGTATCCACTTTTGACCTCTCCTTATTGCTCTGTCCAACGCAGTTCTGTCGATAATTTATACAATTTTTTTTCGTTCAAGTCACGTCGTCTTGTCGTTTTGAAAATCACGCTCCTGATGTCATACCGAGCGTTAGAAAATGAAGATATCTGCTTTAAGGGGTCTCTTTCCCCCTGCGAATGTAAAAGCGCGAATGGACTGCTTGAGCCAATGGGCTTCTTTGTTGTCGATACATCGGACTCGACCTATCGACTCCAAGGCAGCTCATTGGCTCAATCAGTTTATTCGCGCTTTTAAATTCGCAGATGGAGAGACCCATTTAGTAGTTTTCTTTATAAGTGGCGTTTGTGTAAATTTCTTAAACACAAATTTTCAAGTTTTTATGTTCATTTTTTAAAACCTTAAAAGGTATGAACCGACGTTACTAACCCGTTTTCAGGGGCGTTGCGTGCAATTCAACATAAGGTTGCACTTTGAATTTTCAAACCCTTGGAAAAGATAGCACTTTCGGGTGTTTCGTGAAAACCTCCAGTTTCGAAATTTTACTGGGTTCCAATGGACGAAGTGGAGAGTTGCCAAATTACATACCACTTGAGTGAGTTTTCCGAAAGCACGGCGGCCGTCCAATATCTTTAGACATACATCCATAGAGCCAGAGAAGAAGGAGTTATTTATTGTGTTTATCTTTCTCTCATCTCTTTGCTCATCTGACTGCAAGTGTTTAGAAAACAACAGAAACAGAGGCTGAAGTCACGTGACAGCTCCTATCTACGTCCTTTTCTAACACATGCGTTCGTATGGGAAAAGAGAGAGAAAGGCAAAGTCGCCTAGTTACAGCCATGTCTTTAGACTTTGAAATATGTTTCGCAAAAAAGCGCACGCTTCTTGTGAAGAGGGCTGAAACCTAGTTGACTATCCTTCTCACTTCTCGTGAAATTTATGCACTTATTGCGGCAGGAAGAGATTTAATTTATCGTGCAGAATGTGATTGGATTAAAATAACAAGTTATACATATAACTATAAGTTATACACATAAACCCCCTCTTTCCTATACCCAGTGGTGGTTCGTGAAATTTGGCAACATCGGATGCTTTCCACTTAACCCTTTCAATGCCGCTCCAGAGGATACTCGATCCTGTTACGAGATCAGTTTTTTATTCGCAATAACATTCGACTCTAACAGTAGCGTCATTTGCGGGGGGGCAGGGGGGCAACCCCCCCAAGGGTTGGCCAAAAGTGAAAAAGTTATGACCTTTTTTTTTTAGGAGAAGAAAAAAGTTTTGAACTAAAATTTGGTGGTCATTAACGAGTTTTATTGGAATTTAGGGCCGTAAATATTCAGGGCTGTAGAGTTTCTAAAACAATATTGATGAGCAAAAAAAAAAAAAAAAAAAAAAAAAAAAGGTCATCACATTTTTGCCCCCCCCCCCCCCCCAAGCCGAACCCGAAATGACGCCCCTGGACTCTAAATAGTTAACATTTGAAAAATAATATTTCATCGAGCGCCTTCAATAAGTCGTGTATGCAAAACCAACACCGTGGTGTAGGAATATTTAACTATACGCAGTTAATTTGAGCGAGTGAACTTTTGAGTGATGAGGCAACGCGACGCGACGTCGAGACTCACCTTAAATCGATTTTTTACGTAGGTTTCAATGGTTAAAAAGCACAGATGCCAGATCGAACGAATCGCCCCTATTCCCCTCATATCTCGAAGTTTTACAACTTCTGCGCATAAAAATAGGACCACTGGCGTCGCGTGCAATTTGGCAACAATGTATTGTATCCATTTAAACTCGTGTAAAAGATCAAATTCAGGGGGTGCACAGTGCACAAGGAAAATTCGATATATATTTAATGAGTTTAAATGGAGCAGTTGCATTGTTGCCAGATGGCACGCGACGCCACTGAATAGGACCATTTTTATTATACTTTCAAGTGTTTCAACGAGCTGTAACTATGTGTATTGAGGAGTTTCCTGAGAGAGTATCCAAAACACGAAAGAGGCAACCATGATGAAAATCTCCACATTTTCAAACAAGCTCGGTTTGTTTGCCTTTTATTTTTTAACCTTACAAGTAAAAAAAAAAAAAAAAAAAAAAAAAAAAAGTTGTGACAAATCCATTTGAAATGAAGTTGAAACCGTTTTCGAGTGGCTACCTGGGCAAATCGATGTAACTGTTTCTTCTGGAAGGATTCTCACAATAATGACATTAACATTACAGAAACAAGCAGTGGCGGCTCGTGCTATGTGGCAAAAACGTAATCCCTCCATTTAAACCTATATTAAACAATCTATCTTCAGGAGGTGCAATGCACCCCCAAGTTATCGATACTTTTGCATAGATTTAAATGGCAAAAAAGCATAGTTGCCAAATTGCACGAGCCGCCACTGGAAACAAGAAACATTTTCTCACCTGTAGAGTTATAATAGAATTCATGGTCCAGATAGCCACTCTAAAACACTTGCTCTTTCGTTTAAAATCCATATCCTCTGAATCGATCACAATTTTTGGTTTAAGGTTAAAACATACGAGGCAAACAAACCAGAATTAAAGCTTCAATGCTGTTACACTTCGGAATAGGACTTAGTAGAAAGCATATAAACCCCCCCCCCCCCCCCCCCAGTAGCTATAGCTCGTTGATTACTTTTCAACAGTGGCGAGGCGTGCGATTTGGCAACGTTCCTTTCCCCCCTTTAAACACATTAGAAAGGTCGAAATGCCTGGTCATCGCCGATGACTGAAGCATTCGACCTTTTTGGTGAATTTAAATGGAGAAAATACATTGTTGCCAAAGTTCACGCCTCGTCACTGCTTTTTAAAGCTTACTGATCGTTATTATAGTTATATTCCTTGTTTTACTAAAATTTCGGTAGGGTGCAAAATCCGAGTGGACTGTGCGACTCCTTTGAATTTGGTATGAAGCACAGGCGGGTACCGCGCGTGGTGTGGTGTGACAATTACATTACATTAGAGAGCATTTACACGTCCAGTGTTGCCATATATACGGATTTAGGCCATATATATTTCACATAAAAATCAATGTAAAACATAACAGCCTCTAACCGGAGATCTGGCAACACTACAAACGACAACGACCACAGAAATAACGAAGCGCCCGGTGAGCTCAAGACAAGGTCGCCAAGTTGTAACCAGTTACATCATCCTCTTTTAATAATCACTCTGTAGACCTGGTCATTACGCTTAAGCACGTCTGGAATCATTTCATTCAAGTCATATTTTTACCTGCTCATCGCTTTGGATCAGTGGCGGCTCGTGAAATTTGGCAACCGTGTCCTCCTCCTATTTAACCAATGTAAAACAATTGATTCTCCCGGAGGCTGTCAGCCTCCGCAAGAATCGATTATTTTACCTACGTTTAAATGGAAAACTTGCATGGTTGCCAAATATCGCACGAGCCGCCACAGCTTTGGATCATGTTTTCTGTTTGTAAATATTTTTTTGCAACAAGGCGAGGATAAGACATTCGAGGAGCGTGCAATTTGGCAACGTTGCATTCTGCCCATTTCACATCTACGCACAATATCGAACTGTTTGATGTTCGGTGACATGGCAGGATTTTTTTTTTTTTTTTTCGGGGGAGACTGAAGATTCAGATTTTTTTTCGAGGGTGGCAGATGGACTTTTCCCTCTCTTTTTGGTTTGCTTAAAAGACAAAACACGTTGCGTGTGCTTCTTGAAGACGCGCGCTTAGCAATTTTAACACGACCAAGCTACGCCCATGCCTCGCGCAGAGAGCAGGGCTGCCGTTTTGCGTAGAATCAATGCTATTTTTCAATTCACCGATGATTCCACCGGTTGAGAAAAGATTACACAGTTTTTTTTTTTTTTTTTTTTTTTGGAGGGTTATTTGGCTTATGTTCAGTATAACACTTTGAACCTACAGCCACCTATAGAAACAGAAAGGATTAAATTAGATTACTGGAAACATGTGCGGTATACATATAAGAAAAATAAAGATGGGAAAGGAAATGGGGGTTTAACATTAACTACCAACACCGATTCACGCTTTGAGACTCACCAAAGCGACTTCCTAGACCAAAATACTGAGTCATGGACAACATTCCATGGGGAAGATTACACAGTTCAGTTCAGTGCATGACTATATGATAAACTAAAATACTCGCATCTGTAATCTTTTCTCAACCGGTGGAGTCGTCGATGACTTTAAAAAACTTGCGGATATTTTGATTAATCAACGGAGATTCCACCGATTAAGGAAAGATTACAGATCAGAGTATTTCGTACATTACAGTCATACACTGAACTGAACTGTGTAATCTTTTCTCAACCGGTGGAATCATCAGTGACGAGAAAAATAGCATTGATTCTACGCAAAACGGCAGCCCTGGCAGAGAGATACCTGGGAGTCATGATAAAATAATCTTTGCCTCCAACGCAGTGAACCCTTTTGCTCACCGATTGATTTGTCTAATTAGATCGGTATTTCTTTTATGGAGAAACGCTTTAAGAGATGGAGATAGCCTGAAATCACGTCTGAGAGCGGCTTTTGCACAATTTTCTGAGGGTCTCCTATACCCGGACCACTCAGTGGGGTTTCTAAGCTTGCCACCCCCCCTCCAAATTTCTATAGCTACGCTCATGTACTTTACATATTATTTTCTCATAATGAATTCTCATCCATCAGTTCCACCCTCTCCCTCATTTTTCCTATTTGGTTGAGTTTTTCGTCAAACATTTTTTTTTGTCGCTAACACTTGTGTCGCAGAGGAGGCCTACTTGATGCGCTGAAAAGGCTAAATTATCAGACAAAAAGCGCAACCAAATAGGAAAAATTAGGCTCTCCCTCAATAGGGCTATTGCAAACTTTTTCTATAGGCGATTTATTAGTCGATTATGGTGTAAAAACCTCAGAAAATAACGATGGCGGTACTAAAAACTTCCAAAATCCACTCCTAAACTCAATAAACGCAGTTATTTGCGCGAGCGTAATGGTGGCCGAAGGCACTAACAATAGGAGATTCCTATCTTAATTTCGAAACTCTTTCTATGTTGACGAGGATGATTCACAGAGTAATTTTAGTCATCAGAGTGATGATCCACATCCGATGAATGGTGCCGCAACACCTAGTGACACCGGTGTCAAATGAAAGTAGTCTCTTATTGGTCACTTCTTGATGGAGTTTCAAAATTGTTAGATGGGAATCTCCCATTGTTAGTGCCTTCGGCCACCATTACGCTCGCGCAAATAACTGCGTTTATTGAGTTGAGGAGTGGATTTTGGAAGTTTTTAGTACCACCATCGTTATTTTTTTAGGTTTTTACGCCATAATCGACTATTAAATCGCTTATAGAAAAAGTGTGCAATTGCCCCATTTTCCTGATGGATGAGAATTCAGTATGAGAAAAGAGATATTATTCCAAAGTCTCAAATAATTACATTAATTTTTATGATTTTTTTCTCTTTTTTTTTTTTTTTTTTTTTTTAAGTAATGGACATTCTTCTTCCTAGGTCACAAAAACATCAGCTTTAAGAGAATCCAAAAATAAGTCCACCTTTGAAATTGTGAAGGCAACTTTTGGGCCTGATAGGGCCCATCCTGAGAGTTTCTTTACTGAAATTCTGCGCCAGCGTATCACAAACTTGCTGCGGATTAATCAAGCGCTTTCAAACTCCTAGTGATTTACATGGAGAAATAAGAGTGTATGTCAACTTCATTTATGCTATGGGCATAAATGAAGTTGGCCTACACAGTATTATTTCTCCTTTTTGCTTCCTTGAGATCTGACAGCATTGTAAGCAGAACTAACAGTGCTCACCAAAGGCGTTAAAAATTCAGCAAATTTGAACAAACTAACATATCTCACTAACATTGCATACTTTGAGAATGAAATGACCTTGTAAAGTAAACTAACAGATATGGGTTAGATCACATGACATCATTAGTATACTTACACCCAAACCAAGTTAGAAAAGAGTACTCAGAGAAACTGAAATGAGGGTAAGAAGTTGTTTCGAATCAGTTGGCATCTAACAGGTCTCTATGTTTATGTGAGACACATTAGCGTTTGCGGGCCAAACTCAAAGCATACATGTGGCCATTGACTGGGCATAACAATGAAGATCTTCACAACACTACCTAATTTGAGAGAATCAGTATCCTTGAACTGCCTTCGACAAATCAAAGTTGAGAGAACACAACAAAATTCAAGACAGGAGACTTAAAACGCGGCTTGAGGTGATTCAAATCAGACGTAGGCAGATCAATGCGATCAAGCGATCAGGCAACTGGGCGTTTATCCCATTTGAATTTATGACAAACAATGGATTCTAAGAGAGGCTGTAGCCCCCTGACTAATCGATTATTTCTCATGTGATCAAATGGGAAGAATACACTGTTGCCAGATTGCTGAATCTGCCAATGAAATCATACAGTAGGAATACATGGAGGTTAAGTGAGTATCCGATGAAATATGAACAAGTAAGTACGGTATCCGATAAAATATGAACAAGTACAGTATCCGATGAAATCCGAGCAAAGAAACTATAAGTTGAATGATATGGACTCACCACAAATTCAATCAATGCTGGCACAGATAGAGTTAAGAAAATACGAACATTTGGGAACATTAGGTAAGATTTCACACATCTGCTAACGAAAAAATTCAAAACACTAGGTATTAATTTGACACAATCAGGTCAGGAAAACTGTGGAAACCTAGAAAATTTTAAATATTTGATTCGCAGATGTTACTTGAGGCAAGATCCTTCGCATTGAAACTATTATTCTTGAAGCACAGAGGAGATTCACGGGAGAGAAGCACTCACAAACCACCATTCATGGTTGGACAAACCTTTTGTAAAGTGGAAACTATATTTTCTATATCGAAGCAAATATCACTCATTAAGAATACAAGCACAAAATTCAATCAAAATCACTAGTTTTAGGACGGTATGATTGTAAGAATCAAGTATGAACTCACTGCTCACGAGTGCGAGTCTGAAATCTGAATTTCCATTTTCTAACCTCTCTTCAAAAAACAACACTACACCGGTGGCGCCTGTAGATGAACGCTGACAAAGCGACTCTCCCGCACTATTCAATTCGACGGGACTTGGACTTTTTTACCGAAATTCATTAAATTTAAACTAAAATGTGGCGGATTTAATAACCGAACAACCGACGCGACGCCATCTTGAAAGTAACTGAAATTATCCATGTAGTGATTCTACGTACCGTATGTCAACCCTATTCATACCATGTATAAAATAAGTTTATGCAGTATGTAAAAGAACCACATACTCGGTATCGTTCAACCACATACACCCAAACTACATACAGTACGTACGTTAACCGTATACCTTATATCCTTCACATACATAATCATGTGGATATTCCATATACCGCATATGATTAGAATACATACCTGGCGAAATACATACTGTATGTCGATCATCCACATACTCTTTTTTCTCCGTGATGTAAAGACTAAAGAAGTGAAAATTTTAGAGTTGATATGAATGAGGCTCTTGCAAACTTTTTCTATGTGCAAATATATATAGTCTAATCTGATGATGTACAGACCAGCAAAAATCACGAAAATCACACTAAGAAAGTCTAAACTTTAGTAATAAACTCGCATAACTGCTATAACGGCAAGTTTGTAATGGCGGCTCAACGCAGCCATCGTGGGCGATTCCTGTCTATTATGTCGCACTTTCTCTATGGAAACACAGAGATAATTATGTCTGAATTTAGATAGGAATCTCCCATGATACATGCGTCTCTCCGCCAATAAGCCTGATTCTGGCCTCTGAGAGTAAATTTCGTGATTTTTAAGGTGATTCCATGGCTCGTGACCAAGGCGATCGATTAGTCGATCGATTAATGGTCATTTCCCGACTCTGTGGAGTTTTTTTTTTTTTTTGTAAAACCAGGATTGTCAGCACCTGGAGGTAGGTCTTACAAAGATATATGTTAAGTTTGGATGCTCGCATCCTGAAAATAAGGACGTAACTACGCGAATTCGGAATCCGTTGTGCGATACGATAAATCGAACACCGATTGTGCGAATTCGCATAGTTACGTCCTTTTTTTCCGGATTCGAGCATCCAAACTTAACAGATATCTTTGTTAGATCTACCTTCAGGTGCATGCTGACAATCCTGGTTTTACAAAAAAAATAAACTCCTCAGAGTCTGGGAAATGTCCATTAATCGATCGACTAATCGATCGACTAATCGATCGACTAATCGATCAACTAATCGATCGCATTGGTCACGTGCCATGGAATCACCTTAAGTGTATCTACTCATCGTCATTTGTTTTCATGCAAGAATCAACTCTGCAATCCCCTGGTGCAAAAGTTTGCAAGAGCCCCATTATAACCAGTCTTAGACGCTTGAAAGCTTCAAACACACGAAATAACCAAAAAGGTCCTCCTCAGGATCGCCGAATCGGACGGACGATATAGGCTAAGAAGGTATCAGGCAGTAAATTCTCTAAACAGAGCGCTCATTATATGGGCAAATAAAAAAAAAAAAAAAAAAAAAAAAAAAAAAAAAAAAAAAAAAAAAAAAAAAAAAAAAAAAGACAAAACAACAAGAGAAAAAACATCATGCGTTTTTGTTCGAATACGTTCATTTACGTATCTTTACTTAACTCTCAGAAACTAGAGATACCTGAGAGAAGAACAAAACAAATTGAGATAAAGAAGAATGGAAAATCAGAGAGAGAAAGAAAGAAAGAAAAAATAGATAAAAAGAGAGGTAGAAGAATGGAAACCATGTTTGAACTCCTGCAAAGGTATACCATCCTTGTTTTAATTGCCTGGGGTGCCAAATCCCTGTCATTCCTGTAACCCATCCCCTCTCTCCTCTCCCCCCCACCTCTCTCCCGACAATACTGACAATGCCTTTTGTCACTCAAGCTCTTCCATCATTGAAACCTCTCCGTAGCCTCAGAGGCGGATCCAAGATTTTGCCTTTCTCTTTTTGCTCCCATATGAACGCGTGCGTTAAAAAAAGAACATAGATATGAGCTAAGGTTCCGTCATGGTATCTGTGTCTATTCTTTTCTAACACTTATATTCAAAGGGCTGTAGAAAGAGAAAAACAAATTTCTAGATCCACCTATGCCGTAGCACCTGTCTGTGAGCTGTGCAGTGTGTGCAACTCCGTTGATGACTGTTAGTAGTTGATGGAGGTAAAAATTTACTGGGTGTCCAAGAAATCGTGCCTCACTGCGCATGAAAAAAAAAAAAACAAAATAAAACAAAACTTGTGTGGATCCAAAAAAAAAAACCGTTATTCATCTCACTCACACTCACAAAAATCGGGCATAACCAGGAATTTGTCTCTCTCTTTTTCATAGTGTAAATTAGTATATGAAAATGGGTCTGTTGCAAACGTTTCCTGGGTCGATCAACTCTAGTGAAACTTCAAACCACAATAGAGTTGGGAATATTAAACGGTTCCAGGATTTACTCAGAAACTTAATGAATGCGCTTAAAAAAAAAAAAAAAAAATTAAAAAAAAAAAATTAAAAAAAAAAAAATAAAAAACATCGAAATTCCTGTCATAACGAGTCCCAATGCGGCGGATGCCCCATAAAATGTATCTATGTCACTCTATATGATGAATCACTTTTCAGAAAAAGCTGCAATGGAGCAGTTGTAAGAGTTTGAACTTTGGTGTTTTTTTTAACAAGCAATGGCCCTTGGTGAGCTGAAAAAGAAGATGACTTTGGTTTCTACCTAGGTTTCATATTTCTGGGGATTCCGGAGATTTTGGCTCAAAATTCATTGTTTTAAATGGAAATTTCGTGTGGTGCCGATGCCGCTAAACCACACACGATTTGTTTTTGCAACTTAACACGATTGGACCTCCAAACCGGGTTACTCCGGAAAAACCAAAGGCACCTTCCTTCTTAGCTCATTCAGTGCTTTCATTTTCTTTATATATATAAAAAAACAACATATCAGACCCTTGTATTTTCCTAATAAAATAGGACTCCCTAATTGTAACTTGAAAATTCAGTCATTTTAGAATTTTGTATTTAGCATAGATATTGAATCCGTGAGTAAAGTTGACTTCTTGTTGTTTCCATCGTTATTCTCAGGTTGCTATACGTTGGGATTAAATGAAGGACATTTCTGGAGGATGGCCCATAAAACAACGGGTGTGCTCTTCAGCTAAAAACGCTCATTTGCCCACAATGCACAATGGGTCTGTTGCAAACTTTTGCTACAACGATTAAGAGTGTTTAATCTAATATAAATTGCATTGGTGGCATCAGAAAGTCATGAAATGCAATAATAAACTCACAAGAGTAGTTGATTTAACTCCAAGATGGATGAGAAAATATCAAGCAATTTGTATACATGCACCACGAACATCCAAGGATGGCCAACTTTGACAACCACACTGGACGTAGAGGTTATGTGTTTGTTTACGTTGTGATTGGTTGTGATCGATATTGTGAGGTTATGGCTATCCTTGGATGTTCGAGGTGCATGCATACAAATTGCTCGATATTTCTCCGGCATCTTGGATTTCATTAAACGCCTCTTGTGAGTTTATTATTGCATTTTATGACTTTCTGATGCCACCAATGGCGATTACACATTAGATTAGGCGATTTTACATTAGATTAATCTCTCTTAATCGTTGTAGCAAAAGTTTGCAACGGACCTATATTCTCAGGAAGAGGACTCTAGTGACGGCTACTGAAATGCGATATATCGATGTCTACTCCATTTGAAACTATAGAAAAGTATCGATCGTCAGGGGGTGCAATTGAACCACCGAGAAATCGATTCTTTTCTATAGTGTTAAATGGAGTGGACATCGATACATCACATTTCACGAGCCGCCACTGGAGGACACCCACTGTTTTATGGGCCCTTCTTCCGGAAATGTCCTTAATCGACCCTCTTTATTGCTGTGGTAAAGTTTCGCAGCTCTTTTAGAAAATCTGGTGTGAGAGTGAGTGAAAAAATAACGCTTTGTTGGATCCGATTTTTATCGTCTTTATATGAAACGGTCTAATTCTGAGGCTCGTTGATTTGCTTGTATACTTTTCACGCACCCTATACGTGCCATGCGAGAAGTCCCATTGAATGAAGTGTCATCTATCGTGCATCGTCTCTGTTGAGTCTCGACTCTCGACTCGACCCGTCCATTTACCTTAGTCTATTGTATTTTTAATTTCCGAATCATTTTACAACCCGAATCGCCTCCGGCTTCACCAGCTATTAATTTCTGATCAGTGCACGCGCCAATCGAACAGTTCGATTCACCATCGATTGCCTGTCTCTCTCTTGGCCCATTCAAATACACGTGTTGAAAGAGGATGGGAGCATAGCCAGGGAGCACAATCACGTAAAAGCCCCTCGCTCCATCCTTTTCTAACACGTTCATTCTTAAAGACAAAGGGAGTGAGAGTGTGGGAGTGATGTGTGTGTGTGTGTGTGTGAGAGAGAGAGAGAGAGAGAGAGAGAGAGAGAGAGAGAGAGAGAGAGGAGAGAGGAGAGAGAGAGAGATAAAGAGAGAGAGAAAGAGAGAGAAGAAAGAGAGAGATAAAGAGAGAGAAAGAGAGAGAGAAAGAGAGAGAGAAGAGAGAGAGAGATAAAGAGAGAGAGAGAGAGAGGATGGAGGGAGTTGGAGCTAGAGAGAGTAAGAGAGAGAGAGGGAGAGAGAGAGAGAGAGAGAGAGAGAGAGAGAGAGAGAGAGAGAGAGAGAGAGAGAAGTACCTGGATGCGCAACTCGATGCAGGTATCGCGTTTGCGGCACCGAGAAGTCTCTTACAACAGTCTGTCTCACCTTATGGTTCTCTCATTCATAGAGGTCAATCCCCCCTTCTCTTCGAAGATCAACTATATGGCCCGTAATAAAGATGCCCTCGTTTTCTGTCTTTTAATAAATAATATTGTTTTTCTCACACTTGGCCCGTTCACAATGTTCACAAGCAGAAAAGCACTGGATGGACGGTCAATGGCAGAAGATTGAAACGTGAACTTTCCTCGACATAATTTTGCAAATAAAAGTCAAGGTTCTGAACTATATGCAGCAAGATGACTTAGAAATGTGCAAAATCATCTAAATTAGAGCTTTAAACAAGCGAAATAACTAGGCTTTTATAAGGAAATGTCAACATCAAAATGCTTTAGAGAAAAAAAATTAAATAAAAACTTTTCATGTCTGAAAAAATCGATGTTTCTACCCGGTTTGCGGCGGCCGTGTTGCCGCAATAAGGCTAAGGAAATAATAGGAAACATTACATTTGAATTACAGGTCGACGTTATCTCTTATACCTGCGTTCTGTAGTCAGTGGCGTATTGTTCAGTCTGGCAAAGTTTTAATTTCTTTGAAAACGCAAAAACTTACCTTATTATTTTGTGGGCAAATTTTGTTGTCAAGGGGGAGAGGGGGGTGATTCCCTGGAACACCCCTTCCCCCGGTCTACGCCACAGGGTTTGATGGATTAAATGAAACGTTGTTGGATTGCACACTTCACCTCTGGTTAGAGCCATTCAAGTTTCTTGGTCTCTTAACATATAAAATACAAGTAGCGCAACTAAAAATTTTCTACCCCTCGCTCTTTTCTCCATGATGGAAGCATTGGAAACACGTATAATAGACAAAGATGGACAAGGGGATAAAAACCGCTCTTTCTTTCCTTTTTCTACTCATACATTCAAAGAAAGGATGAGGAAGATAGAAGAGATCCTGGTTGCGCCATTGTAAAACAGAACATTTTCTTGGGTTGGGGGGGGGGGGGGGGGGGAGCACGTCGTGACATATTGTTCTAATAACCGTGGAACATGATTAACGGGGCATCTACCTGACAGTACGTAAGTGCAAAAATACGCTCCTGCCTCAAGTGTTCAAGTTTAGTAATATAAGTGCATTCTCTCAAGTGACTTAGATATCTATATCTGGAGTAGCTTTATCTGAACTTTTACTTTATATCTAAAAACAATTTTAGGCTCGATATGATTATCCAGCTTTTATTCAGTAAAAAATTGAGCGGAAAATTTAAAGTCTCAAATCGTTCGTCGACTCATTGTCATTAAAATTAAAATTTACCAAAGCTGCTCTTGCTGGGAAAATTACGGTGAAGTGCTTAAATGAATGCATATCGAAGTAGAAGTGATAGTTTTTAAGAAATAACAATTTTAGAATTAGGGTTGAATTTAAAGAAATGAATGCGCAAACCCTGGTCAAAATTTATAACAGGTTGTACCAACTTGTACTAGTAATTGGAACCGACCGTACAAACGTTGGTGCGCGATCTACATATAAATCAACTTGTACTAACTTGGACTAGTCATTTTTACCAGGGACTGCAATGGTAGAGAAATCTATGTAATTCGAAATCAGAAATTAGCTCAAAAACTAGGGTTTACAATTTTAAAGTATGCTGGTATATGGGCATTTTTTTTTTTTTTATCTCCTTTGTACGACCGGGTTCCGAAGACAAATCAATATTCGCTCACTCAAATTAAGTGGGTAGTTAAAAATAGCCTTATTGCTGTTCACTTTTTGCATACACAATTGATTGAAGGCGTTAATTTTTTTCTTTTTTTTTATCTTTTTTGGTTGAAAAAAGCTCATAGAAAAGGGAATATTAAAGGTCGTATAACACCTAAGCCTTCCCCCAATGTTATTCAAGGAAAGGGCCGAATAAAAGTGAGAAGCCCCCCCCCCCCAAAAAAAAACAAAAAACAGTAATCTCATGTTTTCGCAAGGATTCCCTTTTTTGGACTCGCGGACTGCCTCTGAGTACATGGTCACGTCACAGAATAATACAACCAGAACGGAAACTCTGTCGAATTTTGAAGCAAATTAATTTCTCGTCCGCCATGTTGGGATATAGGATGTTTACATCTGGATTCGCGCGCGAAAAAAGCTACATAGGACGTGATCCGGCCGCGAAATTTTCATTCTGAAATACCATCAGATTAAAAGTGAGGCCGGAAACTTAAGATTTCTTTCCAGAACTTACAGAAATAAACAAGTTTCAACACAAATCACACTCGTCCGCCATGTTAGGATATAGAACCACAGCGTTGCCTATTGGTGCCGTTGAATTCCAAACTTGCTTTCATTGGCTCTTATGGGAGTTTCCATTCTGATTGTATTATTCTGTGGTCACGTGACGCCTTTCAAACCAATGGGATTAAGCGGAATCGCCGGCCTCCTGCTAATCCTGCAGGATAACTGGACGTCGCGAGTAACGTGTTGACTGGTCACAGATAAGAGTTGTACGAGTCTGTTTTTCCCCCTCTATCTTTTTACTTTTTTTTGTCTCTCTTCATTTTTTCTCCTTCATGGAGAGACCTATTTTTAGGCAGGATAGGAACATATGATGCCAGTGCCCCCTTCCCGGACTCCTCCCTACTACCGCCTCCCCCCCCCCCCCAGAAGAATACTATAAGAGACAGACAGCAGACAGTGTCGTTCGTCAGTCATCAACCCGGCCACGGCCAGTCATCAGTATTTGGACGAGACACGTGACCGGAAATTGCGAGACTTCGGACAGCATGCAGGAGGAAGAAGAGTATGCTAAAAGAGGGGGTAGAAAAGGAAGAAAGATAAAAAAAAAAAAAAAAAAAAAAAAAAAAAAAAAAAAAAAAGGAAAAAACAAAACAAAAAAAATGAATGACCTCCGAGTGCAGTTTTTTTTCTGCACTTGTTGTCAGAGTGTCGCTGTCGGCAGCATTGTTGCCGGATTAGACTCAGTGCCACCGTTTTGCGTGTAATCATTGGTATTTTTCAATTCACTGATGATTTCACCGGTTGAGAAAAGATTACACAGTTCAGTTCAATGTATGATTGTACTGCACGGAAATACTCTAATCTGTAATGTTTTCTCAACCGATGGAGTCGTCGATGACTTTAATAAAACTTACGGGTACTATAACAATTCAACGGCAATTGCACCGATGGAGAACATATTACAGATTAGAGTATTTTTGTGCAGTACGGTCAAACACTGAACTGAGCTTTGTAATCTTTTCGCAACAGGTGGAATCATCGGTGAATTGGGAAATACCAGTGATTATACGCAAAACGGCAGCACTGATTAAACTTCTGATTAGACTACTGATTAGACTACTATTTCCCGCGTTTAAATCAATGGAAAGGCTACGGGGAACGAAATTTCCAGTCAAATCCGGCAACACTAGATTCCACCATTGTTGCCTGATTTGACAAAGCAGTTCCTAGACTTCATACATAAATCAATGAGAAATGTGCGAACTTTTTTTTTTTACACCAATGAGTGTTTGTGGTCCAAAGTTTGTCGTGCGTGGGGATTCAAAGGTCAACATTTGGTAAAATTTCTCTAAAAACGCAGCAATAAACTAATCACATTTTTTGGGGGCAAAGTTGGGTGTCAGGATGGGGGGGGGGAGTCCAAAACCTCTTAACCTTCTCCTTCCCCTCTCCCCTGGTTACGCCAAATGGTTTTGTCTCGTTCATTCTAAAACTCTCATCGTCTGTATTAACTTCCGAGACTTTTTATTTGATCATACTCAGAACTAAGAAAAGTAAATTCTAATGAAAATGATAACGATCAAACTATAATGACCGGGAACTGGAAGCGAATAAACACTCACAAACCACATAGCCTCGAGAGTGATTCTGCTGCAAAATATTACTCTCTCAGTCCCCTCCCTATGGCGCTCAGACACTATAATGATGCAGAGTTCACTGGAAATTAATTAAAAAACATTAGATTGCTCTTAAAATTTGTCTACATTCACGGTAATTTTCACGTGCCTCACGTGTCCGGTCCGCCGCCGTCCGGTCTAATCGACGAGAAATGATTAATTGCGTCCGAAACTCCGAAACTAAAGAACATCCACCGAATAAAGTTCTCGAAACTTGATAAATATAATTGCCATTATTAAAAACCTGCAAGTTGTGCCGATGCTTTTTTTTCAAGTCAAAGCTCTCGCTTATCTCATCCGAATTAAAATTAATAGCGGCCTGCAATGTTTTGAAAAATTTAGAGGAAACTCAGTTCACAGTTCGACTAACGATTTAAGGTGAATCTTCAGCGGTTAGTGCGGCCGACGTCTGTGTCCAGATAGCCGCGCACGCTGAAGCACTTTCACCTCATAATCAAACCAATTTCAACTAAATCTGTCCTAAATTTTGATTTCAGGTTATAAAATACAGAGACAAATGGAGACGGAGCACTACATTAAAATACGTAGGGAAGATTTGAGGCACACTGAATTTTCGGGGATTCAACAAAATAACATGTGAAACAACAGTCAACACCTTGAGATGTCGCATGGTGTTGAATGGTGACATTCGGAAAACACGGGGGGGGGGGTGGTGGGCAGGAAGTGAAGAGGAGGGTGCTCACCATTCAACACCATGCGACGTTGACTGTTGTTTTCAACAATCGACTTCGAGAATTCAGAGTGCCTCTGCTGCAGCCAGTTAGTGTTCCGTCTCTATTTGTCTCTGATAAAATAAGATGAAAACACACCGAGCAAGTCTAAACGGTCTGCGTTATTAGAGATTTTCATCGTGGCTGCCTGTGCCTCTGCCTCCGTGGTGTCTTCAAAACAGAGCTGCCGATTTGCGTAGATTCAATGACATTTTGAAATTCACCGGTTGAGAAAAGATTACAGATTCTAGTTCAGTGTATGACTGTAATGCACGAAAATACTAGCGTCTTTTATCTTTTCTCAACCGGTTTTAATTAATTAACGGCGTTTCCTCCGACTGAGAAAAGATTATACAGATCAGAGTATTTTCGTGCATTACAGTCATACACTGAAGAACTATGTAATCTTTTCTCAACCGGTGGAATCATTGGTGACTTTAAAAATGTCGTTAAATCTACGCAAATCGGCAGCCCTGCTTCAAAATTACGTCCCAGAAGGCTCCTCTATTGTTATAGCTAGCTGCAAAGTTACATTTTGCCCATTCAAACCAAAAAAAAAATAGTTTTTTTGGGGGGGGGGAGGGGGATAGACACACTCTCGAATTTTCGAATAATCAATACTATCGCGTTTGATCAAACGAGATAAAATCAATAGACTGTTTTAGTAGAGCGATATATCGTATCGATTGCCGTCCGAGGGCCTCGACTGGTTCCAAACAAACTCTGGTTCAATGTAATTTCCCCATAAGCGAACTTTTGAGCGGAAATTTAGGGTATTGAATCAAGCAATTAATGCGACCTTTTTGCGATCATGAAATCTAGGTCCTTGAAAATCCTTAGTTATGCCTGGTTCCTTGACTAAAACTGCCGAAATCAATGCCGAACGTTCCGCTGGTTCATTGTTGTCACCTAGGGCGCCGCCATCTTGCCGTAGAAATCGATTTTGAGGTTAAGTTTTGTAGGTTGTTTCCGGTCGTTTCGTAAACAAACTCGGGCATCGCCGGAAACGACCTACGAATCTGCCGTCCAAATTCCCGCCAAATTCCGAACGACCTACAAAATTTAACCTCAAACCTTGGAATCTGCCGTCCAAATTCCACTTTTTCCCGGGATTCCTTCTACCCTGTTTGGCACAAGGTGGACCAGCCCGCTGCCACTCTAAAGTTATAGCTCATTGGATACTGCAGATTAAATGTTGCATTTGTAGGTTAGAATCGCCCAAAATCCCGCAAATTCCACAACAACAACAATAATATTTGGGTGATTCAAACCTCCAAACGCATCGTTTAATCTGTAATATCTCGTTAATTTTGGCAGTTTTACGGGTGGAACCAGCCAAAATTATGCATTTTCGAGGACGTAGAATTCATAATCGCAAAAAGGTCGCATTAATTGTTTGATTTAATGGTCTAAATTTCCGTTCAAAAATCCGCTTATAGGGAAAATGCATTGAATTAGAGTTTGTTTGGAACCAGAGGCCTTCGGACGGCAATCGATACGATAAATCGCCTTACTAAAACAGTCTATGGCGAAGCGCGTGGAATTTGACAACGTTGCAGTTCACCCATTTAAACCCATGAAAAAGATCGAACTATTGGGTGTTCGGTGAAAATCTTCGCATGGGTTTAAATGGACAAAATTCAACGTTGCCAAATTGCACACTACATCACTGGAGATAATCCAACTGCTTACTGGCTCGTTTAATAAACTGCGGATCCTAGAAATATTGTCCTTCTCTCTGTTTTCCCCCATTTGAAAGCATTTGCGGCATGTGTTAGAAAAAGGTAGAAGAGGGAGCTACAATCACGTGACTGCCTCTGATCAGTGGCGTAGTGTGCAGTTTGGCGATGTTGTAATGTGTTCATTTAAACCCACGTAAAAGGTCGAATGCGAAGGTGTTCACCGAACACCCAAAAGCTCGATATTTTTAATGGCTCTAAATGGACACATTAAAATGTTGCCAAATTGCATGCTACACCACTGCCTCTGATCTATCCTTTTGTCACCCACGCATTCTAATGGGAAAACAGAGAAGGACAAGCAACACAATTTGTTATTCTCAGAATGGAATCAGCTTCGCTCTTTCTCCGCGGCCATTTCCTTTCCTTTTACTTGTATTCGTTCTACCCGCAGTCCAAGAAATCGTTCACAGCTTCCACAGCATTCCCCCTCCACCTCCTCCAGTACACTGCGCCGCGCCGCGGTTCGGTTTCAATTTAAAGTCCAACGTAAACAAATTTTGCGTCGATTTACGGCATGTGTAAACCTCTTATCGAAACGCTGACCCCGCAGTCCTCAAGACACCCCCCCTCTCTTTTCATGGCTATGAGAAGGGCGAAGGGTGATCGTCCGTAGATTGTGGGGCGTAGGAAGGGCGGGAGAGTGGGGTGGGTCGAACTCTTGATATTGGTCGGAAGTAGAAGTCTACGTGAGCTTGCCTGGAGTCGGAGTCACGCCGCGCGCTGCGGCCGCGCCGATGCGGTGCTTGACTCATTGATGCCAAGACAGTAAAAAAAAAAAAAAAAAAAAAAAAAAAAAAAAAAAATTAATATTTGTAAAATTTCGGAAAAACTATTGGATTCTCTGGGGCCCTGATCAAGTTGAAACACTCGAAGTCACACTTGAGTCTGAGTTCAATCGATGCCTCGAATCATCGAATCAGAAGCATTCGTGGAAAGTGAGGTTATGCTAATAATCATACTTAAGTCGGACTTTCCGCAAACTTGAACGGGCTTCTGGGGGGTCGATCATGTTGAAACATTCGAAGTCATTCTTAAGTTCAACCGATACCTCGAATCTGCACCGCCAACCAATGAGAAGCAAATATTCGCGAAAAGTGAGGTTATGCCGGTTCAAGTCAAGTCCGACTTTTCGCCATCTTAACCCTTTTAAAGACCAGGTTAGTTCACATGAACGTCATTTTTCCGTTTGTATAGGGAACAGTGGCGTAGCGTGCAATTTGGCAACGTTGTAACGTGTCCATTTAAATCCATTAAAAAGATCGAACTATCGACTGTTCGGTGAACACCTTGGCATTCGATATTTTACATGGGTTTAAATGGACACATTACACCGTTGCCAAATGGCACGCTACGCCACTGATAGGGAAGGTAGTTAACTGTTCGTACTCGGAGGAGTTGGAATTGCATATACGACGGATTGAAGGCGCCAGACGAAATCTTATCTTTTTATACTACATCGAGAATCGTGTTTATTCGGAATCCTAATACTGGAACAATGTGAAATAGACTAGAGGAGAAAACCGAGTATATTCGGGCTTGGTCCGTAAGGGATTAATTGCAGGTCATTGGCAATTGTACAGAGATTGAGCGCAAAGATTGCGAAAGGTGACACATTTTCAAGGTCAAATTTGGTTTAGCTCCATCGAAACTACACCGAACAGTCTCTTACAATTGCGTGAGATTAGGTTTTCTTCGTGGTTTAAATTAATTTGAGTTATTTTGACAGAACAACAGTTTCTTCAAGTAGTATATGCGTTAATTGATTGAGATTTTGACTTGAAAGCGTTCAGATAGATTTTGATTGGAGCAATGTTCATAACTCAACAGTGGGTGACAGTCGGCTGTTGTTTCGTTGAGCCCCCGAACAACAGAATGAACCCATTTTACTTGCCTCCTTTTCTAGATTATCTCGATACCGGCCGTCTCGAGTAATCGGACGAAATAAACGGTTTTAGTGCGAAGTTAAGTCACCGGCTACTAGCTAGCCAACAACAGACTCATCGGTCGCTATCAGATGGGACAAAACTCGCGTAGCGTTCCAAACTACCATTCTCATTCTCCCGTATGTGATAGAACATGCATATAGCTATCATTTATTACAAATGTCAAATTTTGAATTCAGAACCTTGTTACATGTATGACATTTTTCAACTCAAAACAGCATCACGTTCATTCGAGAAATTCATTTCTGCCGAAAAATGTCACAAAAAATATGTCTGAATACGACTTTAGCGATGAGAGTGAGAGAGATAGTTTGGAAGACCCAACGCAATTTTTCATCAAATGACGTCATCACTAAAACCGTCTATAATGACTCATACCACCAATTTCCTCTTGCGTGATTTCAAAGTGAAATCGATTCAAAATTTTGAAAGTTTTCTTGTTGAAAATGTAAAATAAGAAGGTAAATTCTTTAGTTTGTTTTGTAGTTTGCTCATCGCAAGAGTTTACAAACTACGCAGGCACCATGGGAGATTCTTATCTAATTCGAGGCTTTCATCGGTGTGTTTCTACAGGGACGCATAGACAAATTAGATAATGAAGAAGGTGTCATGAGGGACTCCTGTTTAATTTGTCACTCTCTATACAAACAAAGAGAGGAAAGCTTCAAATTAGATAGGAATCTCCCATGGTACTGCTGCGTAGCTCCGCAATGCATTACTCCTTAACCCTTTCAACCCAGAAAATACTTTTTGTTCAGGAACGGGTTTTTGGCCATCATAGCTGATCCACGCACAATTTTCTCATATATAAAACGATGTATCATATTTTCATTTTCTCCATAAGATTCTATTTTATTCAGATGAACATTGAAATGTACACCAAGAATGAAAGGATTAAGCTTCCAAGTCATTTTGTGAGTCCGTGACTCAATTTTGTAACGTTTTAATGTTCATATATCGTAATTTCTGTTGGATTTTACAAAATAATAAATTCTTCAGTCGTTTATTGTCAAAGATAGCAAGAGCCCCATTTGGCAACGTTACAATGACTCAACAAGGCTGATGCGACTGCAGAATAAGCGGAAACTGAGTTTTTCTCCTTATCTTCTCGCGGCTCGTCCAGTGCTGCCACACACCATATTTGGCGGGAAATATTTAAATTTCCTGGTTGTAATATTATTTAATGCATATTTTTATCTATTAAATCCGACAATATTGGGCTCGTCTGCGTTACTAACAGTCCAGGTCCAGTGTCTCTGCATCAGCGAGTGTCGGCGATAAGGGGGGCGGGGTCGGAAGGGGGAAGCAGTACCTAGCCCTAGCGGCTCGTGCAATGGGGCAGTTGCAAGGGTCTGAAATTGTGTGTTTTTTGTAAAGAAAATAATTGTATTTGATGAGCTAAGAACAATGGTGCCTTTGGTTTTTTCCTAAGTGTCCTGGTTTTTGAGATACACACGTGTAAAGTTTGAAAAAATGGTGGGCGTAGTGACGTCACTACGCGGAATCCCCATTTAACACAATGTATTTTGGGCCAAAATTGCATCTTCGGAACAATGGGGCGTAATTAGAAACCAAAGGCATATTTGTACTCAGCTCATCAAGTGCTTTCATTTTCTTCATAAAAAACGCAACAATTCAGACCCTTGCAACTACCCCATTTGGTAAAAATGTTTTCCCTCCACTTACGCAAAACGATCGATTGGACCAATGGTGGCTGGTGCAATTTGGCAATCACGCTCATTTGCCTTTTCGACCTATGTAAAAGTATCGATAATATCTCGGGGGTGCAATGGGGCTCTTGCAAACGTTTTCTATGGGGGATTAAAGAATTGATTCTTGCATAAAAACCTGTAAAAATGACGATGAGCACAATAAGAAATCACGAAATTTACTATCAGAATCGGAATTAATGGCGAATAGACGCAAGTATCATGAGAGATTCCTATCTAAATTGAGACATATCTCTGTGTTTCCGTAGAGAAAGTGACATAATAGACAGGAATCTCCCATGATTCCTCCGTCGAACCGCCATTACCATCTTGCCGTTATAGCAGTTATGTGAGTTTATTACTGAATTTTAGACTTTTTTATTGTGATTTTCGTGATTTTTGCTGGTCTTTACATAAGATTGACCAATTATTTGCTTACAGCAAAAGTTTGCAAGCCCCATTTCACCTATTGAAAATCGATTGTTTTACATAGGTTTAAATAGAGAAAATACGTTGTTGCCACATTGACGAGCCACCACTGGATTACACCGATGCCTCTGGTATCTTTATGTATATAGGCCGAGACATTCCCTGTTTTTTTCATTCGCCTAAACGACGCCATTCATTCAGGGAGTGCTTTGAATTTCCATTTATTTTGGTTTTAAAAGTTCAATTTTTCCTAATATATTTTGCTACATTTATAATTGCTTTATACACAGAGCGACCAATGATCCAATTATAATCATCTAAACAAATCCCCAAGATCACCGAGATTTAAGAGCTTCCCACTGTTGCAACCAGGATCTCTTCTATCTCTCTCATTTCCCATTTGAATGTATAAGTAGGAAAAGGACAGAAAGAGGGGTTTTATCCCCTTGTCCATCCTTGTCTAACGTACGTTTCTTAATGGAGAAAAGAGAGAGATGAAGAAACTCTCGTTGCTCTACTGGAGCTTCCTAATATGTGATTCAATCGTTCTCAGCCAGGTATTTTAAAATTCTGGAGAAAATGTGCATTAGAAATGGACTGAATTAAAATTTGTTTTGGTAACTCTATCGTGTTCTAAAATTTATTTTGTGATTCGAAATTCAATAATTACTGAAAAAAAGTGTCCGGTATCCAGTGGCACGTAACTTTGAAACTCGGGTCCCCCCCCTCAGATTGAACTGGAGCCCCCCACCCCACCATCCTTGAACAGAATCTGCATATTCTAAAATAACTCATTGACTTCAAACAAACCCCCCCCCCCCCCCCTACCACCTAACTCATAACAACTGTCAGCACGAGCCCAACAATTTTTAGGGCCCAGTGATTGAAAGATCAGATCCCCTACATTTGCTTCCACGCTTCCACAAGTGAAACGGGCCCATTTAGCTCTTCCTCACCGAACCTCCGCCTCCGGTGAAGAAGGGGCTCCTAAAATCCTAGGAGACAGACTTTTGAGGCTAATTTATTTGGAAAGAATTAGAGCCTCACTTCAAACAATTCCGCCTGATTTCAGAAAGATCCGCATTTTTAAAGGAAAATACACTTATACTTAACTTAAGAACAGAACAGAAGGGCTTCTCCTCTCCTTTTTTTTTTTTTTTTTTTACCTGGCTGCGTTAAGGGCCCCCATATCATTCCGGGACCCACCGCACCGCGGTCCATGTGGCCCCGTAAGTTACGCCACTGCTGGTATCAGTGAAAAAGTACATCAATGTTGCTGGATCAGGCTTATTTTTCATAGGTTAAAATTAATTGATAAAACAATAATAATCATATAATTTACCGTAGATAATTTTCTGCGAGAGATGTTTGATGAAATCTATGAAAAATAGCTTTGATCGTCAAATTATCAGCTTTCAAATGAGCATTCACGTATATATCATCCATCACTCCCTCTCCCTGGGCTGCGGCAATGATCCATGTGCCAACTGCCAATCACATGGTTTTTCTACCCTTTACTGATTTATACATCCTAGTTAAAATAGGGGTGGTGCTGGTAACGCTATAAGGGTAGTTTCGCTTAGAAGAAATTTCGTGGAAACCAATCATTCATTTGGCAACCACGAATAGGATCAGGATCACGCACCAAACACTCACCGGTCAACTAAATGGCTAAGGACCACTCATCCGGAATCCAGGAAACGATAATCAGCCACCGTGCTAACCGCCAAAGGATACCTAAATGAGAATACACGCGGCAGTCGCCCATAGGTCGAATGGAAAGAAGAAAGAAAGAAAGAAAGAAAAAAGTGGTAGCAAAATTATGTAAATCAAAGAGTAGCCTCTAAACGTCAAATATGCAGGCACCGGTAACTATCTTTGTTGTAATAACTATTATTATTCCATTTCCGTGGGTACTCTCTGTATTTTAGTCAATTTAGTAGTTATGTAAAAAAAAAAAAAAAAAAAATGTGGATACATATATTTTGCACGCTCTTCTAAATCGCGATCGGCACTATTCAAATATCTTTGGCCGAAGTCGGATAGTAACAGGTCTGCTCGTTAATTTGTGGTTGGCAGACTTTCTCATTCAGCTCAATGGAAAATTTTGAGGACCGAGAATTGACCAGCAGACCTGTTATTTATGGAAACGAGATACGTATACGGCGTGTTCCTCGAAACCGAACACCGTCGATATTGTGCTAGAGTTCAAACCGAACAGATTGTTCCGTTCATTATATCGGGAAGATCCGGCCACCGCACGCCATTTTAGTGAGTGTGAACTGATGTCATGACCAGGCCCGTCAAATGGGGTGCGGGGGACGCTGGACCCATGGGTCCGGGGCCCGGCGAGCCACCTTTTTTTTTTTTTTTTTATCTTCAAAAGCCAGAAAAGCAGCTTTAAACTTTAAGGTGAAAATGCAAAATTATGTTATTCAGGTTAAAGTTTATTTTTATTTTTCTCGTATTGGATTTAACTTGTTAGTCTTTAATATCATAAAATTGACCCTTTGATCGGTAGCAATAATTTAAATTTAGATTAGTTTAATTTGAAAGCCTTCGACTCTAAATGGCTGGAAGTGATAGTTCGGAAGGGAAATGTTAAAACATTTCTCTGAGTTGGGGTGATGGGAGGGGGAGGGGGGGCCCTCCTATCCCTTCCTTCCCGCCTACTTATCATTAGGGGGCCCGGAAATCTAAATAGTACCGGGGCCCGGTAGTAAGATGTGACGGGCCTGATCATGGCCTCATGACCTCAAAGAAAAAAAAGGAAAGAAGAGGAAAGTAAAGGAAAGGAAAGGAAAGGAAAGGAAAGGAAAGAAAAGAAAAGAATAGAAAAGAAAATAAAAGAAAAGAAAAGAAAAGAAAAGAAAAGAAAAGAAAAGACAAGAAAAGAAAAGAAAAGAAAAGAAAAGAAAAGAAAAGAAAAGAAAAGAAAAGAAAAGAAAAGAAAAGAATTGAAAAGAAAAGAAAAGAAATTGTTGAGAAGAAGTCATAGGCGGCGCGTGTATGGGGCTATTGGGGCTACAGTCCCTTCTCATTTTTGAGGACGTGGGGCTAACATTTTTTTTGAAAAAGCAAAAAAAAAAAAAAAAAAAAACCTATTTCCTCATGGACGAATTTCTAATTTGCTTCATTCATAAATTAAATTGATATGGTTACTAAGGAGGCGTTACGCTTGTTTATTCATTTTTATAACCAAATTGTTTAAATTATTGTAGCTGAAACGCAAAAAAAAAAAAACAAAACAAAAAACCAATAAAACAAAACAAAAAAAAACAAAAACAAACAAACAAACAAAGTAACAACAAAATTCAAAGTAATCGATTTTTTTTTTCTACCAAACTTGCAAGTTAAGTGAACAAAACATTTGTTTGGTTTGCTCTACTCAAGTGTTTTTTGGGTCATTTTTCTACCAAAAGTTTTGTCAGCGCTATCATAGCGGGCGGCTTTTTCTGTTTTTTCTATGTGCGGCGTCTAAAAAAAAAAAAAAAAAATAGAACAATATATATTTTTCATCGTTTTCGGACTCTAAATAGAAAATATTTTTTATAGTGTTTACTTCATAAATACCAAAACTTCTTGCAATTTATAGAACAACTGTTTTCGTAATATTTCTTAAATCTTGAAATTACTAACAGAAGTTTTCATTGTTTTTTTTTTTTTTTATCTCATTTGGCGTGCATCGACGTTTTGTCGATTTTATCAGTTGATATCCGAACTCAACTTTCATAGTTTATTGTTTTTTTCTTTCTTTTTCCCTGGTCAGTTGAAAATCGGGTTTAAGCGTTAATCCTGTTTCTTATTCTCATTCAATAGCACTGTTTACCTTGTTTCTTCGTGCATCATCGCAAACCTCGGGGTACCTACCTACGTTTCTTTACAAGGAGTGTCAATAAAGTGAGGAAACGAATCCAGGACGAATGATCATAATAATCTCCGTATTGAATGGTGGGCAAACTGTGCTCGATAGTTTCCCCCTCCCCCTCCCCTTCATTTCAACCGCTCTCGTAACCCAAGTTCCTACAGCACCATGAAAGAAAAAAGTGCGTCATCTTTACCTTTTACACACCAATCAAATAGTTCTGCGTGTTTTCAAAAAGCTCTCGAACGCTTAATAGAGTCCCCCCTCTACCCCCTTCCCTTGACTCAGACCTACGGAAAGCTCCTCTAAGTCCCCCTCTATTTGTTTGATGATCGCCATCGCGGTCTTATTGCGGATGCAACTCTTCGGATTTGTTTCCCTTTTTTATTTTTTTATATTCCCGTTTTCCTAAAGGAAACGAGCATAAAACTTAATAGCAGAATTGCAGCCTACGAGTGATGCAGCGTGCAGTATAATCTAACTTTGTAATTGATTTCTTTGAATTCTTGTAAAAAGTTTTTTTTGTTTAGTTCTTCTTATCTCTCTTCTCTCTCTCTCTCTCTCTCTCTCTCTCTCTCTCTCTCCATCGCTCTATCTCTCTCTCTCCCCTCTCTCTCTCCCTTTCTCTCCCTCCCTCTCTCTGTCATTAAGTTTTATGCGCGAATACACTATTTTATTTGCGACTTTTAATAGGCGTCCATTAAGAAATAGTGAATCCGTTGCTCGGCACAACTTATACCCACCCAACTTCTCTGTTTTACTTTTTTTTTTCTCCTATTCTTCAGAAACGATATACAATATTTTATAAGTGGGTATTCAAAGTAGGGAAGGTATGCCAAGTTTGAAGGTATACAGCTAAAAAGATACCGAGTCAAAACGAACAACGTTCAACAATTGAAACATCTTACAAGTCTATGAACATAGTTAGATCCAAAAAGTCGAAACGTTCAGAGCCACGGTCAGCAGCTAGGCCACCCATTGCCTCCCCAGGAAACACTATAAAGACCTGGAAGCTGAAACTATCTTTTTAAAATACTTTGGAAAAATGAAACCAGTTTTGCTCCTCGGTGAAATTCACAAGAAACAAGGTCATATGTCACCTACGAAAACCCAAATTTTGGAAGGTAGCCGACATGTTGTGAAAAAATTCAGCGTGTCGACTTGTGTCAAGACTGCTCGCATTAAGCGTAGGATCGAATGGAGCCCTTGCAAACTTTTGCTGTGGGCAAATGAAAAGTCCGATCTCAGGTTAAAACCAGCGAAAATCACGAAAATCGCACTAAGGAAGTCTAAAATTCAATAATAAACTCACATAACTGCTTTAACGGCAAGATCGTATTGGCGGTTCAACGCAGGTATCATGGGATATTCCTGTCTACCATGTCCCTTTCTTTAAGGAAACATACAAAGATACGTCTCAATTTAGATATAGGAATCTCCCATGATACCTGCGTCTTTCCGCTACTATCTTTAAGGAAACATACAAAGATACGTCTCAATTTAGATATAGGAATCTTCCATGATACCTGCGTCTTTCCGCTACTAAGCCCGGTTCTGAGAGTGAATTTCGTGGTTTTTAAGTGCGCTCATCGTCATTTTTACAGCTTTTTTATGGAAGAATCAACTCTACAATCCCCTGTAGCAAAAGTTTGCAAGATCCCCATTTACGTATTTGCCGCCCCTTGGCAGATGGGGAATCTAGGGGGGGGGGGGGCTTTGACAAGTTTGAGAAGCTTGATTATCGACTTTGTTCTTCTCATTGATTTCGTCGTTTGATTGAATCAAATTATTTCACTAGGAAAATCGAGACTAAAATTAAATGGAAAATGTCATTAATTACACGAAACGGCAGCTCTGTTTTCTGCTCAACATAGCAACCATGATCTGCCTCACGCCCGTATTCAAGACAAACTTAACAGCCGTTCTGCGGAACACATTATTGTAAGAATGGCTTAAACTTAATTAATTTAATCTAAAACAGATGGCACGGCACAATTTATAAAAGAATTAGATCAGCTTTTAAACTTGGATGAATGCACTAACATCGGCGAACGAGCCACGTTAAGTGAAATCTTAGATTTACAGTATCAAAACGTGTATTTTGATGCACGATGCGGAAGACGTGTCTGGTCTTGATTCGCGTTGTCATTTTTTTTTTCGCTGTCTCAGCTTTTTAATTACTAATTGAGAGCTATGTTGCCGGATTAAAAATAAATGAAAAGAGGAACTACTCAAAATGAAGCTATTTGTTTACAAATAGCAACAAATTTTCATATTCCTCTCTTGAAATACAAAAGCTATTTGGGTTTAAAAATAAAATATTAATAATGATAATAAAGAAATACGATATATCGTGTTTATTTTAAAGGGGCGAGCACCCTTTAAAATCTGTTCTTGAGAACTCAGAAGGGATTTTTGGTTTCTGCGTCGTTGGTACTCAGATAATACATTTTTAAAACGATTTTAAAACATTCTTCCATACTCTCGTAAGATTTGTTTTTGTTTTTTTGTTTTTTTGAAAAATGTTTGGAAAATATTGCAAACCCTGTTGAAGACATATACGTTTGAAATGCTTTGGGAGTCCGTAAGGAACAAAAAAAGGGATGGACTGTTAAAATTTGCTGGAAAATTCTGGAAACGTATCTGGAACAATTTGAATGTTATTAGAATGTTTTCATGAATCATTTGCAAACAAAACGAAATTTTTTGTTTCATCACAACTTATTTTTTTTGCAAACATGGCGATCTACAGACTATCAGGACTATTTTTTTTTGTATCGGCGCGGCCGAATCTGAGTCGAGACTATTGAAGCTCAATTGAGGAATTGAGGCCATGAGTGCAGCAGCAACACTATAGTCACATTATAATTTACATCGAAGAAGTTTCATTTTTGCAATAATTAAGGCTGGGGTTGAATGGGTCGCCTGGATGGGTTTGTTGCAAACTTTTGCTACAGCGTTAAGAAGGATCGACCCCTACATGAAAACACTCTCAAAAGCCACTCACACACTCAAGACGAAATTCATAAATGGCGATTGAATGAGCAGGTCACAATAGGGAAGTCCCACCAAATTGAAATTTTCTCTATGATGAATTACTTTTCTTAGCATAGGAAGTTGCCACTAGATGAGACTCCCCAATTGTATCCCACTCATTCGTCCGCGCGTTACCTTGAAATTTTGATAAACGCGTTTGTCGAGATGGTTAGTAGATTTTGAGATTTTTCGATGCTCACAACGTAATTTTCAGGCGATTTTTCTGCGGTCCCGAACCTCCTCCGTAACGCTTTGATAAAAGTTTGAAACACACCTATTGACAACCAACAACATCACGCAGTGGCACCGATCACAAATAAATTATTGAACGATATTCGGAAAATGGAACCATAAATCTACATAAAATAATCGATTAGAATATCGACATATATGTAAGTAATACTCCTTGCCATTACTATCGAAATAATCAGGGACTCATTGAATCAAATCTCTTAGAAATCGATACTTTTGCATTAGCTCAAATGGCAAAAGAGCTCATAGTTGCCAATTTGCTCGAGCCAGTGAACGGGTCTGCAGGGTCTGCTCTCTCAAAGACACCAGTATAAAAAATGTCTCGATTTGAACGCACACAATCCGGCCAGGATCTTTTATGAACCCTTGTTACTGAAACAGCTTCAATCATTTTTATATTTATTAGAGTCTCATAACTCTTTCTGTTATAAAATCAATTAATGCCCCATCCTCTCCCCCTCTAAATCCGCCGACGATGATTATTGATTATGAAGCGCATGCAGTGTCTTAACATGACGCGGATCAGATGATAACGGACAGAAGTGCTTCTCCTGCACAAATTGTGCGATAAAATTGTCTCGATCCGACTCGCGGTGCATCCTCAACAATAAATAGCTTGCAATGAGGCGATGAAAAAGTGTAAATGTTTACTCTCTTTTCCTACCGTATCATCTTGTCTTCTCTACACTGCTTAATATATTTTATTTAATCTTATCGTTGAGCGCCGTGAAGACGAGAGTTGACAGAAAAATTGAATTAAAATCAAGTGCTCTCAAGCAAATTACAAGTAATACCTGTCTATCAGTACTCAACAGTGTTCTAATTAAATGAGCTCTAAGCCATCCCCAGAGTTATTTTTGAGGCAGGTAGTCATAGGCGGATACAAGTACTGCCTTTCTCTCTCTCCTCCAATTTGAAAGCTTGCATTATAGAAAAGGACGGAGGTAGGGGCTAAAATCACGTGATGGATTCCTCTGCTATTTCCTCTTCTTAACACATGTGTTCAAATGGACGGAGAGAGAGAGAGAGAGAGAGAGAGAGAGAGAGAGAGAGAGAGAGAGAGAGAGAGAGAGAGAGAGAGAGAGAGAGAGAGAGAGAGAGAGAGAGTGAGAGGAAGAGGAAGAGAGAGAGGAGAGAGAGAGGAGAGAAAGAAAGAGAGAGAGAGAGAGAGAGAGAGAGAGAGAGAGAGAGAGAGAGAGAGAGAGACAAAAATTCCTTATCCTTATCAATGAGCTCGTCTTTCTCTCTCTCTTTGCCCATCTGAACGCATGTTGTAGAAGAAGGCAGATATAGGGGCTAAAATCACTTGAAGGTTCAGACCAGCGAAAATCACGGAAATTACACTAAAAAGTCTGAAATTCAGTAATTAACTCAGAAAACTACAATAGCGGCAAGATTGTAATGGCGGTTCAACGCGGTATCATGGGAGATTCCTGTCTAATTTGTCACTTTCTCTACGGAAACGCAGAGATATTTCTCAAATTAGATAGGTACCTGCGTCTCTCCGCCATTCAGCCCGATTTTGAGCTTGGATTTTGTGACTTTTTATTTTATTCATCGTCATTTTGACAGGTTTTTGTGCAAGAACCAACTCTTCAATTCCCTATAGCCAGTGGCGGATCCAGAAAATTTTTCTGGGGGGGGGCACGCCTGTGAAAGTTTGAAATATGAAGCGTTGGTGGAAGCAATTTCGGGCTATTTTCTATAGAAAAAAGGCAAAATTCGAGGCTTCTGGGGGGGCACGTGCCCCCCTGCCCCCCCTGGATCCGCCACTGCCTATAGCAAAAGTTTGCAAGAGACCCATTACTTAGGTTCTTTTCTGAATCTCTGATTTATTTTATGTTTAGATTTATTAAATAATTTTAGTTTATTCTTGCGTTAAAGCAGACAAAAATAAAACAAACAGACCGTGAAAAGAATAAGAAAGACCCTTTGATAAAATTGAATGAAATGGTGAGAATTGGCAACAACGGGGCTCGACCCGCAAGTCTCACGCTAGAGAAAATCGCGCGGTGGGAGTGTGTATTTAACTAGCTGCGAAAGTCTGGAGAATCGAGGAATTCGTTGCACCATTTTCGAATGAAAAGCGGATGGCAGGAAAGTGGAGAGGGGGAAGGGGGATAGAGAGGCATCATACACGTGACACTTGAGTAAACGAGACTGTCTCAAACAACAAAAATTATAAAGTTTCTGATAATTAGAGCGAGTTTTAACTTAACTTGTTGAGGACTTTGCAGGAGTGGGAAGTGTGCGGATCTTCTTCTGGTTCAATAGAAATTTCGCCATGCTTACGATAGATGCGGTGCCGCACAGTGCGAAATTTAAGCAATCTAGCGGCCAACTCATCAAATCAATTTTTGAACTTCTCAATAATACCTATACAGTCACATTTTTCTTCAAGGGAGGGCCGTCATACTTTTTACTTTAGGTATTTAATCTCATTCATCGAAAAAAAAAATTGAATAAGTTCATCGTGAAGGCTGAGTGCGACTAAACTTGTCAGTTATGATCTGCTTTTTCAACTTGCAGAAAAAATAGATGCTGAGCGCTTCTAATTTAACGCATTTTTTCTATGCTAAACCTAGTTTAGTTGTTCATCTGTAATCACCCAGGACTTACTGTTACTGGTGATTTACTGCGTAATATTAAGCATTCTTCATGGTTTACTTGAGTAAAACTTTTCTTTTTGCATTGTTGAGTCTACTGAATTTTTTCATTTATTCGAAGCTGCGTATAAAACCTCTAAAATTAAACTCTACAAGTTTCAGATGGATGGTTGAAATAAATATACAGTATAAAGTACCAGTTTCGAATCGTGATTTTCCGAAAGCCTGTAGCACTTAAAAAGCAGCAAAGTGTCACGTGTTTCTTTGCGCAAACGTTTTTCAGGGTGGCGTAAAAAAGCAACCTTCGAAAATTAAATGGCTAAGAACGCATGATACTTGAACTCTACAAGTTTCAGACGGACGTTTATCTAAATATATACCCGAAACACACGAGAATCAGTTGAAAGGCTGAAAAAAATCGGTTCTTTGTAAGTTTGAGAAATTAAGTTCCGCTAGATTGCTGAAAGTTCGGTCTGCGTGTCGTTTGGTAAGGAAGGTTCATAAAATATCGGGTCTGCTTGTATCTGCAATTCTCAATGGTATGCCGGTGAAGTTTTTCTAAGGAACAGCTCACCTGAAGTATATAATACTCCCTTTCCTTAGACACCACCTGCTGGTGTTGGATTATATGTTGCACGGGATAATTAATATGAGCATGAGCGATGAGGATGATTGTGCCCGTTTAGTAGCCGTGAAGTCTGCGCATCTAGCCACCGCACCGATGCGCTGCGCTGCTGTCACCGCACGCAACGATACCGAGCTGTTGAGTATTGAAGCTCGAATCATGTTTGCACAATTTGTAGGGTAGGGATAACTGGTTGACTCTTCTGTCGGCAAACGTAATAATACGCATGTCGCGTAATATGCATGCACACACATACGCATATGCAAACGTCGTTCATGCTACAATAATCATTTTGACGCCGACAATGTTTGAGTGAGCTTCCGTCCCGATTATAATCCTATCGCCCCTATCGGGTTTGCCAAATTTCACGAAAATATTCTGCTCCAAACTAAGCCATCATAGACTCACAAGGGGAGGCTCAGAAGTCGCCGCATCCGATTTTGAAAACAATTGCACGAAAATGTAGCAAAAGTAAAACTATTAGACCCGCGTGTTTCTCTCTTTTTGCCAATGGGCCTTCCTAAAGCGTCAGGAATTTTTTAAAAGTTGCCGAAATTCACTTAAAAACCCGATCGGAGAGCGTTCCGAATATTTACGTGAATTTCCGCAACTTTCAAAAAATTCCTGACGCTTTAGGAAGGCCCATTGGCAAAAAGTGAGAAACACGGGTCTAATAGTTTTATTTCAGTTACATTTTCGAGCAATTGTTTTCAAAATCGGAGGCGGCGACTTCTGAGCCTCCCCTTGTCAGTATAGACACAATATACTAATCTATAACACAGTAGCGAAACTCTGTATAGGAGCGCTTTGGCGAATGTCGTTTGTCAATGTAATCAAGTAGGAAAATTGAGTTGTAACCTTCCGACTACTTGGGGGCGCCACCGTCGCGTCCAATGCAAATCAAACGGAAGATGTTAGGTCAACCACAGAATAATACAACCAGAACGGAAACTCTGTCGGATTTTGAAGCAAATTCATTTCGCGTCCGCCATGTTAGGATATAGGATGTTTACATCTGGATTTGCGCGCGAAAAAAAAAATATAGGACATGATCCGCGAAATTTTCATTCTGAAATGCTAGTAGAATAAAAGTGAGGTCGGAAACTTAAGATTTCTTACCAGAATTTACAGAAATAAATGAGTTTCAACGCAAATCACACACGTCCGCCATGTTGGGATATAGGACCACAGCGTTGCCTATTGGTGACGTGAAATTCCAAACTTGCTTCCATTGGCTCTTATGGGAGTTTCCGTTCTGATTGTATTATTCTGTGGTTCAACCTTCCAACCACCAGGGTGGCAATCTCCAGTTTTTTGACATGGAGTTTCGCTACTGAGTAAAACTGTAGATGAGTGTACTGTGATTTTAGAGGGTTGCTGGCCGAGCGATTAATCTTCATTCACTTGTGATGATTATGGTGTATTTTTAACACGACGAATGAAGAAGGAATGGGTCTGTTGCACACTTCGGCTAGAGCGTTTTAAAGTATCAATTCCTATGTAAAAAGCCGTAAAAATAACAATGGCAGCATCAGAAAACATCAAAATGCCTTAATAAACTCACGAATTGCGAAAAACTCTAGACACTATTCACCCCTGTATCTTTCCACCACAAGCACGATATTTTGCAAAATTAGCGCGGCACATGCAAATAATCACGGCCGACTGTCATCACAGCTGACTTCATAAACAAATAAACAGTACACACTGACGGCATCTGTTCGAATGTTTACGTCTTATATCCTCAATTTCTCACAAAAGGTTGTGAAAGGTACGGTAACCGATATTTGTGTCGAAAACTTATCAAAATAAACAATGACACACAGGAGTTCCAAGGATGATGATTGAAGCTGGAATCATATTTGGAACTATTTTATATTGGAATATAAAATAGTTCCAAAATTAAAAGTTCCATATTTGGAACTTTTAATGTGATTTTTACACGATTTTGCAACGAAATCGACCCTCCATCACGCTGCAAACCCGTCCGCATTGCCGCAAACCCATTCTAATGCATAATTATATGATCGAATTTGATAGGAGTAATTGAAAAGTCCAAATCCCCGATCCTTTTCACTTGGCAGCAGCCTTGAAAAAAAAAAAAAAAAAAAAAAAAAAAAAAAAAAAAAAAATTGTAATAAAGGTATATGGTTCAGCAACCAGCACTTGCTAAGGTAAAGCTATATACCTTTATACATAATCATACCTTTCATTTCTCTCCATACATCGCCATTGTGTTGCAAGCGCTTCCAAAAGATTACGGATACTCTAGCTTGATATGATGTGTTATACGAAAAAACCTGTTATGCGCCTTCAATTCGCGCCAACGCAAAATGTGGTTCAGATGGCAAACCACTTGATCTTGATCATGACGAAATCACAGCGATGAAACCCGAGCGATTTTCCTCAGTAGGTAGCAGATGGAGTTATAATAATTCCACTCCTTAAAATTTGGAAAGAGGAAATCGCATGAACGAGTTCGACTGTTACGTTTGACAGCGGCCTGGCGGATTTGAAAGCATTTAAGGGCTCTTTTGCACGCCGCAAATGTCACCTATTAACGATGACATAACGCGCAACCAGAAATTTTGAAAATTCTGAAAGTAAAGGACACTCATGGAGGGGGGGGGGGCACAAGACACGTGCCGCAAATTTTAAAAGGCCCGGCAGTAGGAGATTTTAGGAGATGATAGAATGAGTGGGTGTAATCAAGGGATAAGGAAGGCGGAGCCATTACGTCATCACTTTCTTCAGGGGGTGGAGGGGAGATTGTAAACGTGCCCCCCTTTTCTCAAAACCCAAGATCCACTCCTGATGCACGCAGCAAGCAGTGTAGCTCACAAACTCTCGTTGCTCCGAGACACAACAAATACATTCTATAACCGATGTGTTTGAACCCATTAGTAAAATACTTACCCTCAGATAGACGGGACATTAAATATTTTACGGACTCGAGCAATATACGAGTGACGTAAATTTGATTTTATTTCACTTTTTCTTTTCCCTCTTCCTACTCTTTTTTTCCCCGTTGGAAATTGGGGTGATTTAAAGAAAAGCTACTACCCACACACCAGGGTGCACGGCCTGCCGCACAACTCCCTGCCATCAACCCCCCCTTTTCCCCCCCCACCATTCTCCATCCCCCCTCCCCCTCCCCAAAATTCCCAACGATTTCCGACAACAACGGCGAACGGAGTAACGAGCTTTCGGAAAAGGGAAAGTTATCAAGATAGTAAAAGCGAGCGGGAAACTGTTGTAAGGGGGAACTTTTTGTATGGGGGGGGGGGAGAGGATGAAAGGGAAGATAGCGACGATTTGGCGCGGAGCGGGCGCGACGCGACGCGACGGGGCCGGGCCGGGCCATGCACGGTCGGTCTCGAAGGGAGCGGTTTCTTCCCTGAAAAATTATTGGAGCCGGGAGTGAGCGGGATGTTGGAGTTTTTCCAAAAATTCAAAGGACACAAACTTCCCCCGTTCTTTTTTTCCGTCGCTTGGTGAAGATATAACCCTTTTTTTATTGCGCGTCGGATAATGCTGAGCCGCTGTGCTGTGCTGGGAAGCCGGAAGGCTTAAATAGGAACTCCATGATAATCGCACGTTCACGAAATGTATATGTGGCCATTGCATTTGGTTGTACGTGGAAATTGACACTTTTTTAAGGGAGCAAAAAAAGACTCGAGTTCGTCCGTGTTTATGACTCTCGGTAAAAGACCCGCGGTAAAAATCGCACGTTTATAACGTCTGCTTTTGTATATACAGAATTATGTACATGTTATGGCAAAGGCGTTGTTTAGAAGCGACGCTAGGACCTTGCTTTCCTACGTCTTAACCCTTTCAGTCCTGAATTATAAAAAAGTAGTGTCACCAATCATAGAGCTTCACTTGGGAATCAATGTCAAATGTCAAATGTTCTCTAGTAAAGTTCCAAATACTTGTTAGTTTTTTTTTTTTTTTTTTTTTTTTTTTTTTTTTTTTTTTTTTTTTTTTTTTTTGAAATTTCATAAGAATCCATGTTAACAGAAATACACTATAATTTAATACAGGGTTGTGGTGCGAAAAAGTTAAAACAGAGTTGGCGAAAAATGGCGGAGGCGCGCGGGGCTGTCACGATACTTTGACCCCCATATCTATCCTTTATATTCATACAAACGAGCAAACAAGATACGCCAGACATCGATGCGGCTTCTTTGTCCTATGTCATTACAATGAAATCCCATGTGAACTCACGTTAATTTTGTTTTGGTTCCCTAACAATCAACAATGCGATCAGATTTTTCATTTATTGATGAGGTCATATACCTATATATTTGAAAAATGTCAAGAGTTCTGAAAGTAAAGAAAAAAAAAATCAGAAATGAATGGACCAATTTTGGAATCGAAGTCCAAAGGACCGCGCGCGAGAATCTTCGTTACCAGTTGCGTAAATAGCGGATCCGTGGAATTCACGGATCACGGAGTGAAGTGGCGTGAGCGAAAGGGGCTCAGCACACAAATCTAATCGCCAATTCAAAACATTTCGAGCGAGAAGAGTTTCAAATTTGAGAGTGAAATAAAACCCTAGCAGCGCAAAAAAATGATCAGTAAAAATTAGAAATATGCCAGAGGAGTGCTGAGTGGGAAAGGGGGGGGGACAGCTTAAATCTCGAAAGACCAACCTCGATCATATTTGTTTACTTTAATCTGTTCTACATGGATTTAATTCATTAATGTTAATACAGCTGAATTTTGTAGACACGTGTAAGAGAATGCTTCATTAAGCGCCTTCAATTGACAATGTAGGCAAAAACAAGTATCACGGAGTAGGAATATTTATCTACCCGCTTGATTTGATCGATGGCGAGGTGATTTGGCTTATTAATTTGGAACTTAAAGGGTTAACAGTTTGCGAGCGGGCGGAGCAACGTTTTTTCGCGCCTGCTGCCCCAAAAAAGCTTTAAAACATGGAAGTTGGCCCCTAGATTAAATAACTTTAAATAACGTTAAGAGCGTCAGAGAGTTCCAGAATCTTCTCACAAACGCTTTCTCTACGATGAATCAGTTTTCTCTGCATAGAAAGCTGCAATTAAATGGGGACTTCCCCATTGTCACCTGCTCTTTCGACCGCCATCTTCGTTTTGCTAGAGGTAGTTTCAGAAGTGTAGGCGGACCAAAACCATAATCTTTGGCAAATTTTCAACTTTCATTCCTTCAAATCAATACCGAATTTGCTCCTGACTTTATTCTTTTGTGTTTAAAGTTTTCCTCATTGAAAAGTGAACACTCAATTTCATTTTTATTCAGTTTCATCGAGTAATATCAGAAATAATGTTGACAAATTCCAAAGATTATCGGTCTGGGTCCGCCTACACTTCTGAAACTACCTCTAAATTCCTATATTCAGTCATTGAGTTGATTCTGGAACTTTCTGACGCTCCTAACGGAGTTTTTTCAAAGTTACTTTATATTAAAATAGACCGTCCATAACGGTGTAGCAAAAGATTGTGACATACCCATTTCTCTACTCCTTAGACCGATCTAAAAGTATTGATATCCTGGTGGTTCAATTCAGCGGCTCAATTATTTTCCATGGGTTTACCTACACGAGAGAGATGTCGATCGGAAATAAAATTGACGAGCCACCACTGGGATACTAATGTTGTTTATTCTTCTTAAGGCGCCGTGCAATGTGCGCATGTGTGCACTGTGCAGTCTCGATTGCAACAATCCTCTGCGCATTTTTCAACACTGACTAATACGATTTTAAATATCCAATAAAAATGACGCGGATGAGTAAAAAGCATCGTTGCGACGTTGCCAGATCGAGGAGCAAAGAAATCCTCACACTTTGACATCGATCACAGTGGGCCTTGCAACAAGCGATACCAATAAAGGCCTATGCTATGCTTTATTATAAATTCTATCCCAAAGTGTGTCAGCATGGACGATCTGATTCTGGTTTGTTTGCCTTTTTTTTTTTTTTTTTTTTTTTTTTTTTTTTTTTTTTTTTTTTTTTTCTAACCTTTAATCAAAATTTGTAATTAATTCGATGGAAATTTGCTGCGATGATTTAAAGCGGCTATCTAGCAACAGAATTCCATTCATTATTCAGGTGAGAAAAGTTTGCTTGTTTCTATCATGCAGACATCAAGGGCGTGCCGAGGTTCTCGGAGGGGGGGGGATAATGAAATTTTGCCGCCCCTAAAAATTATGAAATTTATGACCTTTTTCTTTCTCTCTTTTTTTTGCTCGTACGCATTGATTTTGCCGATTTTGGTGACACATTTTGTAGATAGATAACCTTTTTTTTTTCTTCTTCTTCTTTTTTTTTTTTTTTGCTTATTCACCCTGATTTTGCCGCGGCCGGAGAGTGTCGCCCGGGGCCCAGCGGGCAAAGGTTAGGTTAGATTAGTTTTAAGAGGTGAGGTTCTATAGGAAAGAGATTTCTATCATGGTTATGCCAGACGCCACCGTGCTGCCTCAAAAGCAAAAATCCAAAAATCAAAAAAGCAAAAATCCCCGCTATTGGTAAAGTTCGTTGGAGCCTCGTGAAAAATCGTCCAATTTTCCGCGATTTGATGGCAACCATGCTTCGAGAAGAAACTCTCTCGGGTGCTAAAAGCTGCATCGGTTTTATATGCTCTTCGATTATGAGTGGACTTTACATTGTTTCCATTCGATAGCGGGGGATTTCAGTACGGACAGATATAGCAAGCGCTATCCAGTATTCAGCCCCCTCAGTCGCCTCCAACCCCCGAGAGGACAGCACAGCCGACCGACAGGCCCGACAATCGCACCGCCTAAACAAAAGGCGAGTTTATTTGTGGTTTCGCCCCCACGAAAAAACTGTGCGATGCATTGAAATGCTTGCATATCGAAGTTCGTTGCGCCTATTGATTGAGAAAGGGAGGTGTCCAGGGGCGTGCGGAGGGGGGGGGCGTGCGGAGGGGGGGGGAGGGGGGCGACCTGTTTAGAAAAGGGGCTGTCATCGTATCCGTGGCCCACCGCGGCCGCCGCGAAGCCGCCGCAGTGCTGTTCGGATCGAGATATCGATCTGACTCTCTGGCCGGGCGATAATTGCAAATTAAACAATCAATCGTCAAAGCGATCGTTTAAATATGGATGTTGTATGCATTCATTACCTTTTTTTTTCTTTTTCGCAATGCAGCAGTAATGCCGACTCGCCGTACGGTAGGGCAGATCTTTTAAACTTTCGAGCTTGTAAACTCAGAGAAACTATCAATTGAACTGTGGAAAGGGGGCACAAAAACAAAAACAAAAACAAAAAACAAAAACAAAAACAAAAGCAAAACCAAAAACAAAAACAAGAACAAAAACAAAAACAAAAACAAAAACAAAAACAATTACAAAAACAAAAACAAAACAAAAACAAAAACAAAACCAAAACCAAAAACAAACACAGAAACAAAAGTAAAAACAAAAACAAAAACAAAACCAAAACCAAAAACAAAAACAAACACAAAAACAAAAACAAAAAAAAAACAAAAAAAAAAAAAAAAATGGGAGTGTTTGTCAAAGCCTTTGTTTGGTAAAAAACCGATCCAGCAAAAGACTTCACTATAGAGCTACCTACTTCAGAAAACTATGCAGCGCGGGAAGAAATCGTGGCTTTTATGTAACCATCAGGGACCAAATAGATTACGGGACGGACGGTCCTCTCGCCGGATGGATGTTGAGGGCATAAAGGAGTGACGGCACGTTCTGATTAGACGTAAGTCACTTACGCCCTCAACAAGTATCACTCGAGAGGACCGTCATTTTCGTAGGTACTCTATATTTTGGCCTCAGAGTAGGAGTGAACAATGAACATGTCTAAAGTGTAGCGGTCATTTGACCACCATATTGATTTCTCTTTAAACGACTTACATAAGTTCATGAGTCCAGTTTCCGAATTTTTAAAATTTCAAAACTTCTTATTCAAAATTTTTAAAATTTCAAAACTTCTTTTTCAAAATTTTTAAAAATTCAAAACTTCTTTTTCAAAATTTCCAAAATTTCCAAAATTTCAAAATGTCTAAAATGTCCAAAGGAGGAGTTCTAATAAGGCCGGGTTTTGGCCCCATAAATGATCTAAAAGTTCATGTAAATTGGCTCTACTCACTCTTAAAGGCTTATATTTTTAGGTTTGAGTGGTGTTTACGGGTTATTTGAACTTTGAAGGAGTATTTTACCACCTCAAAGTAGGTCAGTTGGGTGTTTTTCACGGTAAAACCCACATTTTTCGTTAAATGATCGAATATTTAGATGTGAGCCGTACATAGTTCGGTTTTCTTCTTTAAATATGTTATAAGGTTACTAAAAATGAGTAACATACTGAAATATATAGTCACCGAAATAGGCCCGGTTCGCACTAAAATATCCACTTTCCTGATTTCGTGAAAATAGAAAACTAAAATGAATTCGATTACTTTACGTACAATAATAGCAACATTGCATCTTGGAATCCTGCAAAACGTATATCCTGGTTTTACAGGTGGCTAGATTGCAATATAAGCGTTACTGCATGGATATTAATCGAATTCGTTCAAAGTTTTGTATTTTCACGAAATCAGAAAAGTTGATATTTAAGTACAAGCCGGACATAGTTCGGTGACTATATTTCAGTATTTTACTCATTTTTAGTAGCCTAATAACCAGTGGCGTACGCAGGATTTTTCTTGGGAGGGGCTCGCACTGATGAGCATTTGACTGAAAATTGTTCCCCCCTTCCCCTCCACCCACAAAAATCGGAGGTCTGGGGGGGGGCTTTAGCCCCCTTAGCCCCCCCCCCCTGCGTACGCCACTGCTAATAACATATCTAAAGGAGGACACCGAACCATGTCCGGCTCACATCTAAATATTCGATAATTTAAGGAAAAATTTGGTCTTTTGTGGGTGTGAAAAACACAAAACCGACCCACTTTGAGGTGTTTAAATAAAGCCTTTAAAAGCCTTTAAAGTTCAAATAACCCGTAAACACCACTCAAACCTAAAAATATAAGCCTTTCAGAGTAAGTAGAACCTTTTTACACGAACTTTAAGACCATTTTAAATTTTGACCATTTTATTTTGGGGCCAAAAACCCGGCCTTATCGGACCACTCCTCCTTTTTTTCTCATTTGCCGCCACTAAAATTCCGTCTTCTCTCAACTCATACTTTTCATCTTAGTTTACTAGGCACTTTAAGTAAAATCTAGGGGAAATCTTAAATGATTTGGCAATACTTACGTAAATACTTATAAAAAATTGTAAACCTACCATCTGTGTATAAATCAAAAATAAAAAGTTAATAATAATAATAATAATAAAAAAATGGGCTCATGAGTGGATTTTGGGACTTTTTTGATGCTTGCAAATTAAATTTCAACTGACTTTCATTTCGATTCGACCCGCCATAACGCTGTAGCAAAAGTTAACGACGGACCCATTTCCAAAGTTATTTCCCACTGTGTTTTGTGGCTCGGCGCGGCAAGCGCAAAGTTTTCTACATAAAAGCTCCGCGTTGCGTCGCACTGTTTTCAGCAAATTTGCATGGCGCGGATTTAAAAAAGAGAGAGAGAGAGAGAGAGAGAGAGAGAGAGAGAGAGAGAGAGAGAGAGAGAGAGAGAGAGAGAGAGAGAGAGAGAGAGAGAGAGAGAGAGAGAGAGAGAGAGAGAGAGAGAGAGAGAGAGAGAGAGAGAGAAGAGAGAGGAGAGAGAAGAGAAGAGAGAGAGAGAGAGAGAGAGAGAGAGAGAGAGAGAGGGAGAGAGAGGAGAGAGAGAGAGAGAGAGAGAGAGAGAGAGGGAGAGAGAGAGGGAGAGAGAGAGAGAGAGAACGAAGAGCGAAGGAGGAGAAGGGGATAGGGGAAAAAATAGGCAATCTGCGAAGGAACGAACGACCGTGCTAATGATGCAATCTGCAACACCGAACGGACGAACGGTCTCGCGAAGTCGCTAGTGCCGACAGGAAAGGGTCGCTCGTCGCCGACTACTCACCGACTCCTCTACCTGTTTTAGATTGGATGTGGGCATTTTTCGCCTCGCCGATTTAGCCGCGAACCCCCTCCCCCCCTCCCCGAATGCTCGTTCGCTCTTTATGTAGTTTTCTGCGGTCTCAGGTCTCTGAGTGCGGCACATTGGTTCGACCCGTCAGGACGGGATCATCAAAGTACGAGCGCCATACATATACAAAATGTGAGTATGTGAGTCCCACAAGGGGATTCATATGACCGACTTGGATAATGTATATATGTACTATAGAGTCCCTACTTACAGAGAGTTAAAACACGATGGTAGAAAACCTCCGATTGGTCTACGGTTTTTAAGGACGGCCGCCGCCATTTGATGCAAACAGGTATCCAATGGCGCTGCCATTGGATACCTTTTTGCACATTTCTTCACATACATTTGTTTACAAACGAATGGGTCCAACAGTATTTTACAGATAAAAGAGTTAATTTTGTTTTCGACGAACTTGTTACTTTTAATCACGATGCACCTCAAGACGCGATTCCCAAAATAATCTTTAACAACGTAAATAGATGTAGATCAACAAAAGCAGTGAAAAATAACACCGTTCTGGAACTCTACAGCACAGTAATCTTTGCATTGAACCAAAACACAACAACGGCCCTCAGAATGTAATTAAATTTGCAAAAACGCGTCCAATAGTTTTTTTCTACAACGACGGCGCGTCAAATCGACAAATCGACAATTCTACAATCTTCGACTCGTAAAACTTTAAACTCTTTTTTTCTAAAAATGGTGATACAACCAAACTTCTAAATGCTTTCATGATCAAGAGGACAACATATTAGAATATCAAAAAAAGCCCCATAAATCGAAGGAAACATAGTAGGATTTTCCACAGCGACGCTCGCAAAAGGCATATTGGCGTCAAAGCTTCAATTCTACAATCTTCAATGAACCGATGAAATTACGCAGCTTTTTAAAAGTAAAAAAATCAAACAAGTCAAAACGGCGAACCTCATTTTTACAAAAACAAATTTGACACTCGACTATGACACTATGCAGAATAGACATGCTGATTGCTTGTAGCCAAACATGCGGGCGGCGCGTGTGAGGTCGACAATTTGGGGGGGGGGGTGGCTAGAAAAAAATCGATGTCTCATTTTCCCCGTTGCTTTTCAGTTACAGTGATTTTATTTTCAAACAATTGTAGTCTCGCGTTTCCAAAAAAAAGGGGGGGGTGCTTACTGCTTATAGCCCCAATAGCCTTATACACGCACCGACTAAGCAGCCCCACAATGTGTCGATCAAAAAGTCGTCGGCAAGACAATTAAAAGGTTTTAGTGCAGGACTGTAGATGTGGCTGACGACGAACTTAGATTTAACAAGCTACCGCTACCCGCACTTTGCAACACGAAAAGTATAACCAAAGTTTTGATCTCACCAATGATGTGAAGTTAAAAAAGTTTTTAAAGTTTGGAGTTCATTAGGCTCTTGAGGGTCTCGCAATCATTTGCTTTTATCGGTTTATATCGTTAAAACTATCTACCTACGATCGATTCAATCGTTCAAACAATGAAGTTGAGCACGGTTGCCATGGTTATGCCATCGTTAAAATCACTAGTAATTCAAAGGCTGCCGACGACGACGTCGAGTCAACTTAACCAAGGGCGCGACGGCTCGTGCATTTTGGCAACTATATATGTGTTTTTCCATTTAAACCTATGCAAAAGCATCTATTGGGGGGAGGAGAGTTGCAATGGACCTCCTGAACATAAATATCGATTATTTTACATTTATGTCGATCAACAGAGAGGATCCCTCTGTTGCCAAATCGCACGAGTCGCCGCCAACCTTAGCGCTTGTGAGCCCAAGCCCAAGCTATTTGACTAATGAATGGTACTAGGGGTGATTGGGGGGGGGGGTGTCTGAACGGGTTTCCATCGCAGAGGCTTAGTTACATTTGAATCGGTCAATGCAGAAACCAGAAAGTAAAAAGTGGCGCGGCGTCGCATAGAATTTAGCAACATTACTCTTTGTCTATGATACCGATGGATAGTAATGGTTTGATTAAAGTTTTGAGTGTTTGGTGAACAACTTTGAATGGGGCAGTTGCAAGGATCTGAAATGTTATGTTTTTTATAAAGAAAATGAAAGTACTTGATGAGCTGAGAACAAAGATGCCTTTGGTTTCTAATTAAGTCCCATTATTCCGAAGATGAGATTTTAGTCCAAAATACATTGTTTTAAATGGGAATTTCGCGGAGTAACGTCACTACACACACGGTTTTTTACAACTTTACACGTGTGTATCTCCAAAACCAGGACACGTTGGAAAAAACCAAAGGCACCATTGATCTCAACTCATCAAGTGTTATCATTTTCTTAATGAAAAACACGCAATTTCAGACCCTTGCAACTGCCCCATTAGATAGAACAAGTATACTACAAGGGTTTAAACACACAAATTACAACAGTGTCTTATTGCAATTCTCACACCACTGATAGACATCTTTCTGGCACCATGAACTAGAATTATTTTACAGAGCATAAAATGTTATATCTAACGACTGCGCTTCAATGCTCATTGTTGAATGTAATAGATCCAGTGGAATGAAGAATAAGGAAGGGAGGAAGAAGAAGCAAAAAACCTGGAGGTATAATATCATTAAAGATAGGTCAATTAAATGTCAAGCAACGTCTGCGCGTGACCTTCAGCGACAAAATTCAGTCGACGAGTTGAAAGAATAGGTTATCATCATCGTTGTCACATTTAACCAGTGGCGCACCGGTCCCAGAGATATAATATCTCTCTCCTTTTCTTTGGATCCAGGAATCTATCATTCTCTCCCCTCTCTCATTAGAACGCATGTGCTTAAAAACATTGACAGTCCGTCCATCATGCCAACATCGGATTCTCTTCATTTTAATTTATGTAAAATAATCGATCATCGGGGGATTCACTAAATTCCTTCGAAATCGATACTTTTGCATAGGTTCAAATGGTAAAAAAACATAATTGCCAGATACCACGAGCCGCCACTACTGCACAGTTAGAATAGGACAGATTAGGGGCAGTTACGTTAAATCGACAATCGGCCCCTCTTCTATCTTTTTCTAACATATGCGTTGCAGTGGCAAACGACAGAGAAAGACAATTTTCTGGATCCGCTTGTGCTCCTTTCCTCGATGTACTATGACTTTCAAAAGAAAGTATCATCCTTGAAATTCTCACTTTTAATTTGTCCTTTATTTTCAATGAAACTTTCGATTTTTTGTGACTTATTACTTCAAAAGGGGCGTTCTGATTGTTAGTCCTTTTAACACTTGAAAACAACAAAATTGTTTAAAGATTGCCAAGATTTAAAAGAGTAAAAATTTCGAGTAGGGTACCTAATTTCTTTTGAAAGCCATAGTACAACCAAAGGAGTAGCTAGCTGAATCTGGAAAGATTGCATACCGTCCATGGCGTCCATATAAACAAATGGAAAATAACAAAATATTTAGTGTGTGGCGAACAGATTTCAATTCGACTTTTTTCACGAGAATATAAACGAGCGAGAGAGAGTGAGAGAGAGGGAGAGAGAGGGGGGGAGAGATTGAGCTTCTGGAAGCTGCTCCAATTGTTGTTCTCAACATCTGAGTTTTAACGCTCAAAACTAGTTTCGATTTTCTTTGAGGATATTGTTTTTATTTAAGTCAGACGTGACTTTTGGGGCGTCGCGTCGTTCGAAACCAAGATGACTTTTAACAGGCCTGAGAAGAAGTCCGTCCGTGCGTGGAACTTTCGTGTAATGATTCATTAAGTTCATGCACCACTTGTCTATAAGGACTTTTGAAACTTTTTTATTTCGATGTGTCGAAAATAGGTTTCTTCGTTCCGATTCTGTCCATCCCTCGTGCCCGAGTCACTGGTTCTCATCCATTTGTCTCCCCCTCTCTCTTCCTGCTCGCTTATTTCCTCTACAGCTGTGATTTGCTTCATCACTCTCTGTTGAAACTCAAAAGAGGAACGAGAGAAGTTCCTTGTAAATCAAATATATTATTTGAGACCGAAACTTTCGAAAATATATTCTTTCGATCTTATTTTTGTTTGAGAGCTGGATGCCACACAATATGTATGGACGCTATTACGTTGTCTGTTATCACAGGCAAAATTCGTCCAACAAATGAACAACGTAGGCGGTCGGTGAAGGGGAGAGGATTACCATTATTATTAGATTATTTATAATAAATATACTTTAATTAATAAATAAATATTAATTATAATGAACAAAAATTAAATAAACTGTGGGGCCTACCCTACGAACACTTTCTCACACCTTTTTTTCTGGGGGATACCCCCAGACCCCCTTTAAAATGCTGGGGGAGACCCTCGGACCCCCCTTTAGAATTCTAGGGGAGACCCCTAGATCCCCTCAAATTTCGAATGTTTTCACCTCTAGACATAATACAGCCTTCAATCCGAAGTGTTAGCAATTTTGTCGAGAATGTGTAAGAATAGTTGCTAGCTTTATTTACCTACTTTCAAGAAGTTTTAAATTGATTCCTGGATAAAATATGTTTTCATTCTTCGGTTCATTCTATTTGTTCTTTGTCCAATATGTTGGCCATTCTTTTTCCACATAGTTTTTATAGGTTGTAGAAATCGATATTGCCATTCTTCCAACAAATACAATATTTGGTTTTCTCTTTAAGACTGTCGATCTTCAATTTTTTTTGTTTTTTTTTGTTTTGTTTCGTAGATTATACCCCTTTTTAAAGAATGCTGATAATACATTAATGAAAAAATCTTAAAAAAAAAAAAAAAAAAAAAAAAAAAAAACATAAAAAAAAAAAAAACTAAAACAACAAATAATATAACTTTTTAAACTCGCCCTCAAACCTGTGAAAAGTGTGAGAAAAAAGTTGAAGGATTATTTGATTAGTTTTAAATAACATCGGCGGGGGGGATTAATTGCGGGGGGTGTCCGGGAAGAAATTGCGGGGGGAAATATCCGTAAACCGTTTTCATGGGAGCTAAAGTTTCGAAAAGTGCATTGCAATCAGTGGCGTAACTTTGAAACTCGGGCCCCTCCCGCAGATTGAACTCGAGCCCCCCTTCCTGCAACAGAATCTACATACTCTAGAATAACTCATTGACCACCCCCCCCCCCCCCCCTAACCTATCTCATAAAAACTGCCAGCACGAGCGCTCCAGCATTTTTAGGGCCCTGATGAGCTTTCAAAATAATGCTAGAAAGTTCGAAAGATCCGATTTGGTTGCTTCCAGGCTTCCACAAGTGAAACGGGGCCCTTTTAGCTCTTCCTTACCGAACCTCCGGTGAAAAAGGGGCTCCTAAAGTCCTAGGAGACAGAATTATGAGGCTAATTTATTTGGGAAGAAGGGCCTCACTTCAAACAATTCTGCCTAATTTCAGAAAGATCCGCGAGTTTAAAGGAACTTAAAAGGTACTTAAATAATTTAAGAACAGAACAGAAGGCCTTCTCCTCTCCTTTTTTTATTCTTTGTGTTTTTCTTTTTTTCCTCTTTCTTATCCCCCCTTTTTTTCGTTTCCCCCCTTTTTTTACCTGGATGCGTTAAGGGCCCCCAATTGTTGCGGTCCCTGCGGCCCCGTAAGTTACGCCACTGATTGCAATAGTTATTTACCAAATAAAATAATGGCTGCTCCAGGTAGAGGGTTGATTCTGCTCATTTCATGAGACGAGACGAGATAAAGCACGAGATAAAGTCGTCTATCTCGTCTATCTCGAGTCGTCTCGTACGAGATAGATAGGGAGAATCAGCCTACATGACTAGTAATTCCGTATCTTGAAATCTAATGAACTTTAGCTGATTGTAAATTCAACTTCTGGCATTAGTATTGAATTCTGCCTACTGTGCGAAAATTCAACTGGAAAAGAGAAAAGATGAATCCGAGTCAGAAACTCGAAGGACTACACGCGTGGGGGGGACGAAAAGAAAAATACGGGTATTTATCAACTTTGACCCCCATCGATGTCGGTCCCTTGACCCCGCCCGTCACACCCTCCCTACCCAGTGTCCCTGTAGCCATTATACCTCTCCGTCGACTCAAAGGCTTTATAGCAAAGAACTGTTTTCAACGGTTGTAGTTGACATTTTGTGATTGGTGTTCTGTGTATTGGAGCTTTAAGTTTATTTGGCCTTTTCCCTCTGTAGCTGTTTTATTCATGTCGCAGGCAAATTGCAATCGGTTTTGCAATTTTCCTAGGCAAAGAGTGAGCAGCCTATTTATGATCAGACAAAAATTCAGATCAAGCGTAATGTTGACTCGCAGAACAACCCTTAGAATCCTCAAAATCGCCCTTGTCAAACAGAAAATGGCCTCTGGAGCCACTGCAGATTTCATTTTCCAAAAGTTTGCACCTTTTTCTCTAATCAGAAAAACTTTCTGGATCCATTGTGCATTGCTTCAAGTAAGAAGTAAGCTTTGAGACGCTACAACAGGGGTCTCCAACCTACGGGCCGCGGAGCTTTTTAAACCGGTCCGCCAATCATTTGAATTGGTTTGAACTTTTTCAGATTTAGAAAAATTTTACAGAAACATTGAAAATATATTATTTCATTTCTCCAAATATTTCGCAACTTGGCAACTCTGCCCAAAAACTCACTCACCCAGACTCGAGTTCAAGGAAGATAAGAAGGCGATTTCAAAGCTGAGGTACTCAAAACTAGATACAGAGCAAATTTAAGTGATGAACATTTGGAGGCAACATTGATCATTGGAACAACGAAATTCAAGCCAAATTTTCGGGAATTGTTAAAAAACAAAAAATGTCAAACTTCTCACTAAAAACAAATGTCATTAAATTCACTCAGTTGAAATATCTGTAAGCGCAAATACTTATTTACTTAATGGGGGGGGGGGGGGGGGGGGGTCCGACCCGCGACATTGAGGCTAAAATCAAATTTGGCCCACTGGAAAAACAGGTTGGAGACCCCTGCGCTACAGGATTGAAAATCCTCGCACAGAGACGTATAGCCTTAGCTTAGCCTAGCGAGAAAACTGCGCAAAATCTTAATGAAATTCCGAGAAAATACCTAAAGGTCGAGGTTCGCGGGGAGAGTCAGTTCTGGAGAGCACCATTAAAAGATATAACATTAATAAAAGAAATTGAGAAGGCTTTTGGAGTCTTCGCGGTTAGGTTTCATTAAATCGGCCTTTCTTCCGTCCAGCAAATACCTTTTGGGAGAAAAAGGACAACCCTTGATTCGCCGAGTGGTGAGATATTGTGGCTCCTTTTCTTTTTGCAACTTCGATCTTGAGAGTAGAGTTTCCAGACGGAACACTATTATACGCTGTATTATTATATACCCTGTGCGGTCATTGATGTCCAAAGAATCATATCAAACGGGTCCAAAACAACAATCTGAATCAAAGCAAGGGAAAAAGCTTCTACCTTGACAGCACCATGATAGCCGCAGCCGATGCGTGCGTTAAGCCGCAGGTAGGAGCCGAACTCCGTGGGAATCGTGTATAGTGGAGGTGACAATAATTACTTTTATAGCAATTAACTCTGCATAGATTCAGGAGCCGGTTGACGAAAATTAGACATTTAAAATCTCGCTTCCTTCGCCGTGTGGTTTGCCTGGTCAGTCCGGGGGTTAAATAAGAGAGATTGAAGACACGTCGACTAGATCATATCTTTTGACTTTCATAAAAAGGCCCTATGTATGCTCCGCATCTTTGCTCTGATAATCTTGCGTTGTTGTCGGATTGACGATGAGTTGCGCTAGATTTTGCATGGATAACCCTACGAGCCTCCGTACAGAAGTGAACCCGGGAGTTTATTCTCTCTCTCTCTCTCTCTCTCTCTCTCTCTCTCTCTCTCTCTCTCTCTCTCTCTCTCTCTCTCTCTCTCTCTCTCTCTCTCTCTCTCTCTCTCTCTCTCTCTCTCTCTCTCTCTCTCTCTCTCTCTCTCTCTCTCTCTCTCTCTCTCTCTCTCTCTCTCTCTCTCTCTCTCTCTCTCTCTCTCTCTCTCTCTCTCCTCTCTCTCTCCCGCTCTCTCCCTCTCTCTCCCTCTCTCCCCCTCTCTCCCACTCTCTCCCACTCACTGGGGGAACTTTCCGCAAAATTCCATAAGAAATGATCAGATGGAGGCTCTAATTTGTTTGTTTGTTAAAGTGCCCAAAGAGTTTAAACGGTCATTTATCAGTGGCGAGGCGTGCGATTTGGCAACGTTCCTTTTTTCCCGTTTAAACACATTAGAAAGGTCGAAATGCCTGGTCATCGCCGATGACTGAAGCGTTCGACTTTTTTGGTGAATTTAAATGGAGAAAATACATTGTTGCCAAATTTCACGCTTCGCCACTGATAGATTCTAAGAGCAACCTTTCATGGATAGGTTGAAAGAGTATTTCCTATACCTAATGCCTTCTATAGAATATAAGAGTACATGATGTTAAATGATCAATTTTAAGAATTGTCTACTATTTTAACCTTTGTTATTGTCATGTTTTTATTTTTTGTTTGTTTTTTGTTGTTTTAGTTTGTTTGTTTGTTTGTTTGTTTGTTTGTTTGTTTGTTTGTTGTTGTTGTTGTTGTTGTTGTTGTTGTTGTTGTTGTTGTTGGTGTTGTTGTTGTTGTTGTTGTTGTTGTTGTTGTTGTTGTTGTTGTTGTTGTTGTTGTTGTTGTTGTTGTTGTTGTTGTTGTTGTTGTTGTTGTTGTTGTTGTTGTTGTTGTTGTTGTTGTTGTTGTTGTTGTTGTTGTTGTTGTTGTTGTTGTTGTTGTTGTTGTTGTTGTTGTTGTTGTTGTTGTTGTTGTTGTTGTTGTTGTTGTTGTTGTTGTTGTTGTTGTTGTTGTTGTTGTTGTTGTTGTTGTTGTTGTTGTTGTTGTTGTTGTTGTTGTTAATAGCTGTTTTTGTTGTTATGACTTATACGAATGCCCACAGGCTACTATCACCTTTTGTGGCAGTATGTATCAAAAATAAATAAATAAATACATGAAACCGTAAATACATAAACAAACAAACAAATCAGACAACAAATGAGGCGTGAAAATTCAAAATTTTGTAAGTGCCATCCGACGTTGCAGAGATTGAGCAACTTTTTCTATCTGTACAAAATAATTGAAGGCTCTGAAATGAACGACAATTTTGGCAAATAGTTCTCTTGATTTTGACAAATTTTCAAGGAAAAATATTCCAGCGGAGTTTTCTCAGAGGTTACTCTAAAAAAGATTAAGAAGCTGCGCAATCTTTACAACGTCTGATGGCACACTTGCAACATTTTGAATTTTCTCGCCTTAAATCAGTGCAATATGACAATATTGCTCGCCAGCCTCACTAGACGTCTCGAAAGAATTAACTTTAATCGCAGCTCACGCGTCGCGTTGCGTTGATGCGCGGCCGCAGAAACCCTTGAAGCATTAAAACGGTGACGGGGGGAGGGCAACCCTTTTTTGACACCATGCACCTTTTAATGGGAGGCCAGCGCAGCGAAGGACGACGCGACAACGACGCGACTTTTTTTTCTGTTCCTTTCCCGGATAATGAGTTCAAGAGATCTTTGCTCCTCAACCCTCCCCTCCCTAGTCCACCGCTCGCGAGCCCCCTCTACCCTCCCCCCCTCGCCCAGACAGATGCGCTGCGTAACGATCCAAGGAAGCTAATAAAATCCTATTTTTATCGCTTTTTCCCCGACAATAAATTCCCCCGACAAACCGTGATCAGAGCCCGGGACTCAGCTTCCCCTTGTATTTTTTTCTTTTTTCACCCTCCCCTCCTCTATACTTCTCCTTTATTTTATTTTTATTAAAAAAATAAATTGTGCAATATAGAGTAGGTACATATGACGTGTATAAGCCAAGGAAGATCCGAGTTATATCCGAGAATCCGAGTCTTCAGACTTGCTCCCATTGTTTCCTGCGTGACTCTACAGCGAGATATTTATTTAAAAGATAAATTCTAAAGATTGGTCCTCCGAAGGATGGACGGAGAATGGTCGACTGGAAGATTGGAGGGGTTGTTGTGTATGTGTATGTGTGGGTAGGGAGGGGGAAGGGAAGGGTCGTGGCGGGGCTGATTCCATTCAGGGATTTGTGCGAAAAGGAGGAGAAGGCGAGGACAAATTAAAATTCAATCGCTGGAATGTTATAATTTAATATTTTGTCTTATTTCTTTACATTGTTTTGTCAAATATACTACGTGTCCTCCTTTCAAATTGTCGAGTCAGCATGTGTTTATCTGGTGTTGTGTACATGTGATTCCTCCTCCTTCGTCTCTGTTAAAGGAGGCGCACCAGCAACATGCCTACCTCGTAAATTAGATGATCTAGGAGTCGAATAGGCATCTTACACGCCAGATAGGCGTTCGCCTGTTGTGAGAATTGCCGTAGACAGAACCTGAAAAGGTTGTAAAGTATTTGACTTACGATTCGATCTTACCGTTGGAAATGTTCTTTCCGCGTGTTAATAGCTTTGTTTACCCTCAGAATTGGCTCCTGCGGTGTCATGCGACGCGTTTTGTTTTGGATGCAGTTTGATCTGAGCTAATAAATTTCGAATGATCCCCCTGCCCTTCGAAGAGCTGCACTCTAATTGATAGAATTTCGTCGGGATAATTCACAGTAGTAGGAAGAATTTGCAGGAACGTTTGTCACTGCCTTTTTTATCGTTAAGAGACTGAAAAGTGTTTATACCAGTATTAAGTAATTAAGTTGAAATTTCTTCTCGTATGTTTTTCATTTTTCATTAAAATAGGAACGGATCTGGTACCGGCATTAAGATTTATTTACACCTTGGAACCATAGGCGGCGCGTATATGGGGGTTATTTCGGCTATAGCCCCCCTTTTTTTAAGGACGCGGTGCCTACATTTTTTGAAAAAGCAAAAAAAAGAGTTATCGATTTTTTAATCCCCCTCCCCCTTTTTTCGATTCCACGAGACGCCCATGCTGGGATCTGGACAGTGGTGCCATTTCAATGGTAGCCGGGGGGGGGGCAACATAGGATGACCTTTTTTCTTTCTTTGTTTGCTTCTCATTCATTTGATCCCTAAAGATCTGACCTTCGAAGTCTTTGATGTCCCTAATTGTTCTTCACTGTCCTTTCACTTAACATTTTGGCAGTTTTTTGGGAAAAATAAACTCATTTTTTTTACATTCTATGATTAGACTAAAAACTTTCTTAATCTAATCTCACTATTTTGTTTTGGTTTTTTTTTTTGCCTCTCTTGAATTTCCTATGTGAGCCAAAATTTCGGGATGCGGCCAAACCACGAATGACGCTGCTGATATTTGTTGTACCTTGGAACATGAACTGACTTCGAAATATTTTTTTTTTTTTACCACAAAAACAAAAGACACAGACCGAGTCGAGCTCCAACTCTTTGAACGCCGCACATCCCACACCCCTGTCGTCTAAACTTTAAACTTCAAACCACGATTCACATGAAGCCGTTTAGGTAATTTTCGTGGCCGTGAGAGCTTTCGTTCTGAATAAAAAGACAAATTCAACGTCCGAGCGAGACCATTCATTTCAAAATTAGACCAATCCCACATTTCCATAAGAAGTTTACAAGGTCTTTTTGAGGAGGAGGGGGCGATTGCACAAGATTTCAGTAATTTTTCCCTCTGCGTGCCCGAAGTCCTCCCAACCCAACACAGATTACTGCCAAATCACACAGTGGGCTGAAGTGTATGACATTTTTTGGACATACTATTTTTATGAAAAAATTCAAACTTACGAGCACTATATCAGGATAAACAATGAAGAGCATATCGTCCCAAATCGTCAGTCTCAGACAGGGCTGCCGCGGTCACGTTGCAAATCTTTACTGGAATTATTGATGCACCGATGATTCCACCGGTTGACGGAAATATTACACAGTCCGGTTTAGCAGTATGATTGGAACCGTAAGATATGTAATCTTATCATCGGTAAAATCATCATCAAACTTCCATCTGAAAGACAGCGGTGCTTCCATCGGTGAGCAAAAAGATTGCGGATCAGAATATTTTCTTGGGTTACAGTCGAACTGCTGACCTAGACTGTGTAATCTTTTGGAATCAGTCGGAATTAATCATATAGGGCAGAATTTTCGGCCTTTTTGCCCCCAAAAAACGGCTGTCTTGGCATAACATGCGTCCGACTACAGGGTGCCGAGGCTTCCGGAGAGGAAATGCAAGATTGCAGTTTTGCCGTGAATGGCCGCACATCAAAATTATGAATTTCGATCATTTTTCTTTGCTTGTACACTCTTGCCACCTTCAGATATACATTTGTAGACTCGATAACTTTTTTTCCCCCCTCTTTTTTTCCCACTCTGATTTTGTGGAGAGTACCACTCGGGGCATGGGTACTCACATGCCTCCCCCTTCTAGCACGCCTTTGTCAGACTTCTAGGTTTTTGGAAGAAAATATCAATATTTAGACATTCCTATCTAACATCATGGACTTTTCTTGTCCGGAAAAATCCGTGCTTCAATCCACCGACTGCTTTACGCCCGCGCCGCCGGACTGGCCTATGTTGATCTACGAATGAGGATCACACTGCACAGCAGGCGGCAGCGGCAGGGTAGCTTAGAACCTGGCTCGCGGCACGGATACACTTAGGCACAAGGGCACACGCGGGAACAGGCGTCTTTCGGGGGTCCAGAAAAAATTATCGAGCAGATTTTTCTTCTTACGAGCTAGAACCGCACCTCCCCTTTCCACCACTCCCTCTTCCCGCCGCTAGGTCTTTTGAACGCTGCGGTTTAAATTTTGGCCTCTATCTCGTCTCTGCTTCTCTCCTAGATTCAGATTTGCTCGGGCGGGCTGCGGCCGATAAGTTGAGTCGGGCCGGCCGCGTTGCTTGGTTCGTCTCGGAGAAGTCTGATTTGTAGATCACCTTGAATCTGAATCTCGGGTTACTCTTCGACAATCGAGGGGGGGCGTCTCGTCCCCCATCCCCCCGACCCATTCTCCCCTGCCCCTCCTTTCTTTCCGACAGCTGCCTCACGTGCTTCTTTCCGTGTGGCCGTCCGATGATCATAAGCACGGTTCAGCGTTTCTGCCAAACCCCCCCCCCCCCCCCCCCCCCATTGGATTCGCCTAGTCAACGTTACGAACGAATGAGGTGACCATCACCATCACACTAAACTTGCGTCCGCGCCACCGCTCTCCTCATTTGCATCGGCGGACCCAGGAATCTATCCTTCCCTCTCTTCCCCCTTAAGAACGTGTGTGTTAGAAAAGGACAGATTAGGGACAGTCACGTGAGTTTTGCCCACTCTTTTATCCTTTTCTAGCACCTGCGTTCTTATGGCAAGAGAGAGAGAGAGAGAGAGAGAGAGAGAGAGAGAGAGAGAGAGAGAGAGAGAGAAGAGAGAGAGAGAAGAGAGAGAGAGGAGAGGAGAGAGAGAGAGAGAGAGAGAGAGAGAGAGAGAGAGAGAGAGAGAGAGAGAGAGGAGAGAGAAGGAGAGGGAGAGAGAGAGAGAGAGAGAGAGAGAGAGAGAGAGAGAGAGAGAGAGAGAGAGAGAGAGAGAGAGAGAGAGAGAGAGAGAGAGAGAGAGAGAGAAGGACAATTTTCTGGATCCGCCAGAGCTCATGATGCTATAAGATGAATCCTTCATTGAAATTTGATGGCTGACCTCAGTGCGATCCCTGAATCAGAGATACATTGTTTTATTAGCAGCTTCACATACTGGGTGCAAACAGAGATAGTAAAACCTAGAGACCACGCCCTCAGGGCTGCCGTTTGACGAGTAACAATACACATTTCCACGTTTAACTCCTTGTAAAATAATTTAATTTCCCCCCAGATGTGGCAATACTACACGCACTATCTGTCTCGCCCATGTCAAAATCGGGTGACGTTTTATTAATTTTTTTAATTGGAATATGTGTTTTAATAAACTTTGAATAAACAAAACTCAGCTAAACTTTTTTTTCAAGGTCTCACGAAAACAATGTCCTACTGGATATATACGTTAGCCGATGAGAAAAGTTGATAGTGGCGCGCAGTACCAGCAAACATGGGCGCCCACAGCGGGGGCAAGAGGGGGTAATTCCCCCCCCCCCCCCGGAATTAAAAAAAGTCAAAATTTCACGGTAAAAAATGAAAGGAAAAAAGAAAATGCGATGTTAGATAATCATAAGAGTAATAGTTAAAAAAACTTCATTATATTTGTTTATTTTGTAATTTTAACTAATTTTTTGCAAGGAATAGTAGAATTAAACATTTTCCTTGATATCATTGTCGTCTGCTGTCCCTTTATCCATCATATCAAACACGCCTAAATTATTACTATTATTTGATACACCTACCATGGCTTAATAACTGTACACCATTTGAATGAAAAAAAAAAGGTTTTCCCTCCCCCCCCCGGAGGGGTCTCCAAGACCTTTCATTGAGGTTCACAAACTTTGCCCCCCCCCCCCCCCCCCCTGGAAATTTTTCTGCGGGCGCCCATGCCAGCCAGCAAGGTAAGTGGCCCAAGATTATCTGAATTTGTAACAATTAATCTACTAATTAAAAAGATTTTTTTTTTTCAATCACAGAAAAATTGCCTAAAAGACAGTAAATAAAATAATGATATCTTAGTCCATGATTGTCGCTTTAAACACCCTTATGATATTCATTTTAGACCAATTTTAGTGGAATACATTACATGTGTACAGTTCATATTTTCAGGTTAAAAAAAAAAGAAGATGCAAACCATTTGCTAGAAACAGCTCTGATGGTGGCTTCAGATCTACGCAGGACATTAATAACCTCTTTGTTTCAACAGTTCGTTGGATATAGTATGGATTGAGGCACAATCTGGCAACGTTGAATTTTTCCATTCAAACGCATGAGAAAGTTCAGTCCATCTTCAGCCTTTTGGTGAAAAACCTCTAATTCGACTGTTTACATATGTTTAATTGGACCAAATTCAACGTTGTCACATTGTACGCAACGCCATACTGTCCACCATGCGGAATTTCGACTGAAAATCGTTCGTTATTGGTGTATAGATTAGGCGACAGCGCACTGTGTAGATTCGCGGAAAACATATCGCGGATTCATTTGATGTTAGATCGACCGGGCTGTTCCCCGGACAAGCAATAGAAACCAAACCTCTGAACCCCCTCGATTCAGTTTCGGGGGGGGGGGATTTTCCTTGTCTTATTTTCACTGGCTTGCCAGATGCTTGATTTTTGTCAATAATTTTTGACAGAAGGCAAGCGAAAAAAAAAAAAAAAAAAAAACCACACACACAAAAGCGTGGCCAATGCTAAGGGGAAAAAACATCGCGGAAAGGCGCCTGGCTCATCGCTGTAGTGTGATCAGATGAACGACTTAAAACACATAAATTTTCCTTAAGACTCAATGTAAAATATATGGCTATTAACCTCAAATTTGGCAACGCAAGAATTCGTTAGAATTTATAAACTTCCGATTTGGATCAGGATCGCATTTATAATACCAACCGATAATAGAAATTTAGACCGTTTATAAGGCACGCCTTTCCTCATAGTTTTACAAACACCCAAAACACGAGTGATTGTTTCAATATGTAATGTAAGTTATATATACTCTGTGCGCACTAGTATTTCGTCGTGAAATATTATATGTATACATATGTTGACGTTGTGTTTAGTTCTCTTTTTTGGTGTGTATGTAAATCGATTATAGGGATCCATTCATTTCACAATATATTCAGAGAGATGTTAATCGTGGACATTCGTGGGTATGGAGCATTGATCATTTGACTGGATTAATCGGAATAATAAAGTAAGCGAAGGCAGGACCGTTTCCTGTGTTCAAGCGCAGTTGTGTAGCGTACAATTTGGCATCGTTCCAATTCGTCCATTTAAACCCATGAAAACTATCGAACTATTGAATGTTCGGTGAAAACCTTCGCATTCAACATTTTACAGGGGTTTAAATGGACACTGTTCGACGTTGCCAAATTGCACGCTACGCCACTGTTCCAGAGTTGCTGCAGTTTTGTGTACATTTAATGACGTTTTTCAATTCACCGATGATTCCACCAGTTGACCATAAAATGATACAGACTTCAATTCCGAGCATGACTGTAATGCACGAAAGTATACTCGAAACTGCAATCTTTTATCAATCGAAGAAATCACTATTAAACTATCAACAAACTCGCAAAGTTTAAGTCATAAAGTCAAAGACGCCTCTGGCTGAGAAAATGCTATATGTAGATCAGACCATTTTTGTGCATTACAGTTGTACGTACATACATCATACACTGAACTGAGCTGTATGATCTTTACCGGTGATCAACCGGTAGAATTATCAATGAATTGAAAAATGTCATTAAAATTACTTCAAACAGCAGCTCTGAGGTGCACAATATAGTCTGAGATCGTCAAAGAATGGCCAAAAATCACAAAGTAAATTTCTGATCAATTTATCGTTAGTAAACTTTCAAAACCAATCTAACCCTTCACTGCACAGTGTTCCTAATTAGGAACAATTACTTTACTACCCACTAGCAGCCAATATAATCTAAATTTGACGTGGCTTCGTTTTGTGTCACTTAGAGCACGTATCAGAGCATTGAAAAATTGTGCACAGTCCCGCAAAAAGAGAGCCCTACGTATGAAATCTCACATCAAATCATGAAAAATGAGGTCAAAGGCAAAATTGTCACCTGAATCAAAAAACGTATTTCATTATAATGACTGTCAATCGTTTGTCGTGTATCATTTTAAAATTCCTGTCATTTTTTTTTTTTTTTTTTTTTTTTTTTTTTTTTTTTTTTTTTTTTTTACCACATGTAACAACTTTTTATTGGGGGGAAAAAAAAGTATAAAAATCCCGCCTTTTTATATGCGTTACAGCATTTTGAAAAAATTGCGGAAAATTACACATTTGACCATATAGATCAAAAAATAGCATATTGATTTTTTTTACTGTTTTTCCCTTTGTTAGGGTGACTATAGAGGAATTGAAAAATTCATGTTTCGTCAAAAAAGAAAAAATCGTGCAGTGAAGGGATAAAGCACAGAGAATATTTTCAAAAAGTAGTTTAAACGTAAAAATGGCACTCAAAAGTTTTAAATTAAGCTTAAATGGTTGATTACTTTTTTTCATTGATTTTTCGTCAATTTATTCGATGTTACACTGTAGTGCGGTGTTTATTGTTTGGAACATCCCTCTAGAAAAAACAATGGATTTTTTTTCATTATTTATTTTACCAACGAGCGCTTCTCTCATCTTAAATTAAATTGAAGATCTGAACATAGGCGACGTGTGTACGGGGCTGTCGGTCTCCCTCTCCCCCCCCCCCCCTTCTTTGAGGACGCGGGGCTAAAGCATTATGCGAGAGAGAGAGAGAAAAAAAAAACTGCAGCCGTAACACTGAAAACCAAAAAAAAAAAAAAAATCAGCTACTTTTTTTTAGCCCCCCTTCCTCTCCCCAACGCGACCCCCACGCGCCGACCATGGGATATAAAAAGTAAAATTAGTAAGGTAAAATAACTATTAAAAGTAATTTACAAATGCAGTACTTTACTAAACGTGAAAAATCGACGGATTTGGTGCATATGAGCTTTACTGTACATTTATCAACGCTACGATGATGATTTTAGATTCATGATCTAAGGGATTTCAGAACTGGCAAAACCGATTCCACGGGTCCCTCTCTCCCCCTTTTTTTAAGTGAAATTTTCGCAAAGAATTACGAGTGCATCGTAGAATGAAGTGGTTCGGCCTTGCAAGGTTACTTTCCCACAAGCGTTCATCCATGTTTGTCCACGAAAAATAATTCTCCAAAATCACAAGTCTTCGCACGAAAACAAGCGAACATCGAGGGGGGTGAAAAAAAAAACCAACATTGGAAGTTTTTATTAAAATCACGAGTCTTATCTCAGCACTGATCGGTAAATAAATTAGCGCAGAGATTAAAAATTGATCTTATCGTCAGACATTTCTTCGCGATTAGAAAAAAAAAAAAAAAAAAAAAAAAAAAAAAAAAAAAGAAGAAGAAAGGACCAACTTATTCCGATGCATGTATAATTTGAATACCTGAGACTTGATAAAATCGGGAAAAAAATATCGCATGTAAAATTACGGAACACGAGTAATTCTATACTCCACTTTTTTTTTTCCTTCCTATTTTTTTCACGGACGTTTAACTGACAGACAAACTCTTCAGCCAGTCGTTAAAAAAAATTAAATAACAATAATTTTTCTGGTCGCTCTCTTTCACCGCATAACTGCACCATTGTAATCGAGTGCCGCAGCCACTCTTTATACTGTTTAAAATATTTCGTTCAACCCTTTGCTACAGTCTCTCTTTTTTAAGCCTCTTATATCATATGATATAAGTTCATATTCTTTTATTCCGTCCCCCCCTCTCCCTCTTTTTCCATTCTTTGCCCTCCCCCTTCCCGTTTCTCCTATTGTCCCTGTCAACATTCCTGTCTCGTGATTTTTGCTCTGAATCTTTTAATGCCCTTATACTTGTTCTTATTCTTAAACTGACGGATGGCGCCGCCTTGTCTGCTCCGAAAAAAAAGAAAGAAATGAAATGAAATGAGTATATATCCATGGTTGTTGTAAGTTTATGGGTTTGAACCCGCGAAGCGGTCGAAAGAAGGAAGGATGAGTGACAGTACGAGAGTCTCCGTCCCCCCTCCCTCCGCCCCCTTCCCATACCACTCTATCGCACTGCATTGCACTGTGAAATGCATCGCCAGCCGTGAAGGCCCCCCCCCCCTCTCCTATCGACACTCTACCGGTCCTCCGTCGCCGTCGGGTGCATTATACCGCATTCGCCTGTCAAGTTGAATGGTGAAGTTCGCGCGCGGCTCGACTTCGGTTGACGTTGTATTGTAGCAACACCTCTCGCTCTCGCCGATGTGGACTGTGCGCTCTGTGAGTTGTGACTCACGAAATCTGCATCCAGTGACCTTTGTTACATCGGGCAATGTCGAGCATCCTTTGGCATTGAAATGTATTCGATGGATACATGTATGAATACGCTAAGGGGAGAAGAAAATAGGAAGACGGAGACAGAGATGGGCGTAACCCCTTTGCGCGAATCGACTGAAATCACGGAGGTCTTTAGCGCGAGTGGAAATTTTGGAGGGGCTGGAGATATATTGCCTGTAGAAGGAAGAGTTGCGAAATGTGACGACACACGTAGGAGTATTTACCCCAAAAACCTGGCCAAAAATATTTGCGTGTTCTTGAATATTTGAAAATCGATTTTGGTTAATTTTCCAATTTAAACTCAAAACTCCTATTGCACGGTCGATTGTTGGGAAAGGGGTAAAAAAGTAAGAATTTTGGCTCAAACGAAAGGTCGATAGCTCATTCTTTTGCCGAGTTATTGACGCTTATTTCATAAAAAAGGCTTGACTTCAACATGTTTTTTAAAAAAAAGGGGCAATTTCTTGCAATTTTTGACTGTCGGAGCAGTTGCCTAAAAGGGTCTACTCTAACCCCCTTGTTTTGGTTGTGCCCGGTTTTGCCCGGAACGTATTCAAAATTGCCTTTTTTTTAAAAAGATAGTGCCTAAAATTAGAGATTTTTTCATGTCCATTTTAAATTAGATGTAAAAGGATCAAAAATGCACGGAAAAAGAAATTGTTGCCATCAAAATGAAGCAAATATCATCTAAAACAACGTCCATAATCGCTGAAATGTTTGGATGCCCCAACGCTTGTCCTCGATGGAAAATGTTGACTGATTATTAACAGCGCTTCGAGCGGTGAACAACCGCAGGTTCGTCGAGCGCTCAGTTCCATGTTGTCCCCTAAACAGTAGATAAACGTAGATGTTCCGACACATCTATTACGCAATAGAGCGGTTACTTACCTCTCAAAAACCATCAATAGTTTGTTTTTTGGACGACTTCAATTTTCCGTTTTTGGCCAGGTTTTCGGGTCAAATACTCCTACGTGCGACATCGGATGTGAGTTTCGCATTATCTTTGGACATGCACCCCAAAACTGACGCTTTTGTTAAACATTTTTGTAAAAGTTTAAAAAAAAGAAGAAGAAGAAAAAAAAATATGAAATTTAAAAAAAAAAAAAAAAATCAAAAACAGAAGAAAAAAGAAAAAGGAAAAAATTGAAGAAACGAAATCAAAAACAGAGGAAAAGAAAAACAGACAAAATTTGCAAAAAAAAAAAAAAAAAAAAAAAAAAAAAAAAAAAAAAAAAAAAAAAAAAAAAAAAAAAAAAAACCATGAAAATCAGAAGGGAACATCTAAAAAATAATAAAAATGAAGGAAGGAAAAGTGTGAAAGGAGCGGCCGGCAACGCGAGAGTGTTGCCAGCTCAGTCCGAGCGTGCTTATTAGAGTCCAATTGTTTACATTATGTCTCACTGGTATGTCTCCGCTCTTTAATCAACTTATACAGCGAAAAAGAAAATGAAAAAAAGTAAAAAAAAAAAATTCGGTTTCATCCAAATCTGGCAGTCCTAAGTCTGGAAGAATTGGGAAGGAAAACGTCCTTAACCTGTTTTTCAATTGTTAAACATCTTCGTTCAATTACATCCACAACGTTGCCACGACTGCGTCAAACTTGAGTAAATTTTACTTCAAGTTCCTTCGTGCTGTCTCGCGCGAAAGGGTTTAAATTCTCGGGGTTTTGCGCAACAGACCCTCACGCAAAAAGGACCTCTTTTTTTTGGCGCAAAAGGCCCTTTTTTGGATCGATTCGCACAAAATGCTAGCGCCCAAATAGAAGGAGAAGGAGAAGGAGTAATGGAAGATGGAGAAGAAGATAAATTATGATAGATCGTCGAGTACTGCGATAGTAGTTATGCTGATTCTGTAATAGCACCATTAACAAAAATGTTGGAGGCGGAAAAGTTCCGTTTCTTTTTTCAGTGGTGAGGCGTGACATTTGGCAACAATGTATTTTCTCCATTTAAATTCACCAAAAAAGTCGAACGCTTTAGTCATCGGCGATGACCAGGCATTTCGACCTTTCTATAATGTGTTTCAATGGGGGAAAAGGAAAGTTGCCAAATCGCGCGCCTCGCCACTGTCGTTTTTAACAAAACTTTTTAATGGCTATATCGTTATTTTTTTACTTTTATTTGTTTAAATATCATTTTACTCCATTGAAGATGATCTAACAATAAGATCGAATTAATGGCCTGTTCTATGGTTGGCTCTGTAGGTAAGTTTAATTAATACCATGCAGTGACGTGATGTCAACTCTGCGACCGGAAGTTGTCCTTTGTTTCGGTCTATAAAGTTCGGTTTGTTTCAATACGATTCTTGTCTGCGCTAACCTGAAGCAAACCGCGAACCGACATTTTTGGAAACTGTCTGAACCTGAACCTTTTTTTCGGCCGATTCCACTCCCCGACAAAAGCAAGATTCCTTCATCACCTTCCGAAATTGAATACCTAATAACTAGTAAGTATTTGTCTGTCCTGGTCGACTTCTGATTTTAAACACGTAAAAACACTGTACAATGGGGCTCTTGCAAACTTTTGCTACAGGGGATTGGGAGTTGCTTCTTGTATAAAAACCCTTAAAAATGACGATGAGAGCACTTAAAAATCAGGAACCTCTCTCATGATACCTGTGTTGAGCCGCCATTATAAACTTACCGTTATAGCAGTTTTGTGAGCTTATTACTGAATTTTAGACTTTCTTATTGTCAGTGTGATTTTCGTGATTTTCGCTGGTTTTTCCAGCAGATTGGACTATATATTTGCATATACAGAAAAAGTTTGCTAGAGCCCCATTATACTCAAATATGAGTTTTCTTTGTCTGCAGGATTTTCGGACGAATTTGCTTTAAAAATGGCCGATTAAATTTTTCACGCGGTTATAATTTTTTAGAGCGTGCGTGTAGTTGCGGCGGTATAATCATGTAAAACCGTTACTTAATGTTTGGCCGATTCTCCGGACCTTATCAGCCGAGAAATGGAATTATTATCAGCGTCTGAGCTGTCAATAATTCGTTATCATCCTCACATTAAATTTTCATTTTTTAATGTAACCTACAAAGTAAGTCGGTTTTTATTGATTTTAATGCTTCCATTGCAATAATTTTCCTCCTTTCCTTTTCCTATACAATGACATCATAATCACAGCCGTCTATCATTTCAGTCGAGAAATTGCAGCTGTGGGAGTAAAATTTGAAGGTCAAAAGCAGTTATTCGCACATTTCGTTGTGATCATTGAATGTAAGGTCAGAAGAATGCATTAATTGCATTTTGTTGTGGCTGAAATGTAGAAGAAATCAGTGATATGAATCATTGATTACAAAGATAGTGTTGGATTGCGTCTCCCTCTCTAAATTCCGGCTAAAAGTGAATCGACAGTAATTTTAGATTTCAATTTACCGAGGATGTCAATTCTCTGTGAATTAAACATTAGCAAAGCGTGCAATCTGTCAGCGTTGCATTTTGTTCATTAAACCCAAGAAAAGCAGCAAAATATCGGGTGTGCAATGAACTACTTGCTTGTTATGTTTCTTTTGCAAACGTTATTGAGTAGACACGTACCTAAAACCTACATTTTATTTATGGGAAAAAGCATACATTTTTTTTGACTATTTACAGAACAGTTTTTTTGGTTTTTGGTTTGTTTTTCTTTGTTTCTTTCTGTTTTGTTTCAATCAAAATCGATAAAATCAAGGTTTCAGTTCAGCGCCTCTTGAATGTTTTCAATAGGTGCCGTTGAAACAAAAAAATACTGTGACAAAAGAGGGACATAAAAAAAGTTTTTAACACGTTTCAAAAATATTTTTAAACACGCTTGTTAGGGTGTTACTATCTTGTTTTATTTGAAACGTTGTAAAATCAAAATATTGGATTTAAAATATTCCCAAAACGTTTGAAAGACGTTTTTTAAGGGCTTTCAAGGCGGTGTATCGTCAACCGGGTGTGATGTCGCGATGAAATACCGCACGGTAAATTGTAGGCGTTGCATTGTCTTAACATCTATGCAGTAAAATGAAAAGTTCTGAATTTAATTATTTGACTTATTGAATACTTAAAAGTATGGACAAAACTTAACAATTGTTAGTTTTACCATTTAATATAGTTAAAGAATCACAGCACGTAGGCCACTTAACTTTTTTATAATGGTAAAACTAACACTTTTTTCTTCTTTTTTTTTCCGGCGTGGAATCTTATGCGATTGTGAACAGGTGAGAGGTATCATGAGCAACTATAGATAGTTATTATCGCTCACTTGTGTAGACTACCCCATGAACCTCAACATAGTCAACATGCCAAAATTTTCCCAAAAAATTGTTCCTGAAAACATTTTTCTCGATAAAGTATTCCCGTGAACCCCAAAGATGTTTTTCTTTTTCATTCACAACCTTTCTCAATCCTACAGTTCATTCAAAACCGTTTATGAAATTGAAAAAAAAAAAAAAAAAAAAAAAAAAAAAATACAAGAAAAAAATACAAAAAATACAAAAAACAAAAAAACAAAAAAACCTACTGTGAGCAATGAACAAAAAAATACGGATGTATCTTAAAATCAATACAGAACGTTTCACAGCAGACCCATCATTCTCAATCAAAGCTCAATAAGATATATATATTACAGGATTTTGCGCAATATTCTTGTAGATTTTTAGAGGTCACGGGAGGGAGAGAACTGCCAAGATCCAGAGGAAAGAGGCAACATTTTATCGTTAATTGCTTCGTAAGGTCTTTTCTCTTTCCTCTTTCCTCGCATCTCCGAACTTGGCTTTAAAGGGCTCAGCCGTACTTTGGTCGGTTGGACGTGGCCACTGGCGCAACCAGGATATCTTCCATCTCTCTCATTTCCCATTTGAATGTATGAGTAGGAAAAGGACAGAAGGAGGGGGTTTTATCCCCTTGTCCATCCTTGTCTAACATACGTTTCTTGATGGAGAAAAGAGAGAGATGAAGAAACTCTCGGTGCGCTACTGGACGTGGCCGTAGTGTTACAGCCATTGTGGCCTACAATGTTGAACTGAACTCATTAACAGGAGTGTCGAGAAGAATAAAGTGGATGGGGTTGATGGGGTTGTTGGGACGAGAGACATAGGGGGGGGGGGGGGGGGGGTGGAAGAGAAATGGTGGCGGGAGGAGGGGGAGGAAATCAAACGAACTGTTCTGCGCTTTGAAAAATCGGTTGCCGAGGAAAACGAGAGACAGACTCAACGACACTTCTGGTGAGTGCAAAATAAATGCATAGCGTTTGATGTGGGGGCTACAGCCGCTGGGTAATTTTTATGGTAGGAGAGTGCGGGGGTGGGTGGTGGAGGGGGGATGGGGCTGAGATCTGATTCTATGTTTTCAAAGTAAGTATAAGTAAGTAAGTGCGAAGTGGTATTAATGACTGCTCTGCACGCGGGCTCGTGTTTTCCGACTGCGGGAAAATTATCGCACAGTGGACACAAACCGGGAAACTTGCTGGTGACTCACGTGGACACCCCCCCCCCCCCCCCCCCCCCCCCCCGGTGACCTTTTTTTGTCCTAAGCGCGAGAGAGGTATCCACAAACTTTCAACCCTGTTTGTTTTTGGGAAGGAAAAATAAAATCACCTATTGGAGACTTTTTCAGTTTTCCTCCAAAAGTAAAGGAGGTTTCTACCAAGTTATTTCGGAAATTTTTGTCCACACAGAAAAAATAATTCCTAATTTCTAGTAATGTTACCAGAAGCACAACGATATATGAACCGCTGAGAGTCCTGTCTTTTTACCAGAAAATTTAGGTGTTACTATCGGAATATGGTCTCAGTACCAGAAATACCCCAACAGAGGTTGATCCAGCTCACGTAAGGAATAAAAAATCTCACAAATCCAGGGTCAATAGACCTATTTGAGATACGTTTAAAAGTGTCCAGTTTTTTTAAATTTGGTCAACTAGGAAGGGGGGCTGAAAGTCAAAACTTTACAGCCCCATAACTTTCTCCCAAATTAATATTTTGGCTTGCATGTGATCTGCGCCAGAAGATTTCTCTTTTAAATTAAAAGTGCTTTCAATTGATATGTATAAATGTCTAATTAAAACAATTTTTGACTCATTTTTCTCAATTTTTCCAATTTTTTTTTTTTTAGTCTAAAAAATACGCGCAACACACGGAGGAGAAGAAGAAACTGCGGACAGGAAATTCAAAGTTATGTTCTTTCGAGTGACTTAAACTGCAATCCGTGGAAATAATTTGTTCAACATTTATAAGCGCTGAAAGTTATGCACCTCCGTAATCACAGTGCGGTCAGCGCAGATTTTCAATGGCCTGTACCGCTCGGTGCGATGACGAAGCGCGCTATTGAAAATACACACTGACCACACAAATACACACTGTGATTTCGGAGGTGCGAAACCTTGGGTGCCCGCAGTAAAATTTCCAAGGGGTGCAAAATTGTTGAACCCAAAAAGGTTTGCGTTTACTCAAATCCATTCTAAAATTTGTTTGTCTCTTTTCGCGTTGAGTAATTTATTACTTTTCTAAAATGTCATAATTTATTCAATTTTCTTTTGTTTTGTTTTCATTTTAGTTATAATAATAGTTATTATCGTTTACTTTAATTTTTAATTTAATTTAATAGTTTAATTTGAATTTACGTTGTTAAGATGTATTATTTGCCTGTATAGCATCATAATCACTCTGCTACTATCGTAGAAATGCCTTGGCATTATAGAGACTAGGCGTACAGTAACTCTAATCATCTCCGGTGAAAGATCCGTGCCTAAGCTTTTTACAAAAGGTTTGGTTTGACTCTCAGCCTTCGAATCATATACATAAAATGCAACACAGAGGTAGGTAATCTTTATTTCATCGTTGAGATTATCTGGTGCAATCTGAAATGCTACCTTTAGTGCGACGACTGTGCAATGAAAAATGTTGGCTAAAACCACTTTGACGCGATCCCGCGAAGCTACCGCGCTGGTTTAACTGAGAAATATCGCTCCCCAGACAGGTGGCCATGTGTTTTTGCACAGAACTACGGTTATTTATGACCTGATGAGTAAACATTAAAAACCGCATCTCTCTCTCTCCCTCTCCCTCTCTCTCTCTCTCTCTCTCTCTCTCTCTCTCTCTCTCTCTCTCTCTCTCTCTCTTTCTCACCATCTTCACCTGTTACGCATAAAACTCACAAGGGTTGCCGCAAACTTTGATGGCAAAAACGGTGTTGTCAACTTGATCTTTGTTTACCTGGGCGCCGATTTCAGGTTCCAGGTTCTAGGCGATGAAATTATAAAATCTAACTTCGGACTTTTATCGAACAACGAAAGGTAATATTTGCAGAGCATAACAGGCCATCAATCTTATGCGCTAACTTGTTCAAAGCGTCGCGCAACAGTTGAAAAATCTCGAGAAAGACGAGCGATTTCTCCGAATGAGATCAAGAAATTCCAACGTATAAGTCTAGGAAAAAATATTTGGTCGAGGTTATATTAGTATCGATTTATGGAAGTTAGCTTTGAGATCAGAATCAGTGACATCAGTGCGCTCTGGAAGCATCGTTATGCATCTTCGACAAACCACCGGCTCGTTTTATTTTGCAATGTTTTGATCCCCCAAACTTCTGACACGTCTACACGTAGGAGTATTTGACCCGAAAACCTGGCCAAAAACGGAAAATTGAAAATTCGTCCAAAAAACAAACTATTGATGGTTTTTGAGAGGTAAGTAACCGCTCTATTGCGTAATAGATGTGTCGGAACATCTACGTTTATCTACTGTTTAGGGGACAACATGGAACTGAGCGCTCGACGCACCTGCGGTTGTTCACCGCTCGAAGCGCTGTTACTAATCAGTCAACATTTTCCACCGAAGACAAGCGTTGGGGCATCCAAACATTTCAGCGATTATGGACGTTGTTTTAGATGGTATGTGCTTCATTTTGATGGCAACAATATATTTTTCCGTGCATTTTTGACCCTTTTCCATCTAATTTAAAATGGACATGAAAAAAATCTCTAATTTTAGGCTCTATCTTTTTTTTAAAAAAAGGCAATTTTGAATACGTTCCGGGCAAAACCGGGCATAACCAAAACAAGGAGGTTAGAGTAGGCCCTTTTAGGCAACTGCTCCAACAGTCAAAAATTGCAAGAAATTGCCCTTTTTTTTTTAAAAAAAAACATGTTGAAGTCAAGCCTTTTTCATGAAATAAGCGTCAATAACTCGGCAAAAGAATGAGCTATCGACCTTTCGTTTGAGCCAAAATTCTTAATTTTTTACCCCTTTTCCAACCATAAACCGTGCAATAGGAGTTTTGAGTTTAAATTGGAAAATTAACCAAAATTGATTTTCAAATATTCAAGAACACGCAAATATTTTTGGCCAGGTTTCTGGGGTAAATACTCCTACGTGCGTCTTCACTCACATTACATCGCCTTCAAAATATCTAGATGCAGCATCATATACAGCAAGCATTGGAACAATTAATGGACTATTTCAGCGCAGCGATGTATCGTAACGATTGCTGTTTGGGCCGTTTGGGGACCTCTGGTTCCAAGCAAACTCTGACTCAATGTAATTTTCCTATAAGCGCATTTTTGAACGAAAATTTCGGCGTCTAAATCAAGAAACTAATGCGACCTTTTTATCGATTATTAATTGTAGGTCCTCGAAAATGCTTAATTAATAATTATGCCTGGTTCCACGACTGACACTGCCGAAACTAAGCATATGCAGATTAAATGCATTTAGAGGTTAGAATCGGCCAAATTCCTGCCCATTCCACAAAAACAACAACAATAACAGTTGAGTGATTCTAACCTTTAAAGGCACAGTTTAACCTGTAATATCATGTTGGTTTCGGACGTTTTAGTCGAGAAACCAGGCATAAAATTACGAATTTTCGAGGAAGAAGAATTAAAAGCGCAAAAAGAGGTCACATTGACTTTTTGTTTTAAGGGTCAAAATTACCGTTCAAAAATGCGTTTACAGAGAAATTACTTGGTATCAAAGTTTGTTTAGAACCAGAGGTCCCTCTGGTGACAATCGATAAGTAAGATATATTTCTGTACTAAAAAAGTGTTTTTCTCCTACCGCGGTACCATCTAGAACTTTTTTGCTTCGAGGTCGGTTGTAGGATATCTATGCTAGGAGCCAAGTTGGCAACTCCGGACTTCGGCACTATTCTATGCCTCCGTGGGGTCAACGCGATCGCTCGATGTCGCAGCTTATTTTGTGTAAATTTACTGTGCACACGTCTTTTATATTTCCGACCGAAATACATCTTTACTCTCAACTCCTTTTTGCTCGAACTTTCATCGCTTGAGAGAATTCCGACCACAAGACAAGGCCCGCGCGTACTGGCTCCAGCGTTACCAGTTATCGAAGAGTAAAGAAAATCCGCCTCCTTTACATTCAAAGGTAATTAATATAAGTAGGCGCATTTTGGCAACGAAGCGAGTTGATGACGATGGTGATGCTCTCTTGCATCGCGTTTCGCACATGTCCCTTTTATATTACAAAGCAAAGCGTTAGCCAGGCAGGGGAAAAACATGGAAAGTAAAAATGTAATGTTTGTTCTCTGACATTTATATTAATCTTTATTAAGGTGGCAGGATTGCGGCCACGTCGCGGAGCACTATGAGTCGAATGCGTGATTTAGCAAGACATTGGCGGATCCAGCAATCTGACAACAGTGTATTCTTCCCATTTGATTGCATGATAAATGATCGATTTGTCACGGGGCTATAGCTCCTTCAGGAATCGATTGTTTATCATACATTCAAATGGGAAGAATTTGCAGTTGCCAGATTGCTCGATCCGCCTATGTAGCAATTAGACAAAATTAATCTCCATCTTCCAAAGCGGGAACACTGATCAGAGCTGCTGCTTTTTGTTTATTAAGTAAATGCGGTATATTTCACACTGAAAAAGTTGGAAGTGAAAATTTTACCCTTAGATGGTTCGAATATATTGTGCAGCGATTTGAATGGCTAAAAAGTATAATCAAAGTGTTTGGGAGCCCTGCTCAAAGCACTTTGGGAAGAGTGACCAATCACTTTGTCTCCTCTGCCTAAAGAAGCTTATAGCGTCAAAAACGTTATTGCAGGCTAGCAGCAAGAGGCTCACAGCGTTTTCTCAGTGTGCATTGAATGTTTTCGAAAAGTTTAGTTTGCAGGGGAGAAAAAAAACAACAAACTGGCTTGAACAAAATCATATCGATTTTTTATACCCCATTTTCACTGACAGCGCAAAATGCTTCTCTAATGCATGGTTCTTTGAGCATAAAATCAAGCTACAAATTTTAAGTTTTGATTTAACTTTGTCCCGATAAAAATGCAACCCGATTCACAGTGCGGCCACCGTCACGTGGCGTAGTAACACAACCCTATCGTTAATGTAAGAAATCCGTGTTACTCTCTCTAGCGTGTTCTGTTTGTATTTTAATACTAAGGACTGTGTCTACATGCACTCTTGCAAAAGAAAAATAATAATAATAATAATAAAAAAAAGTAGAGTGAGGAAGAGATAATAATCAATGGGCACATCGCACAGTTTTCGTGCGTCGAGCCGCGTAACTCGGCGTGAGTAAAAGCACTCGTTAACGTTGTACGAAGGAGTCAAAATATTGGGCTCTAAAGAGAAATGGGCTCTCGTTTATTGTGTCGCGCCGAGAGGATGAAAATTGGTGTCTCAAATTTTTCATTCTTTCTTCCCTGACTCTCTCTCACTCTCTCTCTCTCTCTCTCTCTCTCTCTGTCTCTGTCTCTCTCTCTCTCTCTCTCTCTCTCTCTCTCTCTCTCTCTCTCTCTCTCTCTCTCTCTCTGTCTCTCTGTCTCTGTCACTCTCTCTCTCTCTCTCTCTCTCTCTCTCTCTCTCTCTCTCTCTCTCTCTCTCTCTCTCTCTCTCTCTCTCTCTCTCTCTCTCTCTTTCACTGTCTACCTTCCAAAACGATTCTGAGGCAGGTGAAATTGGATTTCACCCCCTTGTGCTTCTTCGCGTCGCGTCCTTTAATCCACGGTGAATATACCCAACCCTTCGCTATATAGAGTATACAATTATACCTCCTTTAAATTTTTTTGTGCTACCAAAAAATGCGTCAGACTTTTTTATACTTCGATTTTCCAATGGGTCCGTTGCAAACTTTTGCTACAACGATGAATAGTGTTTCATCGTATGTAAAATCGTCCGAAAAGTCTATTGGTGGCATCAGAAAGTCATGAAATATGCGATAATAAACTCACAAGAGACGTTTAATGAAATCCAAGATGGCGGGAAAATATCGAGCAATCTGTATGCATGCACCTTTAATATTCAAGGATTGCCAAAGTTGACAACCTCACAGCTTCAGAGGTTATGTGTTTATTTATGTTGTGATTCGGTGCGATCGATATTGTAAGGTTGGCTATCCTTGGATGTTCGTGGTGCATGCATACAGGTTGCTCGATATTATACCGCCATCTTGGATTTCATTAAACGTCTCTTGTGAGTTTACTATCGCATTTCATGACTTTCTGATGCCACCAATAGACTTTTCACGCGATTTTACATGAGATTGAATACTCTATAGCGCTGTAGTAAAAGTTTGCAATGAGCAATGGAGCCCATTGCCTGCACCGTTAAAAGCTTATAAATATGATGATTTTTACCGTAGACATACCCTGTAAAATGCCTTAGTCAAAGATTACACATCCATGCTATGGCTTCAGTGCGAATAAATACTTGTTGTTAAAAAGCTAACTAATCAATCTACGTGAATGATTTTCAAACCAACATTATCCTGGGTATTAATAGTGTTTGTAGATGCCTCCATCTCATCTGTGGTATGGCTATCATTAAAAAAAAAAAAACAAAAAAAAAAAACAAAAAAACAAAAAAACAAAAACAAAAACAAAAACCAAAAACAAAACAAAAAAAAGAGGAACGTATTATTAATACTTGATGGGGTGAAAAGTTCCTTTTAAAATAATAAGAATTCTTAATGATCCAACGATTTTTTCTTGTGACTTTTTTGATTCATCAGAACGGTGAATTAGATCAATGATAATTCTCGTTGAATCAATAAAAATTCTCATTATTTTAAAATTAATTTCTTTTCATCCCAATTTCTTAATACGTTCCGTAATTTCAAGCAGAAATTTGTCTCCGATTTTAAACCATTAATACCATCAGCTGAGAACTAATATTGTAAGGAAGTTTTGGTCGAGACGACCAAATGACAGGTTTTACTTTTACCACAGAAATTCATACACACCATATGAAACCGATAACTTTCGCCTCACGGCAGAATGGATACTACCGGCATTGAAGGTGCTCTTGTTGCATAACCAACATTCTGAAGGCGCATTTATGCATTCGAATGACCGCCCGACCGGCTCGGCTTCCACGCTCGCATTTCCGTCGTCGTACTACATCGCAACCTTAACATTCACATACAGGGTGACTATAGAAAAGGGACCCACCAAGGAGTTGAACCCATTTTCAAAAATTCATCAGTATACAATGTATAATACGATAGCCTGATGAATTTTACTTCACTAAAACTTCCACATTGTATAACTACCTACAGTTTGTAAGACAAATTCAGTCTAAGTTAATTCACTCTGGTTTCCCACGAAAATTATATGTGTTTGTTTAATTTTGAGAAATTCTAGATAGGTCTTTTTTTTGTCATTCTATATTTGCAATTAATGGCTTATTTCGCAAAGGACCTTTGTATTCAAAATGATGTTTTAAAAAAGTCGAGGTACTCGTAAACTGGGTGAGACATTTAAAGGAGGGGTATCGATAAGGGCTGTTTTTGGCCTTCCCCCCCGCCCCCGGATTTTGTAACTAAGTCGATTTTTTCCAAGCCGAACGCATGCAGTTCCGAAGAAACCTTTGATTTGGCCATTCCCGCCCTCCACATGCAAGACACGGTTGGGGTCTTTGGCCAAAAATGCGTGTTTTTTGACGTTCTAGAGTCTAATGGATATCGAGCACATTAGAGAAACAAAAAAAGCATCAAGTATATGTTTTCAAGTATGTATGTTTGATAAAGCTTCAAGTACGTGAAGTACGTTGTGTGTTGGGAAATTAAAATGACACATTTGATTATGTTTCTGATATGTAAGGTCTACCGGCCCACTACTGCGGCTTCATACTAATTTGACCCCGAAGATAATGCGGCATTGTCAAAATTCAGGTTCAAAATCACCACGAATAAAGCTATATGTATAGTTTGACCAACATTTGAGCATCTTTTTTATATGAAGTGCATTTAAGGAATATCATAATTTTTAAGAATGCCTGCCTCATGCATACTCAGTAGAGCTACTTGAATCCTCTCTAACCACCAAGTACCTCTCGTCCAAAAAAAAAAAAAAAAAAAAAAAAAGCGTTTCAAATGTCACGCTCATGTGGGAACGGAAATGGCCAAATTAAGGGTTTTACCGGAAAATACATGCCTTTGACTTGCAAAAATCGACTTAGATACGAAATCCAGGGGGAAGGGGCAAAAACGGCCCATATCGATAACCCTCCTTGATGGACAAAAAACATGTTTATGTTTTAAAGAAAACGTTATGAGTACAGTAATGATATATTTTGAATTTGTCTCGCACTTATGCAGCTTTCCTCGTTATTCCTTAAGGCTTGACGTTTGTCAAGTTTTTTCTTTGTTTTGTAATCAGTTTATCGACTGGTTCGGTTCGTCGCACTTCTCCATCGCTTCCTATCCTGAGTCAGTTCTTTCATTTTTACTTATCTCTCACAACCTACATCCTGAACAACTTGTTCTATTTACTCGTACCCTGCAGTATTTTGCCTTACGCCCTTCTATTGCTAAGCTAACTAACTGGGTGTCTTAGGACATGTTCGTTAAGCCTCAACTCCGTTTCCGGTCGGGACGGACTGACCTGTTTACTTAGATCATGATTAAGATAACCTGTTGGTACATTTCACCTCAAGATACGTTGCATTTACCATAAGATGGTAAAATTTACCATAGGTTTTTGATAGCAGACTCCAAAATCAGCTATGCAGTTGGCAAATTCTACCAGTCTTTTTTCCCGTGCTTTTTTCCTACTCGACTTTCTCTTGCACCGTTTCTTTCCTTACTTTGTCCACCCAATTTTTTTGCACCCTTCTAAAACACTACATTTCAAATGCCTTTATACTCTGTCTTTGTGCCTTTCTTATTGTCCACGTCTCGCATCCATAAAATGCCATGCTCCATATCAAGGGTTTTTTTTCCCCTCATTCCTTCAACGACACCTTGAATTCACGTGGTGAAGCTATTTTTATCCACAAATATTTGTTTTCACTCCCTTTAAAAGAAAAGGAATCAAAATGTCTCAGCTATAGTGAAGGTATACAGGGCGTTTCAGGCTTAACGCCGAAAACTTCTGGAGCCGATTATTCAAGTCAAAATAAGAATATTTTTTCCTATAATCATGGGCCTTAAAATGATTCCCTTCGGAGCTACGATTTTTCAAAGTTTGGAAAAAAATTTGGTTTTTTGAGACTGTGGCTAAGTTTATGCATGGAATGTCACTAAAATTTGGTACTATTGGCGTATTTCTAGTCATAAAATTCATTGAAACTAATTAAATAATTATTAAATAAGTCCAAATCTACTTTTCTGACACTCTTGAGCATTTAATGGCAAACATTTTATGTTGCCGCTGAGAATTTTCAAAATTTTATAAAGAATCAGATTACAAAAACCCTAATGAAGATTTTCAATCCCCTTCATTTTTTCAGTGCAACGCGTTTTAAGTGAGATAATTGACGTTGAAGTTGAGAAAGTCAGCGCATTGACCATTGCGGGCGTCTAGTGAGCTGCATGTAGGCAGGCGCTTACCCAAAGAGTAAACAAGTTTTTTCCAAACTTTGAAAAATCGTAGCTCCGAAAGGAAGCATTTTAAGGCCGATGCTTATAGGAAACAATATTCTTATTTTGACTTGAATAATAATCGGCTCCAGGAGTTTCCGACCCTGAAACACGTACCCTGTATATGTATATCAGTATTTTTTAACGATCACACGTATTGTTAGAACAGTATTGACTTTTTAATTGATGAGTGCAACTTCTGATCTACTTTCTGATCTCTTTCTGATCTACTTTCATAATTACATTTAGACATTGTAGAACATGCTAAATAAGGGGGTGCCGGCGTTGGCCGCCAGAGGGCGTAGCATACGTATAGGGTAGTCGAGCTGAGCCGGTTCCCTCCCCAGGATAGTTATTGTGGATTTGTATTTCTTATTAATCATGTTATGTATTCGTCCCAGTATTTATAACTTCGTTATTAATAAAGTTGACCATTATTCATAATAAAAAGTCTTGCTTCTTCGTTTCTCATCTCCGACTCGGATATCTCTCAGACATAGAAGGTTTTCACAAGAAATTTGCATAGTTTTATTGATAGTCCTTATTTTCACTGATGATTAGGTTAGTTACTATATTACCTTTATTTGACTACTAATCTTCAAATTAAAATATTAAAAGACTTCTGGTTTAGTAGTACCAGAAATACCCTGGTTGACAAAGCCTTGTACCTACCATAGATTACTCTAACCAGAACAAAAACTCTAACTCATTTTGAAACATTCTTTACTTCGGGTACCTTCGGTTCGGGTTCGACATATTGGAAAGCGAGCGTTTCCGACAATATTCGTCAACCAGCCGAGTTGCGATTGGTTGAGCGTCAACCGAGATTGTAAATGTAACCTCGAAAATCACGTCCGCCATCTTGAGAAGTAAGCAGGCACGGTTGCCAGTTTGCGCTGGTAAATTCCAAATCTTGGTTTCATTTTGACTCTTATGGGAGTTTCCGTTAGTATTCTGTGCTTGTACCTCTGGTACTACTGATAGCTATCTTTTTAAGCCCACAGAAGTCCAGGTGTTTCTCTCCTTTCATATACTGTAACCCTGAAGATTTTAGAAAAAGGTAAAAAGCTCTGATGAATTGATTCTCCATATCAAATGACATTTATATGATCTTTGGCTTGGGCTCATTGTCCATACACCATACCTTCCTTACCTGGCCTTAAACAACGAGCCAGTTAAGTGAGAAATCAAGCCATTAGCCAGAGTGTCAAAGAGCTATTACCTACTCAGCATTCATGAATAAGTTAACTATAGATAGAGGATTACGGTTTCAGCCCCAAATGCCCAATCCAATTCCTGTCACCGTGTCCTGTGCATTTGCCAACTTCCTTTCGTCTTAGCTTCAACGACCAACGAACCTATTTTGCATTTACAATCAGGATGGCGGTTATCGTATGTTTGTTTTCGAAGTCAATTAATCGCAGCGTCATCAATTATCGAACCACACTCAATGAACGTAACTCAAACTCCATACGAGGTCCATCCTTAACCCATTTCTCTTGCATCTGCGTTTGAGGCGTAACGTAAAGGCTGTTTTCATAGTGCGTCCGAACTGGTTCTGTTGGCAATCGCTCTTTGTGTGTAGGCTCAAATCGCTCTTAATGGATCTTTTGCAAACGTCCGACACGTCTATTTTACGAATGGTCTGTTTTAGAAAATCGATGTTTTCGTAATAGACAACCGACGCGAAGATTTGCAGAAAAACACTTCCATACATAGCGTGACCCAAAAGTACCAATACTAATACTGTAACTTCATGAGTAAACAACGAAGCAATCTAAACTTGGTCACGTTTGAAAGATCAATTCATTTCTTATTGATTGAGCCCAATGTGAGCACATTCAATTAAAAATTGACGAAATTCTGACATTTTTAAAACACAAAAAAAAAAACAAAACAAAACAAAACAAAAAAAACGAAGAGACCCCCTGCCGGGCTGGCGCGCCATGGCGTGGCGCACTATGGTCCAGAAGTCCGGTTTAGGAAGACATTAGTTTGCATTAAAATCGCCCAATATCTTGAAAACGGCTCATCTGACACCAAAACTGGTTATTACAAAAAAGATAGAACGTAAACCGTTTTAACTTTTTTGTAATAACCATTTTTGATGTCAGATGAGCCATTTTCAAGATATTGGGCAATTTTAATGGAAACTAATGTCTTCCTAAATCGGACTTCTGGACCATAGTGTGGCGGGGCCCTGCGCCAGCGGGTTTTTAAGGAATATTTTCTCACAGCGAAAAGCGTGTTTTCGTTAGCGTTATTTTACGACCAACATTATTTTATGTCTAGGTTAAAATGAGTAGACTTTATTTAATGTTGGATGCGATTGTTGTTGTAGATCTATTTTTACGAGTACGTTGGACGAAAAACGCACTGGGTTTTTTTACGCATGGACATATTTGCTCAGCAGGACGCTTGGACTTCAAGAGTTTGGACGTATTCACGTGGAATTTTTTTGGAGGACAATTTTTCCGAGTGCCGCTTCGTTGTTCATCATAACTTCATTTTTTTCAAAGCTTTCATCATATTACCGAGTTGACTTTACTGATTTTACAAGGTTTGAGTGTCACCGTGGTTTTCTTCCGCTGGGCTTTACGTTACAGCCGATAGTTCGTCATTGGCGGCTCGTGGGGTGAAAAGTTGGGGGGGGGGCCTAAAAAAATTGATGATTTTGTTTTTTTTTGTTTTTTTGCGTTTTAAAAAAAATTTATCCCGCGCCCCAAAAAAAGTAGGGAGTTGCCCCTGTAGCCCCATACAAGCGCCGCCTATGCCCTTCGTTTATCCGTACACTCAGAAAAAGCTTGCAACAGCCCCATTATTTTCATTAACAATCGTTCAAACGTCGAGTATGAAAGCTGCACTTGTAACGTCTTCAGCTCAGCCGCACACCGCCAAAGATAGATTCCCATGCCACGCTCGCGCTCGGGTGTGTGTGGGTGTGTGAGAGTGTATTTGTAAGTGTGTATGTGACAATATGATTTTTGGGTGAGATAAGGTGTTAGGTAAGAGTCCTCCTCCCACGGTGAGGAAAGAGGGGGTGACGGGTGAGGCCCTGCGGAGATAGTAATTAGTAGTCTCCATTGATCGTATACGATACTCATTAATGATTTAAGGTATGGAAGACTCACTTATACTCACTTGTAAATTAATTCTCAATTCGTAGTATCCTCAGACGTGTCGCATCAACAGGCAATGTTGCCATATTTCCCTGTAAATTACCAATTTTTACATTATTGGTAAAATATGGGGACAAATCGGATAACCATCCCAGTGGCGTAGCGTGCAATTGGGCAACGTTGAATTGTGTCCATATAAACCCATGTAAAAGGTCGAATGCGAAGGTGTTCACCGAACACCCAAAAAATCGATGTTTTTCAAGGGTTTAAATGGACAAACTGCAACGTTGCCAGATAGCACGCTTCCCCACTGAACCATCCGACAAATGGAAACACTGAAAACAGGGTGGTCGGATGACTCCCAAACACCCTATTTAACCCTCCGAGACCCAATGTACTTCAAACGCGAACACTGTTTTCACCTAATACCTCACATGCAGAGACGTAGCGTGCAATTTGGCAACATTGTATTGTGCCCATTTAAACCCATGTGAAAGGTCGAATGCGAAAGTATTTACCGAACACCCGGTAGTGCGATCTTTTTCATGGGTTTAAATGGACACTATGCAACGTTGTCAAATTGCACGCTACGCCACTGCTCACATTATGATTATATTATATGAGGATATTTAATGATGGTTTAAAGATTATTTATTTTCAGTCTTATAAACATAAATTGCCAAAGAATTAAGTTAAATCAGTTATAGTTAAACTATTCATTCAACTATACAAATTAAGTAAATTAATGTAAAATCAACAAAACAAGTATAAAAACGAGAAAGTATCTTTGTTGTGGAAAATTTTGATGTCAAAGAGGAGTGAGGGGCGTACTTCCTGGACCTCTCTACCTCTTGGCCACCCTACTGTGTTTTCATTTTTGGAAACTGCACGTTGAAAAATTCCGAAAAATCCTGGATCAATCTAAAGGTTCCGAGGACTTTAAAAAAAAGAAAGAAAGAAAAAAAAGAGCAATGAAGCTGGCAGATTTATTTTGGGTCTGGAGGGGTTAACTCAGAGAGAATTTTGGGTATTTTTCTCAATATCTGGCAACACTGTGCTTTAATACGCGCTAGTGGGCATTCGCCATTTGCGGTGAGAAGAAAAATCTTTGAATTAATGTCGTGACACGCAACTAATTTAAATTTACGACGGACCCGAGCTCTTATGGATTTCCCTAGATTTTAATTATAAGTAGGTACCAGATTATGTTTCCCTCAACGCCAATCGCAGCCTGTGAACAATCGATCATATTTTTTCTCTTATGAACCAATCGATTTTAAGAATATCGATTATTTCTAGGTCCAATTGAACTTGCACGGTCCTGTTGAGAATATATTATTTTCCAGAGTGTTAAAGTCGTTTTGTTGTTTTTCTTCCGCCGTTAGAACATATTCAAAAGTATCGATTATTTCGAGGTTCAATGGTGGAAATTTCCGGAAAAACGGCCCTTAAAAGAATAGGTGCGCTCGTTCGTCAATTGTCTCTGTTCAATCACAATGCTGATTTTTCAGCAAGAGCACACCTGTTGTTTGATATGGACACTTTTCCGGAAATAGCCTTATTCGAACTCAGTGGTCAAATCGTAATGATCATTAACCCTTTATCCTTTGATTACCAAGTTAATTAGTCAATTCACCGCACCCTTATTCAAGTCAAGCGAGCAGATAATACTGCCTTTTCTACTGTACTCGATTTTGCCTACATCATAAATTGAAGGCAAACACCGAAGCATTTGGAAAGACTTTGCACAATTCAACACTTTTTTTTTTAATTTTCAATACATACTTACATAGGTTGTTCCAAAAGTTCCGAGACTGATGCTATAACTTCAAAAGTAAACAAGCTTGTGATCTTATCTTATAGTTATGATTGAAAGATCAACTCATTTCGCTGTTGATTGAGCCCAACATAAGCACATTTGGTTAAAAATTGACAAAGTTGTGACAGTTTGGAAAGAAAGAAGAAATTGACCCCCTACGTATTTTTTAATGGATATTTTCTGGTAGCGGAAAATAAAGGACTAAATTATTCCGATGCACTCTTTCTCACCAACAACAAAAATAATACATACGTATAAATATCAACATCGTCGTCTAACTTAATGTGAGACTGATTACGCTCATTACTTTAACACACCGACGAAAACACGTTTCGCGCTACGAGAAAATATTCGCTAAATAACCCACAGGCATATAGAGGGTCAATTTTTTCTTCTTTTCAAACTATCATGACTTCTTAAATTTTTAACCAACTGTATATGCTCAAGACGAACTCAATCGATAGAAAATGAGTTGATGATCTTTCAAACGTGACCAATATCAGATCACTACCTTGTTTACTTTTGAAGTTACAGCAACAGTCTCAGTAATTTTGGGACACCCTGTCACCCTATGTGTATTGTGTAATGAATTGAGAATTTGAGACCACATGAAAATAACGAGAGTTAACGAGTATATTCGAGCTTGGTACGCAAATGGTTAAGATGATTCTAGGCGGGAGTTGGGGAGTTTTCAATGTGCTAGATGGCGCCACTCGTCACTTCAAAATGTTGCATTTTTTGGGTAATTTGAATGGACTAGAAGGTTATTAAGCTAATTAGTCGATAGTTTGTTTCAGTGCAGTTTTTTTTTTTTTTTTTTTTTTTTTTTTTTATGAGCTAGCCATGAATCGTCGAAATTGATTAAGAACTAAATCCGAACAGAGAGTGGATTTCGAATATATTTTCAATGGGTGCGGGTGAGATACTCTGTCTCACTTGCGATTCTTAAGGACAAAGCCGGAATCCATTATAAAAATTGCAATTTTTTTCCTCATTCAGTTTAGTTGATTGATGGCTGAAGCAATTCAGAAAAATTGATGAGTACCGCGATACCGTGACCGCGAGGCTCCGAGAATATAAGTATCTTCCTACCATCTCATTGAAGTCACCCAAACAATATGACATTTTGGAAAACGACTGAGGGCGTATAGTGTCGCTATCTAATGGATTGAAAGATCCCCTCCCCCTGAATTATGCAGGAATCATGTCAACATACAGTATCAAACCTGTATGTGTTTCGCCACGCTGGAATGTTTCGATATAACGGTGATGAAACTTGCAATAATAAGTCGCGTCAAGGAAAAAGAGCCCTTATCTTCGACTGACAAAATTTTCAGGAGAGTGATTGTTCGAGATCTGGAAAATTGCATTTTGTTTCGTTTTTGTTTGGTTTCTTTTATATCGAAAAAAATTCCGAATTCGGATTCTTCATCAAATTTTCAATTAGACTCATTATAGTTTTTGGGTATTTAGTATTACTCCATCATTGAATTTAAAATCGATACGTATTGCTGAAACAAAGACGTTTTTCTCGATGTTTTTAAAAAGAAGAAAAAAAATCATGTACATAGAATGCCCAATTACTCCAATACGTGATAACTTGACCAATTTGTCATGTTCTTGGGTGTTTTTGGCGTCAAAATGATCGGTATAACGTACAGTACAGTAGCAAAATCTCAAATTTGTCCCAGTGAAGATAAGGAGTTCATTAAAACCAATAATTCAAACTTTTGCATGTATTTAAATGGACGAATTACAAAGTTGCCGACCATTATAAGATGATGCGGTGGAACTTGACTATCTGCAGGTACTTACATATAGCCACTGTATCTGCAGGACCGCCGCGCCGACGCGCTGCGGCCAAGCGACCACGTGACGATGTTTCGAACTTAATTCACGGTCAAGGTCATTGGTCCATACGAACAAGTTATTATAAAATGAAGGAGTCGCAGAGTACTTTTGAAGCCACCCAGGGAGAAGATATCTTGCGGATATATTCTCCCCACTTGCACTTTCCGTTTCTTTGGCTTTTACTTTTTAACCTCAAATAAAAAAATTGCAATCATATGAGTTCAGATGAATTTGATTGAACATTTTTCCTTTTGGTCGCAAATGATCCTTTTTCTTGACCGCGGGACGCAAGAAAGTTACAGCTTACTTTGGACTCATCCTCTAACATTGGCGGATCCAGCAATCTGGCAACTGCGCACTCTTCCCATTTGAATGTATGATAAACAATCGATTCTTGAAGGGGCCATGGCCCCGTGACAAATCGATTATTTGGCATGCAATCAAATGAGACGAATACACTGTTGCCAGATTGCTGGATCCGCCTATGTCCACTATAGGAACTACTTTGGGAAAAGGCTTTCATAAAGTTGCCCGCAACGCGCGTCTTTACTCTTTATTTTTCTCTCTCTTAACTGTCCATTTAAATGCATGTCTTTAAAGAAGACGAAAGAAGGGGCTAAATTCACGGGAAAGCCCCCTACTTCTATCTTTTTCTAACACATTCATTCTTACGGACAAAGAGAGAGCGGGAGAAAGCGAGAGCGAGAGAGAGAGAGAGAGAGAGAGAGAGAGAGAGGGAGAGAGAGAGAGAGAGAGAGAGAGAGAGCGCCCTCGCCCTCTTCATTCACCGACCGTGAGCAAATACGCAGACTTGATTTGAGGTGGGGATTAACTTTAGAATTAAACCAGAAATAAAACTGAAAATAAAAACTGATGCTCCCGCTGGAGGACCGCATAAAAAATAATGTAAAATCTAGATTTGATCAGCACTTTGTATCGCAGCGATGATAGGTATAGCGTAGGTGTATAATTATGCGGAATTTCCTCTCGTAAAAATTACCATCTCCCTCACTGGATTTCCCTCCGGTCCATTCAGTGTAAGTTAAACCTGACTCTCTTTTTCATCTAATTCGGTTTAATTTTTTTTTATTGCTCGCTTGACGACACTCAGAGTTTTTAAGACGATCGGTAAATTTTGAGGATCAAAAATGACTCACGATCTGTCAGAACGGAAAATCCTATTGGATATTGGCGGATCGAGGAATTTTTCGTTGTCTCTTCACCCATTTTAACGCGCGCTCTAGAAAATGGCAGTCTCGTGACTTCTGCCGATTGACGATTGGTGACGCATGTCACACCAGGGTCTGAGATCGTCGAAAAGTGGCTAAAAACCAGACATTTCTCATTTATACACTTCTAAGACCAATTTTCATCGCAGATAACATTTCAGCGAGTAATTTAAACATAGAAATGTTACAAGAACGTTATAAATTAAGCTTGAAAGATCGAAATTCTATTACTTACTTTTGTTTCGATTATTATTGTTATTATTATTATTTTTTTTTACAGTTTCTACTTTTCTTCGATTTCGCCCGTATTACATATATTGGAGCTGAGATTTTGAGCAAGTCAATTTTTTTTCGCCTCCATTTTGAAAATCTGATTCCTTGATTGTTCTTACACGTTGACTTACCATGACTACCAACCTGAATTAATCGGCTTTTGCGGAATTGGAGAGAACTGGTTTTGTGTGGGTGGGAAAATTTTGCGACTTTTCACACCTAGTGACAATTTTTCTCACGGTACAGTGAAAAAAAAAAATAATCCCTAAATTCTAATAATATTACTAGGAACACAAGGATTGTGAACCGTGGGAAGTATAGTGGAGTGGAGTATAATTTTCGGGGAAGACTCATCAACAAGCAAGTGACGAGACGAGGAGTACGGCAACAATGGTTTCACTCGATACCTCCGTAATAATTCAGTAGCGGCTCGTGCAATTTGGCAACCATGCAAAATTTCCATTTAATCCTATGCTAAAGTATCGATATTTTGGGGGTGCGATTGCACCTTCTAAAGATCGATTGTTTTACATCGGTTTAAATGGAGAGAAGACGTTGTTGTCAGATTGAACGCGCCGCCACTGCAATAATGGGTCTGTTGCAAACTTTTGCTACAGCGCTATAGAGTGTGCAATCTAATGTAAAATCGCCTGAAAAGTCCAATGATGGCATCAGAAAACAATGAAATGCAATAATAAACTCACAAAATGCGTTAAATGAAATCCAAGATGGCGGCAAAATATCGAGCAATCTGTATGCATGCACCACGAACATTCAAGGATAGCCAACCTCACAATATCCATCACAACCAATCACAACGTAAATAAACACATAACCTCTACCTGCAGTGAGGTTGTCAAAGTTGGCAATCCTTGGATGATCACGGTGCATACATTCAGATTCCTAGATATTTTGCCGCCATCTTGGATTTCAATAAACGCCTCTTGTGAGTTTAATATTGTATTAATTGACTTTATGATGCCACCAATGGACTTTTCAGGCGATTTTACATTGGAGTAAACACTTTTTATCGCTGTAGCAAAAGTTTGCAACAGACCCATTCAATAATACGGTGCAGCATTGCCGTAAGGAGGACAAATAAAATGAAGATTATTGTTTCATTAACGAATTATCACCTTAAAAGAAGTAAACAAACCATGTTGACAACATTGATGCACTATTTCACAGATATCAGGCACTTTTCTGGGTAATGGGACTCTAGCAAACTTTTGATATAGGGGATTGAAGAGTTGATTCTTGCATAAAAACCTGTAAAAATGACGATGAGTACCTACACTAAAAAATCACGAAATTCACTCTCAGAATCGGGCATAATGGCGGGCAGACGCAGGTATCATGGGAGATTCCTATCTAAATTGAGAGATATCTCTGTGTTTCCGTAGAGAAAGTGACATAATAGACATAAATCTCCCAAGATACCTGCGTCGCACCATCATTACCATCTTGCCGTTATAGCAGTTGTGTGAGTTTATCACTAAATTTTAGACTTTCTTAGTGTGATTTTCGTGATTTTTGCTGGTCTTTACATAAGATTGGACAACTGATTTGCCTATAGCAAAAATTTGCAACAGCCCTATTATTAAGTTTCAAACCACAAAATAAAATCTAGGACACGATAGAGCTATTTTTTTTGGCAACCAAACAACCAAAATAAATTAATTTAGTCTATTTACACGCACTTTTCCCTCAGAAAAAAACTGGCCAAGCACATGAGAGGAAGCTTTCAAATCTCGGCGAAACACTATTTAGATCATTATAATTAATTAAATCGTTGGACGCACTGTGAATGAAATAATTGATGTAGCAAAAAGTATTGGGGAAAAATTGAACTTCTAGTACCAAAACAAAAATCACAGAAAATTCACATCCTGGCGCTTCTTGGGTTTCCGAACGAAAAAACTGGGGGTATTTCGGTCTTTAAAGATACCAGAGGCATCGTTTTACTCCATCTAAAACTTTGTAAAATGATTGATTCTTGAGTGCGCAATAGCCAATCATGAGCTGATAAAAAAATCGATTATTTTACATACCTTTAATTTGAGTAAATGTTACCATACATCACACGCTATTTCACTATGAAGAACAGTTGACGTAGTGTGCAATATGGCAACGTTGCTGTTCGTCCATTTAAACCGATAAAATAGATCGAAGTATTGGGTGTTCGGTGAACATCTTCGCATTCGATCGTTTACATGGGTTTAAATCGACAAAATACGACGTTGTCAAATTGCACGCTACGCCACCGGTGAAGAAGGAGATATAGGTGTGTCCCATTAACATCTCGTGCGTGGGGGAAAAAAGAAAGAAAGAAGAAGAAAAAGGGATCTAAGAGACTAAAGAAATGAAAGGAAGGACGAAGGACACTGCAAAAAAAAAAAAAAAAAAAAAAAAAAAAAAAAAAAAAAAAAAAACCGTTTTGGTAAATGTCTCACGTGAAATAAACGTTTTTCCTGCTCGCAAAATTCTTTATCAAGCGCATCAAGTGAGAGGAGGAGGGAAAATTCGAGGAAGGGGAAGTATTACAACGATGATAATCAATAGGATATGAAGGAAAACGAGACAAATAAATGGGTGGTGTATGCGCTCAGAAAAAAATTAAAAAAAAGTATCCAAAGAAAAGAGAAGAGATTCAGAGAATGAAAGGAATATGGCTTGGAAGAATGGACCAATCAACCGTTAGACTCAGACTCCGATTTCTTCTAAATTGAGGAAAGAGCGTTTAAACCTTTAGTAAGCCGAGCTTCGTCTATGAATCAGTAATTGCAAAACTGGGGCGGGGGGCAGGGGGTATGTCCATTGGAATGTTGCAAAAATTTTGCAAACTGTAAAAAAAATAATAAAAAAAAAAACAGCTTTTGACGATTCCTTTGAAAAAAATTAAGTAAGAGAAAGAAAAAATTATCCATAGTGCTGCGGTTAGAAAAGTTTTATTCTTGGAGCTTTTCGGAGCGCAGCTCCATCACCAAGACAACTGGAAGGAACAGTGGCGTAGCCAGGAATTTTTCTGGGGGGGGGGGGGTCCGGGGTCCGAAAATTGTCAAGGGGGGGGGGTCCAAAGATACTAATTTGGTAAAATTTGACTAAAAACGCAATAAATAACCTTTTTCAGGACAAATTTTGGTGTCAAGGAGGGGGGGGAGGGGTCCAAATGAATTTCAGTGAAAGTTAAAGATTACTGAAAAATATTCGTATGTCAGGAAAATACCGTCGGCATAGAAAGCATTCAATGAAGAGTTTTTGTAAGAAAATAAAGAGTAAAGGGGGGGGGGCTTACTGTACAGTTTTTATGATATTGCATCGGACATGTCAATTTGTCATATCCCGCAATATTTGATCCATTAATGGGCTAAAACATATCCACTGGAGCGGCGGAAAAATCAATCAAAGAATATTCATTGAATATTATTGTTTAGTCATAAGTATACTCACAAAATTTTGACATTTGATTGCTTCAAGTGGTAAGAATCTTCGTTTTTCCAATTGCAGTTGTCTTTAATTTTTAAGTCCATTTCTTCTTTTTTTCATGTTTCTTTTTCTCTTCTTCCTCCCTCCTTTCGCTTTGGCTTTGGGGCAGTGTGGGGGACACTGTGTGGTCTGCGATTGGCCTTTCGCCGCCACTGATTCGTCTCAAAGTCATTTTCGTAGAAATTTACATTAGAATGGATGAAACTTTTGCCTGCAGCAAAACATTGCATAAGAGCTCCATTGAGGAAAATCAGATGACATCCCTTCAGGCGCAATCAACGATTCATTTCTATTTTTGCGCCATTTGAAGGTGCTTTTTGTGTGAGAACTCTTGAAACAAGTATGTGAGTTCGCTGGCCGCTTTGTTGCGCGTCTTTGGCGGCGCTCACATTCGCAGTCACTCATTCGTAACGTAGAACGACAAGGCCGCGAGTTGTAAAAAAAAAAAAAAAAAAAAAAAAAAAAAAAAAACACGCGCAATACACGCGCAATGCGTTTACCGACGATTGCGCGAATTCGCGAGAGCGAGCGCGCGCCATCAAAGCATGGTTGTCAGATTGCAGAGAAAAAATCGTCCATTAAAAATCGATCCTTGTTTTTCTCCCACCTGAACCCAAACAAAAGTATCGATTTCTTGGTGGGTTTAACTCCACCCTGTGCTAATCGATTATTCCCCATAATTCCATACGGAGGAGACATCAATGTATCGCATACTGCACGAACTGTACTGAAATGAATGTTAAACGTGAAGATTTTGCTGCTCAATCAGGCAACCGCAGACTCTCAAGAACCAATATGCATTATATTTCTGTACAGAGTGCGGTAGTAGCACTGTATACTTCTTTGCTTTCTCAAGTTCACTGCCGCATCGTCTTACTGTGGGCTGAATGGATCAATTTGATATCCAATGGTCATGGTAAGCTAATCGGCTTTTTAGGCTAAAATCTATGTGAATGAAAAACAAAAAAACAAAAAAAACCCCTCACATTGCTTAAATCATTGCGGCGTTGAGTGCAATTTGGCAACCAGAGGTGAGAGGGGGTTTCAATCGGGACCAGGGCTGCCGTTTTGCGTATAATCAATGCTATTTTTCAATTCACCGATGATTCCACCGGTTGAGAAAAGATTACACAATGCAGTTCAGAGCATGACTGTAATAAACTAAAATACTTGCATCTGTAATCTTTTCTCAACCGGTGGAGTCGTCGGTGACTTTAAAAAACTTGCGGATATTTTAATTAATCAACGGAGTTTCCACCGTTTAAGGAAAGATTACAGATCAGAGTATTTTCGTGCATTACAGTCATGAACTGTACTGAACTGTGTAATCTTTTCTCAACCGGTGGAATCATCGGTGAATAGAAAACTAGCATTGATTATACGCAAAACGGCAGCCCTGATCGGGACAGTTGTTGCGGTTGCCTCCCTCTAGAAATTGGAAAAAATACAGTTTTTCATGCCGCTTTTACCTTAACCCTTACTTACTTTAGGCAGACAGATCAATGTTTGCTATAGCTCAAAATTAGTAGAGGTATAGTTAACAGTAGCGTCAATTGCGGGGGGAGACAAGGGGCAACCCCCCCCCCCCCAAGCCGAACCCGAAATGACGCCCCTGATAGTTAAATATGCGTACTCCGCGGTGCTGATTTTGCATACACAGTTGGTTGAAGGCGCTCGAGAAAATATTATTTTTCAAACGCCAACAATTTGGAGTCGCAATTATTGTGAATGAAAAACGCAAACTGTGTGAGACTGTGAGGTACATCTAGTCACAGAAAAAAAGAGTATACTCGAGCGTGATACTGAAAGGGTCAAATGAGTTGAGAACATGCAAAAATTTATGAAAATTTAGGTTCTGAAAAAATCGAATGAAAACAAGAAATGAAGAATTGAAGACCCCCTGGTACACCTCCCGAAGTGCCAGAAACTGGGAAAATAATTTTTCGAAAATGTATCGTAGTAGGTAAGCATTAGAAAATTCCATGAAAAAATTAAGCTGCAAACATGAGTTGGGCAAATTTTATTCGACGAATTATTTGTCTAGTTTGGCAAAGCAATAAAATCAGATTATTCGACAAAATATTTGGTCAGTTGAGCATACCTCCTCATAGGCAATTGCTGTGGTGTCACATCTCAAGCATCAACTGTGTTGCCGGACTGTTTTCATTATTTCTGATTATTCGGTTGCCCGCAACTCTGCTGCAAACTCCAAACTATAAACGAAATTTCGCTTACCACAACTCAGTATGCTTATAATAAGACGCCGGATAACGGTGCACCCTAGGTCATTCACCAAATTATGATATAATGAAAATTATTATGCAATTAAAACTCACAATTCCTCAAAAATCCACATTTTTACGAAGTTTGTTTTTTCCTTAATAAAGAAGATAAAATCAAAAGAAAAGTTATTTCTGTCATTAAACTCATTATTTTGCGTGCATTTATTTCTATCGCGCTTTCTTTAGGAAGCAGAAGAAGAAAAAAAGAGAATAATGAACGCGCTTTTTACGCATTGATTACCGTTTCGTGTTTTCATCTCTTGTGACCTTACCTTGAGGATTATGAGGCCAACTGTTGGACTTGTCGTTTTTTATACGTCGTCAACTTGTGTGAGTATCGCCAGTAAGCTTATTTAAAGAAAAGTGGGTAATGAGAATAAGAATGAACCATTCAGAAATTCATGGTTTGGAAAATTCGATTGAACAATCGCAGACGCAAATCAAAACGCATTCAAAATCAATCAGTGAGAAATTCCAATTCGACCAATCCAATGCGGGCTTTAAATGTTTGGCATAATCAAATTTTGAATAATCATGAATATAATTAACTAAAATTATTAATATTATTCTCATGTTATTCCCATGTTTTTTTCGGGTAAATCGAAGTTTTGACTATACCGATACCAGCATATTAATCTGTCATAAGATTAATGACTTGTAGCGCGTTAAACCTTCGATTTACGAATAGGAAAAACATGAAAATAATGTGAACAATTTGAGTTAATTATTATTCATGATCATTCAAAAATTGACTTTTGCCCAACACTATGGATACTTAAACCCAAGTTCGTTCAATTCACTTATCCCTCTAAATTGACCCAACTTTGATTTTTCAGCCCCCAAAAATTTTCAAAATTGTCGATAATTTTGAAAATACTGTTTCGTCGTAAAACGGTCTGAATCCACAATTTTAGCATATATACACAATTTTTTGCTGAGTTATACTTAGTGCTCTACAGCGAAATTCTTATTAAAAATTGCCGCCATTTTTAATTTGTGCATCAGATTGGCTTCGGTTTTGCGCCAAAATGTTCATTTTTTAAATACATTTCGATTGATGTACTACTCAAACACCTTTGCCATTTAAGTTGTTTAAGCTACAGGCCCCCAAACTCGAAAAAATTTTGGGGGACGGGACCGGGATCTCCCAATTTTTTTCGTTAATTGGTAAAGTGTGATACATCGTTGCGGAAAGAAGACGCTCTGCTAATTCAGAATCTCTTTTGGTTTTGAAGAAATTCAAATTACGGCTCGAGTTATATATGAGCCTCTAAAGTATGAGGGATTTTTTTGGCCACAATCTTATTTAGAGAGGGGCGCACGGAAAATTTGAGAAAACAAAACTGCTCCATTTTTTAAGGTCTTATGACGTAATAAAAAATACCCCTTGCCATTTGAAATATTCGAGAAATCGGAATTTTGGAATTTTGCCAAGAATGTACGAATATACGTACTTAAAGGGTGTTCGGCTGTTCACTCTGTGTGCCATTGCGTGTAAATGAGGCATCCAGCAATGCATTTTCCTCCGCACAAATCAAATTCCACTAAGTACGAAGTCAGTATTTTATTATGAGAATGTGGAGTGAATGACAGGGATGACATACTTTAAGCGTTGAGACAAATAACTTATTATTGTTAGTTCCATAGTGACATCGAATAACCAACGAGCAATACCTACCGGTGGAAGAGACATACCAAACAGAGGCGGGTTATTTGCCTCTTTGCCTTAACCTTTAATATTATCAAGTTCAATCAATCAAAGTTGACTTTCGTTCAGAATGACAATCTTTAGTGGGTACTTCGGAATGACAGTGCAGAAACAGATACTAAGAAACGCGTTTCAACTCAATTTCATTCGGTAGTCCAGTACTTTGTCTTCATTGCGTGCAGTTTCTATTATTAGAATGACCCATATTACTCCATTCTGTTAAACATTGTAGTTATTTATGACCCCATTTAAACTCATACTTCATTAGTTTTTATATTCTAATCACTGAAAAAAAAAAAAAATGTTTATTCATGTCTGGCACATTTGTTTTTGTTTTTTGTTATGACGCCTAGCTGGTCACTCAACTTTACTCTCCATGTTATGACCAAGTTAATTACCTCACCTTTCTATTAAACATTTGTTTTACAACTCTTTTTTTTTTTTTTTTGAACACGCGCATATTTTTTCGCGTTGCGATCCTTTAATAGTTTTCATTATAACACTTACTCACGTTCGCATGTTTAAAATACTTTAGAAAAAAGGAAGATTAATCGTGTTAACTTTTATGAGGACAATGCATTGTGGGTCGGCGCGGCTATAGTGGACGATCGATGATTTCGCCATTAATAATAAACTTAAAGACAAATAAAAGTTACTGTGGCGTGAAGCGGTGAGTCAACAATTGAAAGAGAGGCTGACAAGGATAGTTTTATGAGGTCTATGAGCGCCTTCAATTTTACGAGTAGGCAATATAATAATACCCCTGTATGGATAGTTGACTATCTAATGCTTGAACATTAAGCTGTTGATTAGAAGGAAATGAATTCGAACGAAATAAACAGTTTTAGTGGGAAGTGGTAAATTCAAAATGGACCCATTAAAAGTAGTGGCGTAGCGTGCAATTAGGCAACGTTGCAGTTCTTCCATTTGAACACATGAAAAAGATCGAACGATTGGGTGTTCGGTGAACACCTTCGCATTTGACCTTCTACATGGGTTTAAATGGACACACTACATCGTTGCCAAATTGCACGCTACGCCACTTTAAAAGTAGGTTTCACGTTTAAATGAAAATATGACCTAAGCCAATCAGATTCCTGATTTTCTTTCCCGCTCGTGACTAAAACGGTATATTAATGTGACTCCATCTGGCAAGCTCCAATTGATTTCAATCCACCAGACAACTTCTCACAGGCCACTGTTTTTTGTTGTAGTTTTTTTTGGGGCATTTCTCCATAAAATGACTTTTCATGCGGACTATACTCTCCGTTATTTTTCCATTGAGTTTTCGTGTCTAGGTTATAAACAAGATTTGCTGATGATTTGAAGCGCGACTATTCTTGAAAAGTCATAAAGTATAAGGCTACCTATTCTATGAGTGCGAGTGAGATAGCTGCCAGCCATCCTTGTCTAAACCTCCCTCGCACAGTTGCAAACATTTATATGAGTTGATATGATAAGTTTTCACTACCATATTTATTTTGTCTAGTTTTTAAATGAAAGCTGCCACTAATTCCATCCCTCTCATAACGCGTTTGGGGGTGGGAAATAATCTTTTTATGATCTTGATGTATGACTTAATGCTGAAACAAAACTTAATTTTTTTTTGTTTGAGTTTTTCTTTTAATTAAAATTTTTATATAAATAAACTAAGTCTAGGAGATTATAATAGTTTAAATAAAGAAGAACTTAAATAAAAAAGAAAGAAAGAAAGAAAGAAAGAAAGAAAGAAAAAAAAAAAATCACCGGTGGGAAAAAATAGTTAAATTTGGGAATTCCATTCACCCCGAACTTCAAACCCAACTAAACTATGACGAGTTTGGAGATTCGAGGTACCAATTTGATAATTATAATCTTGATTTCCGTCACTGATTTAGTGGAATCCCCAAAATCAACAATGCTTCTCCTTTGATTCGTCAGTTGCTCAACAAGCAAGTTACAGATTACAGCACCGTTGAGAAAAAATCGATAAATTTGGGAATTCCATTCACGCCGAATATCAAGCCTGTCTGAAATATGACGCGTTCGGAGATTTTAAGGAACCATTCGGTGAGTATAATCGTTTTCAAACCATCGGTGGCAAATGCTGACGACGAGCGATGCCAAGCTCACGATTTACATTCAACTCAACGCATCGCACTGTGTTCGATAGATACGCCAGACGCAGCGCAGGCTAGTTGGCTATTTTTACGACTGCCGCTCACGACTTAATTCTCACAGTCAGGAATCAGTCGTGTACTTGTACGCATGCATCAAGCACGCACCATCCATCGAGAATCGAGCGATGGATGGTTGATTCGTTGGTTGCAGGGTTTTTATAATAATCGCGGGCTTGAATCACACAGTTTTAAAGTGGCTCGACCTTGACTTTTATCGAAGAAAAAGAAGTAAAGACGTGGATTCCAGAATCTCCAGGTGCCTCGCCGGTCGCTCCGTTGACTCGTCTCGCACTCGAACTCGCGGTAGCCGCTCTGACGCACTCTAGATCAAAACATGAATTTTCCCGGACAAACAAATTTGTTGTTTTTTTTTTGCTTAAAAAACATGTTAGTATTGATATTTTTGCAAAAAAACTATGAAATTTGATTCATTACAAGCTCTTAAATGAACGATTTTACAAATTTTTAGGCTGTCTTGCTGTTCATTGTTTATAATCTTGCTTTTTTTTAAATAATGAAATTCCGTCTGGGAAATTCCATGTTTCAATTCCATTGTGCGACGCGAAACGCATGAGCGTGGTGTTGTTTACTTCGAATTGCCTCGAAACAGTTGTTTTTGAAATTAATTCTTTCCACGGTAGTCTAGAAAATGGTCGGAGAATCCTGGCATATTCAGTCGGACGTCGGAGGTTTTGCGGTAGATTTCCACGGAGAATCCTCGGGTCAAAAATTTAAAAACCTTTCCCAGCGTTGCCAGATCATGCAAAAATTGCTTATATCTTCAATTTAAATCTGCCATAGATACAGTAGAATTGGGCATCTCTGTTTACCTTTTGTTCCCAGTGACTCATAGAAGGATTTTTTTCTTTTTTCAGCTCGACTCTGATGAAAGGAAATTTGTCGAACTCGTCTAAAAGAAAGGACCCTGGTCGAAATTCTTATCGATAAATTTTTCCCTTGTTTTCGATAGAATTTTTGATTTTTCATGACGTACTTTAAATAAGGCAGCCTGCTTAGTCTTTTAACATTTGAAAGCCGCAAAAAGGTTTCTAAGATTTAATAGAGTTAAAATTTCGACCAGGGTACTCAGTGGCGAGGCGTGCGATTTGGCAACGTTCCTTTTTTCCCATTTAAACACATTAGAAAGGTCGAAATGCCTGGTCATCGCCGGTGACTGAGGCGTTCGACTATTTTGGTGAATTTAAATGGAGAAAATACATTGTTGCCAAATTTCACGCTTCGCCACTGAGGGTACTTTCTTTTGCAGGTCAATGTACTATCGACGAATCAAAGATTGTCGCGAAATTTTCACGAGCTAAGTTACGCCTTCAAGGTTCTGGTTCGGCCACTCCTCATATTCCTTACACCTTGCAGGTGGGAGGCCAGTGCGGGTGGGACGGAAAAGTCGTTGCAGATCAGTTCCCCACTCACACTCATAACGAAAAAAGTGTGAAACTCTCGCGACAATCTTTAATTCGTCGATAGTACAATGTGAAATTATTCGGGTCCGATTTTTAATACCCTTTCGGTGTTGCCGGATTTTGAGATAAACGCCTATCTATTAAATGTAAATCCACCGGAAATACTGTAGAATTTGGCAACGCTGTTTACTCTTTGTTCCCAGTGACTTATAAATGTATTTCTTTCGGCGCGGCCATCTTAAAAGGAATTTGTTTTGTTTTTCTCTGTTTACAGCTTGATTCTAGACAAGATTCGTGACCTCAAAAAGTCATTGACCCAAACATGGAGGAATGATTAAGTGCTTGAACGACTTTTAAGGTTTCATTTCGGAAAAGTTTAAAGTCGTTCTAGAAGCTGCCGAAGCTGTTCAGACAAGGGCCAAGGGTACTGTGTCTGTGAAACCCAGAGCTGCCGTTTTGCGTATAATCAATGACATCGTTTCATTCACCGATGATTGCACCGGTTGAGAAAAGATTACAAAGTTCAGTTCAGGGTATGACCGTGCTGCACGATAATACTCTGGTCCGCAATCTTTTCTCAATCGGCACAATCGCTTAGATATTAAAATACCCGCGAAGTTTTTTAGTCATCGACGACTCCACCGGTTGAGAAAAGATTACAGATGCGAGTATTTTTCTTGTATTACTGTCACACACTGAACTGAGCTGTGTAATCGTTTCTCAACCGGTGGAGTCACTGGTGAATTGAAAAATGTCATTGAGTTTTCGCGAAACGGCAGCACTGATGAAACCTCAGCGGCGACTTGTGAATTGGGCTATTTCAAGGGTCTGAAATGTTGTGTTTTTTAATAGAGAAAGTGAAAATACGTGTTCGTTGAGATGAGAACACAGGTGCCTTTGGTTTTCGTCCCGCAAGTGTCCCGGTTTTGGAGATGCACTCGTGTAAAGTTCCAAAAAAGCACGTGTGTTGAGACGGACGTCACGACGCAAAATTCATAGTTAAACAGTGGCGCCGCGTGCAGTTTGGCAACAATGTATTATATCCATTTAAACTCATGTAAAAGATCGAATGCAGGGGGTGCACAGTGGACAAGGAAAATTCGATATATTTAACGAGTTTAAATGGAGCTGTTGCATTATTGCCAGATGGCACGCGACGCCACTGTAATTACAACAATGTATTTTGGGCCAAAATCACATCTCCGGCACAATGGAACATACTTAAAAACCAAAGACATATTGTTTTCAGCTCATCGAATACTTTCATTTGCTTACTGAAAAAAAATTCAAAATTCAGACCTTCGCAACTGCCCCATTGGATGATATCATGAATAAATTGATAGATATGCATGAATGGAGGAAATAATATAATCAGATTTTTCTGAATATATAATGCCATAATACCACTGCTAATGTCTATAGTGCTTCATTGAGAGTGGTTCTGCATAACATCAGAAGAGGAGGAGTAGGTTGCTTGGTCGAGCCTCACCTGTTTTGTGTATTCACCTGCCTTCCTAGTACTTACTTATGTTTGTCTGTCTGTCCTGTACTTTTGGTCGGTTGGTTCAATGGCATCTGAGCTGGCCTATTGTGTATATTTAATGACATTGTTCAATTCACCGACGGCTCCCCTGGTTGTTCAAAAGATTACACAGTTCAGTTTAGTGTAGGTATGACTGAAAAGCACGAAAATATCTATACTCGCACCTAATATTATGAACTTTTTGTCGTTGGTGGAATCACCGTTAAACCCCGAATCGACCAAAACGTTTTTTCAGTTCACCCAATGTCAAAAAAACGAAAGGGACATGAAAGACAACCCAATGGGTCTGTTGCAAACTTTTGCTACAACGATTAAGAGTGATTAATCTAATGTAAAATCGTCTGAAAAGTCCATTAATGGCATCAGAAAGTCATAAAATGCAATAATAAACTCACAAGAAGCGTTTAATGAAATCCAAGATGGCGGAGAAATATCGAGCAATTTGTAACAATGCACCACGAACATCCAAGGACAGCCAACCTCACAATATCGATCACAACCAATCTCAACGTAAACAAACACATAACCTCTACCTCCAGTGAGGTTGTCAAAGTTGGCCATCCTTAGATGTTCGTGGTGCATGCATAAAAATTACTCAATATTTATCCGCCATCTTGGATTTCACTAAACGCCTCTTGTGAGTTTATTATTGCATTTTATGACTTTCTGATGCCACCAATGGACTTTTCAGACGATTTTACATTAGATCATACACTCTTAATCGTTGTAGCAAAAGTTTGCAACAGACCCATTATCACTATTATTATTATTATTCTCAGAAACAGCTCTGAGATCTAACGAACTTGGAGATGTCCCTTTGTGTGCGACCATAATGGATTTTTTTTTTGATCGATCATTCCACCGATTGAGCAAAATGATACTGTTTAGTTAATGACTTAATGCACGAAAATAATCGCGTCTGAATCTTTTCTAAATTGAAGGAATCACCGTTATATCATCAAAATATCCGCAAATTTTTAGAAGTCGGCGATGGCTCCTTCAATGCAGAAAATGTTACAGATCAGAGGATTTTCGTGTCTCATGCAGTCATCTACTGCACTTTGATTTGAGAACGTCAAAAGGTGGCAAAAAATCATTAAGTAATGATTTTCATCAATTTATCATTTATAAACTTTCAAGACCAATTTACCGAGGGTATTTGGTTCCAGTAACCGAAGTTTCCAGTTGTGAGTACCGAACTTCAGTTAGGAGTACCGAAGTGGTTCAGTAGGAACGAAATGTGAGTCATAGTATAGTCACGCTCACCGAAACCTTCAGTATTCCTAACTAAAGTTCTGTACTCACAACCGAAAACTTTGGTTACTGTAACCGAACACCTCGGTGTTCCATACGAGCCGAAGTTCAGTTCTTATAACATATTTTTTTTTCCTTCGTGAGCAGAATCAATTTAAATTTAGAAATTTCAGTGGAGAGTTTTAAAGTAAGCTTCAAAGGTCCGATACAATGTGTTTTCATTAATATTTTCCACCATAATTTTTCGGCCACGCTTTTTTCGATCTCAGACCATAGTGCACGATTGGTCTATAGTGTAGTGATCAATGTAATCTTTTCGTCAACCGGTGGAATCTTCGATAAATTAAAAAATGTGATTAATTACACTTAAAAGGGCAGCTCTGAATGACATTGATTCCTCCATCAGGAAACCACACTACTCATGTCTGCACTATCTCTAAAGACTTCCAAATTCGACTTGAATATTATATCAATACAGTATGCACCTAAAGTCCATACCTGACTGAAGTTGAAAAACACGCATAGTGTTTCGATAAACAACGGGTTTTGCTGCGATTAGCTTTAAATCGGAGCATTGAGTCTTACGAGAAATTCAATCGACTCGTACCCATATCTTTATCGAAATATGGTACGCGTAATTCGACCTGGGCCTGGTACGGAGGACTTCTTGGGCACACTGTATAATGTATTTCTATGGATATTGACTCGGAGCTCATGAATGTGCATGAACTTCCTCATCACACACTGCGGTCCATCTGAGTGGACTCGAACCAGCGCTGCTTATGGCTAGTCAGAATTATCAATACCGCGGAAGTATATAGTTTATTATATAGGTACCATCGCGTCGCCCGATGAATGAATGTTATTTTCTGCTAAAATGGCCGAGGAATCAATTTAAATGTAAGCTCTGACAATTAGAGTGTGCTTCCAAATGAAATGAACAGCGCAAAATTGACGAATCAAAGTATGACTAAATGGGTCTGTTACAAACTTTTGCTACAGCGCTATAGAGTAACCAATCTCATGTAAAATCGCCTGAAAAGTCCATTGATAGCAGCAAAAAGTCATAAAATGTAATAATAAACTCACAAGAGACATTTAACTGAAACCCAAGATGGCGGTAAAATATCGAGCAACCTGTATATGCAAGCACCATGAACATCCAAGATGGCCAACCTCACAACATCGATCACAACCAATCACAACGCAAACAAACTCGTAACCTCCGATGCTGTGAGGTTGTTAACGTTGGTCATCATGGATGTTCACGGTGCGTGCACACAGGTTGCTCGATATTTTACCGCCATCTTGGGTTTCACTTGAACGCCTCTCGCGAGTTTAATACTGCATTTTGTGACTTTCTGATACCACCAATGGACTTTGCACGTGATTTTACTTAAGATTTAACACTGTATCGCTGTAGCAAAAGTTTGCAACAGACCCATTGTCAAAAGGTAAAGAAAACAAGGGGAACACAAACTGAAGTAATTCATATTTAACAATTCAGGAGCAATATATCATAAAGTACTAAGCGATATTATTACAGTAGTAATAAAGAAGGAGTTAAAAATCCTAGATTTGGCAACGTTTTTAATGAATTTATAGTAGTTATTGTTTGTTTCAGTTTCATTATTCGGTCAGTAAATGTTGTAAATGAATAATGGACGTCATTGTCCAAGAGGTAAAAACTTGCCGACATCCTGAACAAAACTTTAGGAGGTATATGCGGTATACGGGCCCGTATTAAGATGATTCCAGGGTCGATTAGTTCCAACTTTGGACACCACGTCGCGCTGCTCGAAAAGTCAACAGTTTTTGGCTAAAATTGACGAATTCACGCTAAAAACACGAATTTCAGGAACGTCAGCACCTGCGAGCATACTCCAAGAAGATACCCTGAAAGTTTCAGGCTGAAACACTCAGAAATAAGGCCGAAAATTATGAAAAACGAAACTTCCCGTAAGCCGCAATGAGTGCGAGTGAGGCAGATAGACGTATCATCACTCGAGCTCACTCTCACTCACTAAGCTTATGGTGAAACGAATTTCATAATTTGCGGCTTTAATTTTGAACCAATTTTGCTCATTTTGGGCTCAAAAAATCCATAAAAAAATTTTGCAGGTGCTGACGTTATTGGATTTTGCGTTTTATCGATGGTTTCAGTTTAAAACACTAAAAACACGACTTTTCCAAAAAGCGACTAGTGGCGCTATCCATCGGATTGAAATCTGGAAAAGTTTCGCCTGGAATCACCTTAAGTCAAGTGTGCTCTTCACTGTGGTATTCCCCCTTTAATTCTGATAACGAAATTCGTGACGAGCACTACACACTTCATGTTTCTCAAATACTCTTTAGTACACTAATGCCTACTTAAGCTATTCTGCATCATATGCGCGGAAGTGAACTATAATAGTGACCTCTAAAAGTTCGGCTCGACTAAGAATTTATTGCGAGGGATAGGTTATGGCTCCGGTCCGAAAAGTATCCACTTTAATAAAAAGACACCCCTACATGGGAAAAAACTAAGCATACGGCGTTTTACAACTTAAAAATACCGTGAACATAAATGTACAGAACGTGACTGAAATTTCCATAAACTGAGTTTAGTTCAGAAATGATAACGACTTCCAAATGGATCTTACTAATTTAGCATCTGTTTAAAATTTTGCGAGTCGACGGCGTAAAGTATAGAAATCAAATCAACAGCATTGGTTGGACGCAAGGTTGGATCAAGATTATCATTAAAAGAGTATGGGAAGGTGCTTGAAATTTTGCTGTCCTCCGAGGAAAAATTTATAAACGAGGGTGAACTGAGGTAATACATTTGAGGAGCTTTGGAGGTAATAAATTTTCACTCCGAACACACGTTACAATCAATACAGGATTAAAACAAAACAAAAGAAAAAAATAAGTAAAAAAATTGTTTAATGCAGACGTAAAGCTTTACGAGCGTGATGTTTGAATTTTCGGATGTTAACCCTCCACTGCATGCCTCTTTTTTATTTCGTTCGAAAACATGGGTTTTCACTTTATTTTGGCTCAAAATGTTAGGGAAAAATAGAAATAATATTCTTAGCATTATGTTTGTTGCGTCTAAGAGACCTCTAAAATAACGACTTTAAAATGGACCAGCATACGGAGAAAAATCATTGCGAACGGGGTAAATAGTCCAGGCAATGGGGATCAATAAACGGCAAATGGCGGAACAAAATCCCAGCAAAGGTTTTTTGGGCTTAATCGCTTCGTCTTAGTGTCAGCTATGACCTCCTAAAAGTCCCCATTCCTAGGTGCTGTGCTAAACTCAGGGGAGGGGGGGAAGGGGCCCCAAAATCGATTTTTTCGATATATATCGAAAACGATGCAAGATATCGAAAAAATCGATACATGTTTTTTCTTCCTGAGGTAATTTCCAACAAGAAAGGTCCTATGTGTTTTTACGCTCTGACGACGTCTAAGCTCTCAAAAACACGATTTAAGTTTTCGGCGATTTTCAGGAAAATTGATACCGCGTGGCAACGCTCATTTGACGCAATGTTATTTTTAATGACTTCGATCGCCTTACCGTAGTATTTAGAGTGCTCCGATTTTTATGAAATTTGGTATCCGGGGGTTTTTTAGGTCGCTGATTTCATTTTTGGAGTCCAAATTTCCTTAAAACGTGATTCAGACGAGCTTTTTGAGCTTTTATCACAAAATACAGCTTTTTAGATAAAAGCTCAAAAAGCTCGTCTGAATCACGTTTTAAGGAAATTTGGACTCCAAAAATGAAATCAGCGACCTAAAAAACCCCCGGATACCAAATTTCATAAAAATCGGAGCACTCTAAATACTACGGTAAGGCGATCGAAGTCATTAAAAATAACATTGCGTCAAATGAGCGTTGCCACGCGGTGTCAATTTTCCTGAAAATCGCCGAAAACTTAAATCGTGTTTTTGAGAGCTTAGACGTCGTCAGAGCGTAAAAACACATAGGACCTTTCTTGTTGGAAATTACCTCAGGAAGAAAAAACATGTATCGATTTTTTCGATATCTTGCATCGTTTTCGATATATATCGAAAAAATCGATTTTGGGGCCCCTTCCCCCCCTCCCCTGAGTTTAGCACAGCACCTAGGAATGGGGACTTTTAGGAGGTCATAGCTGACACTAAGACGAAGCGATTAAGCCCAAAAAACCTTTGCTGGGAATTTGTTCCGCCAATAATCCCCCATTGCCTGGACTAAAAACGTACTTATTTTTTTTTTTTTTTAACGTTCAGATGGCGCCCATCCTCCGGTGGCGAGGCGTGCGATTTGGTAACGTTCCTTTTCCCTCATTGAAACACACTAGAAAGGTCGACATGCCTGGTCATGGCCGATAACGGGAGCGTTCTACTTTTTTGGTGAATTTAAATGGAGAAAATGCATTGTTGCCAAATTTTACGCTTCGTCACTGCGCCCATCGTGGTGTCGCGCTCTTTCTGCAGACTTCGGCAACGTTCTAAACACCCCCCCCCCCCCCACCATACGTACAGATGAGCTTGTGGAGTGACAGCACGAAAAAACGTTGGATTTTAATTTTCAAGAATTGACAGAAAAAACAGAAAGAAACGCCTTGGGAGCGCTGATAAAACCTTTCGTTGAAATATGACCCTGCGCAAGACTTTACGAAAGCCAACCCAATCTTTGATTAATTTAGCAAAATCTCTCTAGTTATAGCTTGTCCCAGAAAAGATTGGATTTGACACTTCTATGGTTTTCATGAAAACATCAGCTTCTTACTGCTCCTGACCAATCAGGTTGCCCTATCTGTGGATGGAAGCTGATGTTTTCATTCAAAGCTGCAGTTGTCAAGTCCAATCATTCCTGGGACAACCTATAGCAGTGGCGTGGCGTGCGATTTGGCAACGTTCCTTTTTCCTCATTTAAACTTATTAAAAAGGTCGAAATGCCTGGTCATCGCCGATGACTGGAGCATTCGACCTTTTTCGGTGAATTTAAATGGAGAAAATACATTGTTGCCAAATTTCACGTTTCGCCACTGCTAGTCAGGCGTAGCTTTACTGAAGTCTTTTGCTGGGTCATTCTTCTATCTTAGGGTTTGTCAGCGCTACCAAAGCGTCCTGCTCCTGCTTTTTTTCCTGTGTTCAAAATGGAGGAAATTAATCATGTTCCTCAAAGATACCACGATGCAATAAAGGGTCCAAATGCATTTACGAATGTATGAGGGTTATTTTGACGGTCCTTTGTGTGCTCGGTGGTTTCTTTGTGTAATAAAACCATAAGAATTCATGATACATATTGCTGCAGCAAAAGTTTGCAAAAGACTCAAAGTCGCGAGGGTAGCTTGAAAACAGTGACGATGGCAGAGAAATAATTTTGCTGAACGCGGATATTTTCGGGCGCGCCCTTCGTGTGATGCAAATGTTCCGTCTCCAATTCATCACCAAGTCAATAATATTCACACATTCCATTCGTTTTATTGTTTTTAATGGCAAGGTAATCATTCTCAGGGTCTATGACCGACCTCTCATTTTTTCTCTTTTTCTTTGAAGATCTTCAAGTGAACGTAGAGGCTAACCACTAAAACCATAAAATCTAAAAACTTGTGTAAACCTAGGTTACTCTATGGGCGAATGCAATGCCTTATTCAGACACCCTTGATGAATGATGTTAAGTTAGTCATGCAAGTGGATGGGGCGGGGGGCCCATCTCCGTTTTCGGGCCATAAGCTCACCTTGCTCAGTGCTCTTTTGCTACTTGAATCAGTATGACACATATGGTTTTTCAATATTCCAAGCGGCACTTCCGCTCCGGTCATATTCATGTTCCGGTGAATAAGACATACAAATCTCATTAAAATTTACGAGCCTGAGAGCTTCTGAATGAAATCGAGGAATGGAAAGGTTAATTGGTGCAGAAAAAAATTTGTACGCAAACGTTGAGTCATAATTTTCATTGAATATATATATTTTTTTTTTATTTGCTTTTCTACATTTTCCTTCATCAATCGCGAAATTGATTCAGCGACGACATGGTTTGGAGTTTGGACTTTCCTAACGACTCCGTTGAGTTTATTTATATCGAGCAAGTTCATCGTTTTATGAACGGAGAAAATGTGTGAGGGGGTGTCGGGGAGTGCTGATGGGTACTGAAGAGGACATTTTTTTTTCCACGGTAAACAGACGAGTTGTGCTTTTATGGCGACGGAAATTTCCGAGACGAGGCATTGACTAGATTGTTTGTAAACAAAAGCAGGATTTTTCTCGGCGCGTCTACCGCATTGTCGCGTCGCATCGCGTCATAGAGCGAGCGTCATAAACGCGTCGCGGCGTGCTTTTGAACGATTAACCGGTTTCTCGATTTATTCATGATCACCCCCTCATATTCACAGCAATTATTGTTTCTTTCTTTTCCGCTTGTATCGGAGTGCATTGAGTCGTCTACTCTAGGAGTCTAGAGTCCCTATACGTAGAGAGTTACGGTAAGAGGGTAGTTAACTTCCGATTGGTCATGAGTTTTTTTATTATCTCTACAGCCGTAATGGGTCTGTTGCATACTTTTGCTACAACAAAATAGAACCTTGATTCGTATGTAAAATTCGGCGAAAATAACAATGCGCACATTAAAAAGTTCAAAATCCACTCATTAACTCAGGAAATCACTTCAAGTTCAAACAGCCCGCGCTACACTAGACACTATATTTGCACCGGTATATAGTACTACATAAACGGAACCACCGTGCATATAAGGAAAGCCAATGGCGTAGCCAGGAATTTTTCTAGGGGGGGGGGTCCGGGGTCAGAAAATTGTCATGGGGGTGTCCAAAGATACTAATTTGGTAAAATTTGTCTGAAAACGCAAAAAACGACCTTTTTTTTAGGAAAAATGTTGGTGTCAAGGGGGGGGGGTCCAGACCCCCTGGACCCCCACCCCCCCTTTGGCTACGCCACTGATAGAAAACAACATCGTAACTACAAAATGATGGAAAACATGAACCCTTCTAAATACATGAACTATTGGCTGCATTTGCTGTCTGGTCTTTTCGGTTTATCAAAGACTAGAGGGCTTCGCCCCCTAGCCGCTCCGCGGCCCACCCCCCAATAGAGTGGCGCTCCGCGCCACCCTCAAAGGTGACTACGTGGCGTCTTCGGCGTTAAAGGTTGACCCGCGAATTTAAATGCAGATAGATTCTCTTTTGAATCGTAATTTGAAGCAATATTAAAACCTGTAACGACGAAGACGGCGCGGGGCACCACTCTGTCGAGGGGTGGACTGCAGAGCAGCCAGTGGACGAAGCCCTCTAGTTAAAAAAAAAAAAAAAAAAAAAAACACAACTACAACAAAAACACAAAATGAACGGCTGCCAGGTTGAATGTGAAATCCTTAAAAATGTAGACAGGTTTAAAAGTATTCTCCAGCTTGCCCTACCTGACAACGCAGAGAAATAGGGGGTGGGTGCAGGATTGTCCGCAGCGTATTGACAGATTTATTGACGGGAGTAAAAAGAAGGTCTTCTGACGGGTGAGCCCTCTTTGTCTCATCTCAACCTTCCACACGCTCCGAATCCACTCCACCCGGACCCCCCATGGACGAACCTTTTTCGTCTCGGTCACAATCTCCCAGACGCTCTGCGATTCACCCCACCCCCGCTGCGATTGCCGCGGTACGCAAATTCGCAATAACTCGATTACAAATTAAGGTATCAAAATTCTGAAAATTTCGGGCTCCTAATCACATTAAAATCTATTATCATGCCAAGTTACAGCGTTGTAACATAAATAGCAACGCCCGTAGAGTGTGGAAACACATTTTTGAACATTTTTTTAAAAAGTCGACTTAAAAAGTCGACTCAAAACTGGACTCAAAACTGGACTCAAAACTGGACTCAAAACTGGACTCAAAACTGGACTCAAAACTCGAAAAAATAGGGCTTGTCAGATTATACTATGTAAAGATTACAAAATAATATAAGAAATGTACGCATCTAAACGAAACATTCCAATGTTTTGTAAATTCTGTTCGTGTTTACATAAACGAGATGGTTCCGTCTATGTAGTTATAAGTCGGTGATATAGTGTCTAGTATAGCGCGGGTTGTTTGAAATGGAAGGTATTTTCTGAGTTAAAGAGTGGATTTTGAAAGTTTTTAATGTGCGCATCGTTCTTTTCGCCAAATTTTACGTTAGAAGCAATGTGTCATATTGATGTAGCAAAACTACATAACAGACCCATTACACCTCTTGGCACCCTAACGGTGGCTATGAGGGTGGGAGAACCCCCAAAATAAAATGAAAAATTGTTGGGGGCCCCGGGACGCTGCCCAGGCTGCCCTATTGTAGTTACTGACCTGTCAGTCACCTTCAGTTGAATAATAGCTACATATGAATGTTTGGTTTTCTCCATGGTTTAAAGTGGTGTCATTTGACACAGTAACGGTTTCTGATTGATTGTTTCAAAATTACATTCCGGAGACAATTCTCCCCTCCCCGGATCCCATCCCCTAAATGGCGCCCCCGAGTTCGCGTTTCCTTATTTTTCCTTCTCTGGCCCTCTGGGGAGCTGGGATGCCCTGACTTGCTGCTACTGCACTGCGGCACTGGTTAGTTATCGGTAAAAGCAGTGAATAAACAAGGTAACCGATGAGCGTTAAGCAAACGAACGAGAAAAATTCACTTATTTATGTTACTGGCGTCATATCAAGGAATTTGCGTCTTTCTCTCGTTTTGTCCATTTAAATAAATATGTGCGAAAATGATGGAGGGCGGGGATATCACGTGACTTCAACCTCTATTTCTGTCTTCTCATAAGACATATACACTGAAATGGGCAAATAAATAACAAGGGAAATTTTTATTGATTTGCCTATGGATGGCGCCACGTCAGTCACCGCGAGTCCGCGCTACCTGTAGAATAAGAATATCTTGTCTCTTGTTCAGTCTATAAAAAAAAGAGGGGAGTTACAAGTTCAGAACTACTGACGCTGATTCTGATTGACAACGAGCAACAGTACTAATTTTTACTTACAACCAGAAATCAATTGAGAGTTAATTTAATCACTGTAATACTGACACATTTATTTATGCATTCAAATGAGAGCAAGCGAGACCAATATGTTTCATTTCTCTTCTATATCTCCTGAAAAACAGTTTTCTTCCTCGTGGTCGGAGGGAGTTTATTTGCAGAATAACAAAAATAAAATTAAAAAAACAAAAAAAAAAAAAAAAAAACAAAAAAAAAATGAGAGAAATAAATATAGATAATGAAATTAAAAAAATAGCTAATAAATGGAACAATAGATAAATAAATGGAAAAACAGAGAATAAATTAAAAGATAGATAAATAACTAAATACGTAAAAAAACATGTATAAATAAAAAAGAAAGGAATTTGTTGGGGATGGGCCTTCCTGTCGGTCTCAGGCAATTGAAATAAAATATTACTAATACAAATATATAGGGGTACTATGAGAAATGACACGTTTTCTTCAGTATCTGGTAAATAATAAACAAACAAATTTTACAAAGGATATCATTGATGAGAGTAATAAATACAGTATAGATGAGTGAGTAATCAGACAATTGGAACCTATCGAAAAGTATCGGTTTAATAGGAATTCAATGAATCCCCTGAAGATCGATTATTTTACGATAGTTTAAATGTAGAGAAACCATCGTTGCCACATTGCATGAGACGCCACTGCTGTTGACTCACCCTCTCTTCCATTTTTTATCTCAATTTTTGTTGTTTTGTTTTGTTTTGTTTCTAGCAGTTTCCTGCTTCTTATCTTTGACCATGATGTTTTGCATCGCATCACGATCCGATGAAAACGAAACGAGGCAACGGCGCGGCGGAAGTGCATGTATACGTGAGCGAAAACTGTGTCAGACGAAAAACAAACTCGGAAAAACCGCAAATCCAAGAAGAGATGGACGAATTTATACCGGCTCAATTCATAAAAATATGAATGCATCTTATCTTTTTCAATGTATTTTCCCGAATGGAGAAGTGAATCGGGCCGGCGCACTATGGTCCAGAAGTCCGGTTTAGGAAGACATTTGTTTGCATTAAAATTGCCCAATATCTTGAAAACGGCTCATCTGACACCAAAACTGGTGATTACAAAAAAGATAGAACGTAACCCGTTTTAACTTTTTTGTAAAAACCATTTTTGATGTCAGATGAGCCGTTTTCAAGATATCGGGCAATTTTAATGCAAAGTGATGTCTTCCTAAATCGGACTTCTGGACCATAGTGCGGCGCGGGCGCGGAGCGGCGCACATTGGATTAAGACAAGGAAAGTTCCGGACATAATTTTACAAATAAGAGCCGAATTTTAACTCGTTCCTAGACTTTTCCCTGACATGAAAAGTGAAATTTGAAAGAGGGTGAAGACCAACTAGATTAATATTTAAGGCAAATACGGTAAATGGGGAATGGGGCTCTTGCAAACGTTTGCTGTGAGTGAATGAATACTCCAATCTGATGTAAAAACCAGCGAAAATCACAAAAGGCACTCTGAGAAAGTCTAAAATTCAGTAATAAACTCACCTAGTTGCTTTAGCCACAAGATAGTAATGTCGGTTCAACCCAGGTATCATGGGAGATTCTTATCTATTATGTCACTTTCTCTACGGAAACACAGAGATATGTCATATGTCGCAATTTAGATAGGAATCTCCCATGATACCTATGCGTCTCTCCGCCATTAAGCACGATTCTGAGAGTGAATTTTGTGATTTTTTAGTGTACTTCTCGTCATTTTTACAGGTTTTTATGCAAGAATCAACACTTCAATTACTGATAGCAAAAGTTCAAAAGAGCCCCATTGTGAAATATTGGAATATGGAACGGGTGGGATCAAAGAGCAATTACTGTAGAGGGGCTAGTATCATAAGTGGCGGTAGCCACCCGGCCAAGTAAAAAAAAAAGACCGCCTGGATATGTATATTACAAGCACAGTTGTTTTATAAGCTTTGTTGGAGTTGGAGACAACCTCAAACCAGTGGCGTAGCGTGCAATTTGACAACGTTGTATCTTTTCTATTTCAACCCATTGAAATGGTCGGATTTGAGGGTGTTCGCCGAACACCCAATATTCGATATTTTTAATGAGTTTAAATGGGAGAGAGTACAACATTACCATATTGCACGCTACCAAGCCTCAAGCTTCTTGTTTTTTGCTAAATTATTAGATTCAAGTTGATAAAAAAATATCTTTGTTTTGTTTGTTTGCATCTCTCAATTCTTTTCTTCATAAAACCCACCAAATTACTTGTATGATCTCCCTCATTCCGGAGGTGTGAATAACCTAGATGTTTAGTCACCTCCTAAAAATAAACGAAAATTACTACTACTTAAATTAATTAGTCACAATATGAGACGAATAAGCGAAAATCCAGCTTATAGAAATTTGCAGTCTTAACATCCAGCTTGTTACACATAATATCACGATAGATTTCGATTTTACGGCGGAAATAGACATTTTATCAACTGCGTCCATGACTAAGCTTTTCTGCAGTTTCCGTTAAATTAGTATTTTTGTTGATAAATAAATCTCTTTTGTTTCGTTCGTTTGCATCTGAAATTAATTAGTCAGCACTAGTGAAATCTAGCCTCGCAGTCTTTACCTACACATTCATAGTTTGTTACTCATAAAATCATGAAAGGTTCCGATTTTACGGCAGAAATATACATTTTTATGAACTGCCTTTATAATTTATGTTTGTTGATTATTTCTCAATGTGGTCGTAAAATCGACACATGATTGTAATTTCTTATTTTCGTCCTTTTTCTGTGCATGTTCTTAGCAAAGAGAAGAGGAAAAATTAAAGAATTTTTAGAATCGTCGTTAAGTTACACCCGAGTAACGAATGCTTCTTAAACATCTCACAACAATTAAATCGTGATTGTTTTCAATTAATCACACAATAAATTGCCGACAAAGATCGAGAATTTTTTTTAATAAAACAAATTGAGCTATGATTATGACCGCTCAATTTTATCATTATTCATTTCCCGGTGGTTGAGTATCATTAGTTAATGAATTCTTCGACCGTCTTGAAGATACCGGAATGAATTATGAACAATTAGTTGGTTTGAAATAAAAATACTATTTTAAGACTTAATAAAGTGAGAGACTTGCAAATTTAAATGCTTATAAATTACACTTCACCACATAAAACTCAGATGTGTTTATTATCAGCCTGAAGTTCAGGATACTGCTGTTACGCAGAAAAACTGATCAGAAGGTATTTCTTTGAAGACTATAGTTTTTTTCTTTCTGAAAACAAAAAAAAATTGATCTACCAGTGTGGCAATAAAATTGAGGATTTCTAACGTTTTTTAAGTCCTCGCCCTTTTTTAAATATTTTTTTAATACTTTTTCCCGCAAGCTGCATTTTTTTTTGCCTGACTTATAACCATTATTACTATTAATTTTATATTTATTTCGTTTCTTTGGTAGTCAAAAAATTAAATCTGCGCAAGGTGATACTCTAGCAGGCTCGTATCGTAATGCCATCGAGTCGATGATAAGTGTTATTCTTACGGTTGGTGTCATTGTGATACACCGAAAAAAAAGACCGTTAGAATTTACCATCACCTGCATTGCTGATTTTGGAGTCTGCTATCAAGTATGATAAGCAGTGATGGAAACCGTAATTGAACCGTAACTGAAAACCGAATTGAATCGGTCGTTTTCCACGAACCGTAATGTGAACCGAACAAAATTCTGAAGAATCCGCGAACCGGAATTGAACCGAAACCGAAATAAAACAACCTCAAACCGAAATGGTAAACGGTTCAATTTCGGTTCAAGAAACTTCGAACCGAAATTGAACCGAAACTGTTTTTATGGGTTCAAATAGCTGTTTTTACCAAACAGCCTGTTAGATTTTCGTTAGATGCTAGATAACGCCCTCAATGTGACCCTTCAAAATCCATGCATTTCCTAAAAATCGCCTGCGATTAAATTTAAAAAGTGAAAAAATCTTAGACTTTTTTAGACAACATTCAATTTTGGTTCAATTACGGTTCATAGATTGAACCGAAATTGAACCGTATTTAAACCGGTTCATCGCAGTTGAACCGAACCGAAACCGAATTTATGCGCCACTAGTCGAACCAAACCGTAATTGAATCGAAATGTCGTATGGTAATGCAAACCGGTTCAGAACCGGTTTATAAATTCAATTTAGGTTTCCACCCCTGATGATAAGTTTCACCAGATTAAGGTAAAATGTACCAACAAGTTACCTTAATTTACCACAAGGTACGTTGCATTTACCATTTTAAGGTGAAATTCACCATACTTGCTTCCAGACGCCAAAATCAGCTATTTAAATGGTAAATGCAACCAGTCTTTTTTTCCCGTGTATAGAAACCCTTCCATCTCTACGGAAATTCACCGATGACTTCTAAGCTTCGGTGCCTACATCGTAGAGACTGAAGGGTTCCTATCGGAGTGACAGCTCGAAAGATAAATAGCCCATAAGATTAACATGCGTTCAATAGCGACTACATACGAATTGAAAATCCCGAGGTTTTGTAATATCACAAAATAAATGATATTTTTAAGCATGGAACTTGGCTGCATTTCATTTTGTTCATCTAAATCTATGAAAACAATCGAACTCATCGTTGCTGGACGAACACTATTAAATTCGACCTTTTGCATGGTATAAATGGACAAATTACAACGTTGCCAAATTATACTCTCCGCCACTGTTGCATATGCAGCCAGACGTCGCATCTCCCAGGAACTGAAATGGAAAAAAATGAAAAAAGGAATAAAAACATAGGATGGAGAAAAAATAACGGCACTTTATCCACAAAAAAATGTCATGAGAAAAAAGCAGGAATTAAAGGAAAGGATGCCGTTTGAAGATAGTCACAAGAAGATTAATTCAATTAGACTGTATCAAAATAAGGCAGCAAAAAACAAAATAATATTTTAATAAGGCAACCGATTGTATGACTCGAAACTTCAAACGGTCAAAGCTCTTGACATTGAACGGACAAAAATTGGGCGCGAGCCGCGCGTCTTGTTTGCCAAGAGGGCTAATTTTGTCGTTTTTTGTTTGAATGGCTGAAACGAAAACAAACAAAAAAATTCCATATAATCACGACACCGAAGAAAAAAGGGACAAAAAATAAGGTCTATAAAAAGACAGTATGAACTTGACACGTAAGTCTAGAGTTGAAACCTCTAGTCGTGGAGCGATGATCTAATTTCATCAGCGCTTTTCCGCAAGATGCTAACTTTTGAACAGAATGAAAAAGCATCCTCATTTGTACATGAATCGACAGTAACATTTCGAGCTATCTGCAACGTTGAATTTTGTCCGTTCATATACCAGTGCGTTTGGTTGAACTTTGAGCAGTGTGGCGCAGCTTTAAAACTCGAGTCCTTCCCGCAAATTGAGCTGGAGATCCCCCCCCCCCCCCCCCCTACCTTCCTACAACAGAGTATCTGCGTACTCTAAAACAACTCATCCACCTCAAACTCTCTCCCCCCCCCCCCAATCTAACAAATAAAAACTGCCAGAATAAAAGTTACTGAGACTTTTTATAAAGGGATAATTGTTCTTTAAACCGTTAGCTGAAAAGAGGATAAACCGTTCAAACCGTTAACCCTTTCACGCGGAAAGTGTTACCTATGTGTACAATTTTAGGTACCTAACATGGGATTCAATGGAATTTAAGTAGTAGACATTTTGCAAAAAATTGTGTGACCCATCAAAATTCGGAGAAAATGTTCCTCTTTCGAACGGTCTAAAAAAATCTGAAAAAAAGGTCAAATCCCAAAATGTGTGCATGAAAGGGTTGACAGAGGATGAGCAACACTCAGTGTAAAAATAATGAAATACGTCTTTTGTACAAATATGCAATAAGTTAATACAGACAATTCTCACCTTGTTGCGGGATGAACGTTACTTTTGAATAACCCTGTATGCACATTGCACAAATGCACAACCTGCAAGGATGAAGTGCCTGGCCTGGTATGCAATTTCTACGCAAATCATAATTATTACACGTATTACGTGCGTTGCGTATTGCATACCTTGGTAGGAAGCATGTCTGTCACACCGCATGTACCACTAAATATATACATCTCGTTGATGTGTGCGATATATTCTGCCAGAAAGTTTGGCAACCAGAAAATCACGAACCGAATTATGATGTCTTTGTCAGGAACTCAAGGGAGCAAGAACTACCGGCTGCTCTCACCAGATTAATATTGCAACCATCTCTTAAACAATATACAGTATAGAGCAAGAAGAACTTGATCAAAGATCAAGCTTTATCTTTATTTGAGGTTAATTGTCTCATACAACGGAAGTAAAGGTGGAATGTTGATAAATAAATTAATAATAATGATGATTCTAAATTTTTTTAACAACAACCAAAAAAAAGAAGAAGAAAAAAAAACAACAAGAAAAAAAACATACCATAACCTATCAATATTGGCTCGCGTGCGGTACCTACCTATATACCGTCCAACTTCACACACCAGCGACCGTTGTTCTACATAAAAAACCATAAAATTCACATGCCCCCTCCAATTCAGCATGAATTTTTGTGCGGTGCACGGTTTTGTCTTTTTTTCATCATGCGGAACCGCGGAAACTTGTATGCTCGAGGGGGGCGGGGGAGGGGTTTATAGTTTTGGTTTGTCACGCTGATTTACGGCATAAAAAATGTACAGCATTTCCAAAGATTATCTCTACCTTTAAAGTTATTTGTCATTCGAAGGAATCGACCAGAATGTGTAAACATAGTGTCCTACAGTTCTCATCAGGAATAATTTATTCAGTTGCATGGCGGCGTACCTTAAAAATATTCTCTCTCTCTTTCCCTCTATCTTTGTCCATTGAAATCTCTAAATCAGAGAAGGACAGGCAAGAGGGATCAATCCCCTCCACCCACCCTTATTCTGACTGCTTATTTATGTAGGCGGGAGACAAGAGAGAGATAGTATGACTTCTAGTTACGCGACTGTTCAGCGAGGCAGCGTCATCTGCATAGATCGGGCATTTTTTATAGTATGAGTGGTTGCAACCAAACAAAACAACGAAGATTCTTTCAACTGAATGAAAAATTGAACTATCTACAAAATGGAACAGTCATATGAAGACATATCCAGCAGTTTTAATCGGCAGTTAAATAAGACACCCCCCCCCCAAACGCACCCTGATAAAGTTTCCTTACAATCTAAAAAAAAGATAATTACAAAGGCTGTTCAAAAAGTACCCAGACTGATGCTGTAACTTTGGAACTAAGCTAGGCACAGACCTGATCTTGATTTTATGTTGAAGACAATGAAATTTTCTATCGATTGAGACCAAGATCAGTTCGTTTGGCTGAAAATTAAAAAAGTTTCTGCAGTTTGAAGAAGAAAAAAAAGTTGACCCCCTACGGTTTATTCTTCTCAAGAATTTGTTCTTGCCGAAATTAGTATTTGTATCTGAAACCATAATGCGAGACCCCATACTTCTAACTACACCAAAGCATTCATGACTAAAAACGGCATAGAAACTATTCGTCACCCACCGTACAGCCCTAATTTAGCACCACATGGTTTTTGGATGTTTCCTTTGTTGAAAAAAGGATTACGTGGTCGAAAATTCGAGCCAAGATCAGAAATCATGGAGACGGTTCAATAGTTTCTCAATACAATTCCTGCAGAGGAGTTTAGAAAAAGATTCATGCAGAAATGGCCAGAAAGCATAAGGAAATGCTTTAAACTCAATGAAGATTACTTTGAAAATGCAATGGTGTCTCTCGAGGAGTCGGTCGAAAGCGAATAAGAAAATTAAACATCGCATATTCTTGGTAAGAAAAAAATACACATTAATAACCGTATATAGGGGGTCAACTTTTTCTTCTTCTTCAAACTACTGTAACTTTTTTCATATTCAGCCACATGAGCTGATCTTGGTCTCAATCGATAGAAAATTTAATTATCTTTAACATAAAATTAATATCAGGTCTGTGCCTAGCTTAGTTTCAAAGTTACAGCATCAGCCCGGGTACTTTTTGAACAGCCTTTGTATAATATTAATTTGTTTTCATTTTATTTATTTTTTCTTTTCCTCCCATCAGCGGCGGCTCGTGCAATGTGGCAACAATGGATTTCCTCCATTTAAAACTGTGTAAAATAATCGATTACTTGGTGAGGCGTAGCGCCTCACCCAGTATCGATCTTTTTGCATACGTTTAAATGGCAAAAGTGCACGGTTGCCAGATTGCACGAGCCGCCACTGCCTCCCATGCATCTTATTATTTGCAATGTTTCAACTTCTTCAATTTTTACCGTGATCCGGAAATGGACAATTATGGGAAGATTTTACAACTATTTTAATATAATCCCGTAACCTTGAAATTTAAATATTTAATTATATTGATCGTGTGAACCGCACATCGAAGAAGAAAACGAGCGTTTTATTTGTGGAGAGCTATGATTCTTTGGTATCGCGGATCAATCACCCTCGGCGACTCGCCCGAATTTTGAGAGAAATTGATGATAATAAAAGTAAAACTTGATGAATTGTTCTACCTCGGACTGGTTTCTTTCTGATGGCCTAAATATGGCCTCCGGCTACGGGATTTAGAAAGCATCGTTTATTGATAGAACAGTTCTTATTTTTTACAGTGTATAAATTATCATCGGGTAAAAACTATGAACCAGCGCGACGTTAACTTCATTCTAGGAAAATCTGGCGTTTATGATATCATCATCGACTTCGAGGGGGAGGGGGGTGAACTGTAAAAAAAGAGGGTTGATAATATTGGAATTTATGTATCACTGGTGACTCGCCAAAATTTCCCTCCTTACCGGTTAACTTCTGCTGTTAGTGGCTTCCTCTGAAGACGAGGCTCTAAAAGTCAGTACAAAAGAGAGAATAAACTGCGCTATTGGCCAGCGACCAATTTCAGCGGCTTTTTTTTTTACCTTCCTCTTTTTTCGTCCGGAGAGGCTAAGCGGAATCATAGTTTGAATTTTTCGAGGACGACTCTATCCTTCCCCTCGCTCCTCATCTCAATAATTCTGTAGACTCTAGAAGCGGAGGGGAGGCCGGCAGCTACTTTCCGATAAGTATTTCTGGCTACGTCTGTATGAACTGTTTTAGTGAGAAGCGAGAAATTCTAAACGGACCAATCAGATGCTGATTTCGCAACTATAAAAAGCATCTAAGCCAATCAGATTCTTGGATTTTAAATTTCCGGCTCGTCTCTAAAACAGTAAGTACTTATACAGATCGAAGCAACGGAGTCCGTTTCCTGAAGAAGGGCCCATAAAACGGCTAACATCCAAAGGCAGCCATCTACGAAGAAGATACGCCAAAAGTGCCTGAAATATGCACCAAATGTGCCAAGAATTTTGAACAAGTAGCCCAAAACTGTCAATTAGTCCTGGAACCAACTGTCCAACAGCGCTAAGAGAATGACCCCAAAAGCGTCAAGAAAATGTCAAGAGAGAGAAGGCGAGTTAATCGGTGTGCTCATCAGTTATTTGTGGAAGTCTCATCTAATTGCAGCTTTCTCCATGAAGAATCACTTTTCTCGCAGCATAGAAAGCTGCAATACGGGACTGTTGTACACTTTGGCTATAGAGCGTCTGTAAGTATCAATTCAAGTGTGTGAAGCCTAAAAATGACAATGGCAGCATCAGAAAACACCAGCATTCATTAATAAACTCACAAATCGAGAAAAAAAAAAAACGAGACACTATTCACCCTTGTATCTTTTTACCACGTGCACAATATTTCGCGGGGTTAGTGTGGCAAATTCAAATAATCATGGCACAAAAAATCACAAATAATCACAGCTGACTTCTTAAACAAATAAACAATAAACACCGACGGCGCGGCGGCGCGGCGTCTGTTTAAATTGTTTACGTCACAAATATCCTAAATTCCTCACAATAGGTTGTGGAGGTTGTGGCTTAGAACGGAAACCGATATTTGTGTCAAAAAATTATCAAAATGAAACAATAACCCAGAGGAGTTCCATGGATGATGATTGAAGTTGGAATCATACTTGGAAGTGGAACTCCTGTGTGTTAATGTTATCTCTCGCAACGTTTTCTGAGGAATTGAGGATATTGCGAGACGTAAGAATTCAAACAGACCAGGGGTGCCCAACCCCCCCTAGCTTGCATACGAGTTACCCCCCCCAAGATCAAATTCCTACCCCCCCCATCCGGGGGGTCTGGGGGGTATGGAATACCCCCCAAGTGAGAGGGAGGTCTGGGGGCCCACCCCCGGAATTTTTTTGAAAAATCAACCCTCTGCAATGCATTTTTAAGGGCTTTTTTAGTCAAAATAGAACACTTTTCTCGTAGCTCATGGACTCATGGAGTGGTAAATTTTGATGTGAGCGGGTGAGAACTGAAGGCGCCACGTGCTATCCGCACTGAAAAAAAAGTGCTGAATTAGTATGGATACCACTTAAAAACTGATAGCTTGACTATTTAAAATTGTTAAAAAATAGTTGAAATAACACGGCGCGGAGTTCATTTAACTAATTTAAATAGTCAAACTAACAGTTTTTAAGTGGTGTCCAAACTTATAACTATAAAATAGTTAAATTCATCACTTTTTTTTTTTTTTTTTTTTAGTGATGTATTCATAATTATGCAGTATTTTATCAGACGCATGAGTAGTGGCGCTGACTCGACAGCCAATCAGCAGCGCGTATAATAAGGAGGAAAGATACAGGGTTTTCAGGCGTTTGAGGCACCAGAAAAACTGGCACCTATTAACGTAAGTAAAATAATCAATTCTCACTCGGTCATTCTGCGGTTCAATTGCACCGCCTGAGGATTGATATTTTATAATACTCTATAGGTTTAATCGGAAAGAAAACGATAGTAGGACGCTCACGAGCCGCCACTGAATTCATTTATAATTAAGGTACACTAGATTGATATTTTTTTTATTTTTGAAAAATAAAATAAAATAAAAAAAAAAATCTTACATTTTAGATTTTCACATTACTTACTATTTAAACAATAAATACTTAGAAAATTTTGGAGACGATAACGCTAAATGGTCTATTACTTTTTCATTTGGAATGTCGTTCATGATGTCCGACTCACAGGCAAGGACCATCATTCCCTCCATCCACTCATCTTTCATACTGGCCCTTAGCCTGTTCTTCACAATATTGAGCTTGCTGAGCGAGCGCTCAGCGGAACAACTCGACACCGGCAAAGTTATAAGAATTTTATACAGGACCTCCAGCGTGGGGAAAGACGAGAGTTGGGAAACGAGCCGAAACGGTTTTATGAATCCATATACAATCCATGAATCTTCTCTTTCATGAGCCTGGTCCTCGACGTCATCCGTTGCTCCTTTTTCATCTACATCTTCTTCTTCTTCATATTCGCCAACTTCGTTTTGTTTTTTTTGCGTTTTCTTACGCTCGGGCAACAAGTCAGAGACGTTAATGTCTTTTTCTGACTGCCTGTAGATAGTTAGGAAAACTGCAAATTCATCTGCCAGCTTAAATGCATCAATATGAAAATTTTCGCTTATTTTTTTCATAGAAACTTCGATCTCCGATCGGTTTCTTTGTTTCGATAGGAGGCTGAGGTGAGTGAAATTTCCAATCTCGTTGTACAAGTCGATTGAATTTTTATCGAACCGATCATTAAGTTGAAGTTTTAAATGGTCGATCATCGGATAAAATAATTTAATCTTCACGGCCTCTAGTTTGTTCGAAGGTTCAGTGTAGTACTCAATGCCTAGCTCATCCATAAATCGCTTAGGTTTTCCAATTCGTTTTTCGCCGACAGCTTCGATCGATTGCTCTGAATTAAAAGCCAAAATTTCTTTCTCAATCGTTTTCCAGCTTTTATCCTCTCGCAGTTCGTTAAGCTTCTCCATGGTTCCATTGATTAAGTATTTTACTGCTCCAAGGTCTATCGCGCTACCTTGAAGCGCTTTGGAAACCGGGGCTAACATTTTGAAAACATTCAGGCAGATAATTAACGCTGCGGAAAAATCGTAACTTTGCAGCTTTTTCTTCAGGCCAAGAGCAGAGGATATGGAGGTTTTATCAATCGTCTTATCATTAATAATGGCGCTTAAGCATTCAATAGTTTCCTTGTAACAAATGAAGAGAGTCGAACACGCATCAAATTTGCTGTTCCAGCGTGTTGTGGCGACGCGTTTTAAACGTCTCGTGCCAATGTTTGGTTTCGAAGAATTTTCGACGCATTTGACAAAGACCTCGTGTCGTCGATGCCCATTCATGAATACGTAGAGCTCCTCCAACGTACCTAGAAAGCTTTTCACTTTGACACTGCTTTCCAAGCTTTTTTCAACTACTAGGGCAAACCGGTGCGCGGAACACCAAACATACAAGGCCTGAGAGCACTCCTTTTGGACATGACTTCTCATGCCTTGGTATTGGCCGCTCATGTTACCAGCACCATCATAGCTCTGACCAATAACGATGTCAAAATCAATGTCTAGTTTTATCAGCAGTTTTTTCACCTCATTAAACAAGTTTTCACCGGAGGTTTTACCTGAAGTGAATGCTCCAACCAGCCTTTCCACGGGTTTTTGAAGCATTAACATGTCATTTACCTTGACATCTTCTAAGTATCTTAAAAGAAGAACGCTAGCCTCCATTTTACTCACATCTTGGGTTGAGTCGAAAATCAAAGATGTAGCTTTCGATTCTTTCACTCTACTAGTAATCACATTCAAAGTTAAAGTTTTCATAGATTCAATAATTTTATGAATGCTTCGAAAACTTAGAAAGTTGACTTCCATTTTTTTCTGTTGACTTCGGATCTCCAAAATTTTTTGTAAGTACTGATTTGCATTAGTGTCGTACTTTGACAAAAGTGAAAAAAGTTTAAAAAGTTTGCCCTCTGTAAACTCTGCTCTTCGGAAAGCTATCATTTCTGACGCTAAATATCTGCAGCAATCAATTATAACGTTTAAAACAGAGCGGTGAAATTCAACTAATGCATTCTGAGACGTGATCAAACTTTTGTCAATACGCTGTCCAGTAAACCAACGTAACAAAGCTAATTCGTTGTTCCTATGATCATCCGACATTTCGTGCTTGGGCAATTGGCGGCAAGCATTGTTCCAGTCATCAAAACCCTTTTGAGAAAGAGCGACAGTCAGTGGTTTTGAAGAAGGCGTGCTGAAAAGAACACAGGGGAAACAGTATATGCTTTTTTTTTTCTCACTGTAAATTATCCAACTCCGGAGAGATTTTTTGCTTGCAAGTGGAGAGGTTCCTGCAACTTCTTTATAATTCCAATCAGCCCGCGGGAACAAGTCAGGCCAATGCGCAAGCTCCATCTGTTTCCTTTGCTGTATGATAAGGTTGATACTTTCAGGAGATAGTTTTGATTCTGCAAAATCTGCCGGGTCCGCAAATCTCTCAATATTGCTGGAAAATAAAAAGGCATACCTGGAGTTAAAGAGTGCAACGGTATCAAGGTATTACGTAATTTGAGCTCTTTTAACGATTTTGATCGACCAATCGTCTTGTTGACCAATTTAAAAGAGCTGAGAGAAAGTTTTTTTTTTCTTAATTAGAGCGGCAATAAAGGAAAAAGAAACTATTTTTTCATTGGTTCGCAGTAATGTTGCTGCTGGTGAGCGGCTTGTTCAGAACGAGCACGCCCGATGTTTAATGTGACATAAAGTGAGTCAACTTCTCAATCATGAAACGTGAAAGCCAGTTTAAATTTGTGTAGCAATGCGCACGCACAGTGCTAATTGCGGAGTAAATGACATCCGACCCAGAGACAAATACAGGCGGAGCACTACGCTAAAATACATAGGAAAGATTTGAGGCACTCTGAATTTTCGGGGATTCAACAAAATAACATGTAAAACAACATTCAACACCTTTTGATGTAGCATGGTGTTGAACGGTGACATTCGGAAAACACGGGGGGGGGGTAGGCGGGAAGTGCAGAGGAGGGTGCTCACCATTCAACACCATGCGACGTTGACTGTTGTTTTGTTGAATCCGCAAGAATTTAGAGCGCCTCTGCTGCAGTCAGTTAGTGCTCCGTCTTTATTTGTCTCTGATCCGACCCAATTTTAGAGAACACGAAATTCATTCTAACCTATGGTGGCTGATGGAGAGCACTTCATACAATGGAGGTTGCATAGTTTCACGGGGTGAACTCACAGCGCTTCCAAACTTCGCCGCTAGAGGGCGACTTGTACAGTTAAATGTGGACGCTAAAAGCGCCATTTTCCATTGGACTGCACTTTCCTCTTCCCTTCTCCAAATCCAAATATTCCAATCATTATTCATAATATCAAATATGGTGGAGTGGAATAGTAAGAACAACTTGATGACATTCATTGCGCCCCTTCTCTAATAATTGACTGCACTAGGCCGACCTGCAGTGTACTATTTACATGTTCCAAACCCAATGTGATGTCGTCATAGCCGGAAACAGACCAAGTGGAGTACGGCACCTGCTTGGAGGACAAATATTCCAGATCCAACATGGAAAGTGGACTTATTCCGATTGAAAATGACGCTTTTAGAAGTTCCATACTGATCTTTCATCGTACATACTGCCTCGCCCCCCCCCCCCCCCCCAACTCTTCCTTTCAACTTACTTTTTCTTGGCTAAGCTTTTGTGTAGCATTCGCGTTTGCTTTGCTTATTCGATAAATTGATTGATTGATTGATTGATTAATTTATTGATTTATTAGTTCATTTATTTTTTCTTTTCTCTTTTTTCACTCTACAAAAGCAAAGAAAAGAAAAATGCAGTAACGACTTGGACACCATCACAAACCTGTGAGAAATAGGGTCATCCGATGACGAATGAGAGCTAGAACTACGACTGGCCGTAAATGAAGTACTTTGCTGTGCATTTTTCTCTGTTCCATCACTGTCAGGCATTTCCGAATCTTTAGTAGTTTCTGTGAGTGGTTCCGTGGTCTGATTCGAATCCTCTTGCTCATCATCATCCATTATAGTTTCATCAGACGTCTTTTCTGTCAAATCAGGGTTGACACAATCGTTTCGTTCATTATGTTCTTCTTTCGAAGTTGAGGGTTGAGGTTGGACTTGACATGGGCTGTGAAAGAAAAAAGACAGATCAAACGTATGTTTCATGAAAACTGAGTGGAAAAGAGGGGACGGGGATTATTACATACAGATTTCTTAAAAAGAAATGACTAGAGTTCAAAATGTAACACGCCCTAGTACGATTTGAACTCGATTCACTTCATGATTACGTGGATTCAAAATATGACCTACGGGCTCCCATTCTGCCGCCAGCTACGCGCCAGGGCGCTAAACTTCCGTGATCGCGCCGAGTGCGCTGCATTCAACCTGACGCGCTCTCCGTTGGGCGGGGGTGAATTATTTTCATATTAATGACTGAAGCCGCGCCGCACCGCGACTAGATCCGCCGATGTAGCGCACGTAATAGGACCTCGAGAAGAGAAGTGAATCGTATGATCTAGATCAATCAAAAGTTAGTTTAAGGTACACTATTAATTACAAGTTCCTCGCCAGGCGACTTTTGAGAGCAACTCCATATAAGCATGTTGAATTCACGATAATGCGGTGTTCTTATGCGAGCCGGCGCGGCGCCAAAGGATGTCTCACTTGTTACACAAAAATCGACGAAAATTCTTTTGAGCACCTGCACCTCTCACTCTAACGACAATCGTTAGAAATCAGATTAGTAATATTGAGTAGATTCTAATGAATTCGGTGAAAACAAATGTGATCGTATTCTTAAGCAGATAGGTACACTTTGTGAGAGCTGCCTATGTGCCTTCAAGGGACTGATCCAAGAATCATACACTAAGTAACAGAATAGATTCGTCCATGAATCATGATCATGAATCTCTTCTTATTGATAATTAATTCACAGTTTGCGGAATAATACAGGACTTACCTTTTGACTTTCTTCCACTTTCCATCTTGTCGTACTTCCAGCACCGAAAAAGGAACTCTTAAATTCATTTTATATTTATATTTGTGCTTCGTCTTGACATGCTCGTTCCACTTATCACTCCGCACAGTCAAATTGCACCCTACCTCTTTACACCTATATTTCTCTAGGTGCCCCGATGGCATCGCGAAAATTTCGCGAAAATAATTCACGAATATACGAGAAACTCGTTTAAAATCACATCAATAAATTCCACAAAAAATAAAACAACAAAAAGGCAGAATAGGTACAGTGTAAATACACCCTCGACGAATGATCTCAATTTTTGACAGCTCGTAGTGGTCAGAACTGCTGATGCATCCATCGTGCATCATCGACGTTTTATGTTGCATTACTTTCATTGTGAGTGAAAGTTCACGATCCCCCTAGCGATGGACCATTTTCACATCGACTCGCCAATGCGTTTTGATGGACCTCGTTACCGTTATCCTCAGGAAATTTTGCGATTATATCCACTTCTCATCATTTGTAGCGGTCTTAGAAATTCATCAATTCTTAAGCTCTCCCCCTCCCTCCATTAAATTACTTAATTTAATTTGCATGCTGTTGAAACTCCCCCCTAACCTGAGAAATAATTGGTAGAAATGAGGTTGTTGCTACCCCAGAGTTGAATTACGAACTGCTCGATTCATGGATAGTGGTCATCTAGCAAAAACGGAACGGTCACGTAAAATAGTTTTTTTTTTGCTAACGTAGTGATGGGGAAGGAGGGATCATAGATGAAAAATCGTATCGCGGTTGAAGCTTGCTTTCTAATTTGAAGGATTTGAAACTCTTAAGTGAGTGGTGGGGGGGGGAGGGTAGCAAATGGGGGGGAGGTAGGCATTTGGGGGGGGTTTGGGAAATTTTTTGGGGGGGGGGGAGGGAGAGTGGCATTTAGGGGGGGAGTGGCATTTAGGAGGTGAAATGAGGGGGTATAATTACGAGGTACGGTTGGGGGAATGGAATTAAGGGAGGTGAAATTAGGGGTGGAATTGGGGGGGGGTTGGAATCGGGGGGGGTGAACTTGAGGGGGGACTGGAATTTTGGAGCGGAATTTGGGGAGTTGCACTTCGGGGGGGGGGGGGCTGGACTTGCGGGGGGGTGGAATTTGGAAAGGTATAATTTTGGGCACCGTTGGGGGGGTAGAATTTAGGGGGTATACTTCAAGGGGTATAGGTTGGGGGGTATAGGTTGGGGGGTATGGGTTTGGGGGGGTATAGGTTGGGGGGGTATAGGTTGGGGGGTATAGGTTGGGGGGGTATAGGTTGGGGGTATAGGTTGGGGGTATAGGTTGGTATGGGTTTTTGGGGGGTATGGGTTTGGGGGGGGTATAGGTTGGCGGGGGGTATAGGTTGGGGGGGTATGGGTTTGGGGAGGGTATAAGTTGGAGGGTATAGGTTGGGGGGTATAGGTTGGGGGTATAGGTTGGGGGGTATAGGTTGGGGAGGTATAGGTTGGGGGTATAGGTTGGGGGGGGTATAGGCGGGAGTGATTAAGTTGTGAGTTGGGGGGTGATGAAGCTATGAATGGGGTAAGTACGATTTTGAGGGGGTAGGTAAAAAAAAGGACTTCGGAAAATAAATCGGACTGACAATGAAAAAAAAAATCTCACCCCCCAATTTCGTAAAAAAAAAAAAAAAAAAAAAAAAAAAAAAAAAAAAAAAAAAACCTCACCCCCCCAATTTCGTAGTATACGAGTAGCTCGTATGATTTCTATTACGTGGGCACCCCTGAAACAGACACCGTCAGACTGGCGTCAGTGTTTACTGTTTATTTGTTATTGAAGTCAGCTGTAATGACAGTCGGCCATGATTATTTGAATGTGCCGCCTTAACCCCGCGAAATATCATGCACGTGGTGAAAAGATACAGGGGTGAATAGTGTCTAGAGTTTTTCGCAATTTCCGAGTTAACAATGGTGTTTTCTAATGCTGCCAATGCCACTTTTACGGATTTTTACATAATAATTGATACTTAAAAACGCTCTAACCGAAGGGTACAACAGACCCACTCTCTTTGTCACCCGGCTCATACGACCATCGTATATTGTAATTCCGTTAAACGCATTTATTGGAGTTGGTGAGTGGATTTTGGGACTCTCTGATGCTCTAAACGTTGTTTTCAAGAGACTCAAAGTGGACATTGACCCTCCTTAACGCTATACGTCAGTAGCGCACCGAGAGTTTCTTCATCTCTCTCTTTTCTCCATTAAGAAACGTATGTTAGACAAGGATGGACAAGGGGATAAAACCCCCTCCTTCTGTCCTTTTCCTACTCATAGGTACATTCAAATGGGAAATGAGAGAGATGGAAGATATCCTGGTTGCGCCAGTGCTATACGTCAAAAGTTTCCAACAGACCAATTAAAGAACAAGAAGGGAGCAGCAGCTTAAAATACCGCAGAGCTGCCTCATATCGTGTCTACAGTGTCAGTCTTCATTGACAATTTTTAATCAACCGACGATTCCATCAATTAACCTAAAAATTACGCAGTTCAGTTCAATTTATGACTGTAATACAGTAAGCTCAGGTAGGTGGAACACGATGAGAAGCAATTTCAGTATTGTTGTCAATGTACTATGCATATTGATAATGATACATTCATTACAATGCACGCAGCTTGAGCCGGCCGCCAATGCTGCTGCGGGTCCTGTGTACTTACAAGAACATTAATTTGATTATCAGTAAACATAAAAAATGTGGCTCGTGTGAACCATTATGACCATAGGCGGGTCCATGAATTCGTCTCTCTTTATCTGCGGCTGTTTGAATTCATGTGTTAAAAAAGTAGAGAAGGAGGGTCGAGGATAGAGGAAAGAGGGAGAGAGAAAGAGAGAGAGTGAGAGAGAGAGAGAGAGAGTGAGAGAGAGAGAGAGATAGAGAGAGAGAGAGAGAGTGAGTGAGTGAGTGAGTGAGAGAGAGAGAGAGAGAGAGAGAGAGAGAGAGAGAGAGAGAGAGAGAGAGTGAGTGAGTGAGTGAGTGAGTGAGTGAGAGAGAGAGAGAGGGAGAGAGGGAGAGAGAGAGAGAAAGAGAGAGAGAGAGGGAAAGAGAGAGAGTGAGAGAAAGTGAGAGAGAGAGAGAGAGAGAGAGAGAGAGAGAGAGAGAGAGAGAGAGAGAGAGAGAGAGTGAGAGAGAGAGAGTGAGTGTGTGTGTGTGTGTGAGAGAGCGAGAGAGAGAGAGAGAGAGGGAGAGAGAGAGAGAGAGATAAAATTTCCTGTATCCGCCAATGAAAATGATTCCATGTTTATCCGCGGTAGTCAGAGTTATCTTCTGTTTTGGCTCTGTTTATCATGCACACTTCATTTGTGTACTTTGTTAGTACAAGATGGCTTATTCGGCCGCATAGCTGCCCTGGATAAGCGAGCGATAGATGCCATATTAAAGAAACCTATGATTCTTTGCAGTTTTAGTTTGGTCCCTTGCGTAATCACAACTATCATCACCGGCGAATTTCTGCTGCTAGAATCATATGCAGAAGATTATCCTCAGGTATGTCAAGAAAATTATCTACGACAATGACAATTACTTATAATATCATGATATAATAATTTTATTTATCATGCAGAAAGTGACTAAGAAAAAGAAAGAGTGATTGATAGTGGGCGGGAAAAAAAATTAATAAAATTGTCTAATATTATGATCACCTCGCGTCATAAGTGCACAGTGGGCAAAACTGACGAATTTGGTTTTTCAATTTTCGTCGCCCGTCCTATAACTGTCGCACCCCCCCCCCCCCCCCCCTCACTTTTTTACGCTCATTACTTTATTTTTTATTGTCTGCCATTTTTATCGCACTTCTTCATTCGTTCGTTCGACAACCATTATGATTCTCTGAATACAAAACAAACTTGATTAAATACCAACTAACCCGGATCCCTAGAATGCTGGCCACGGAGGGCGCCCGTATAGGGAGCCTGGAACGGCTAGTACGTTATAGGTTGATGTTGTTAATCATATTCGATTGCTAAAATTCGCTGATACCCATCATCACTTCGGATTGGTTCTTTTTCAGATAAACGTGGTCAGCAAAAGGACCGTGTCACCCGCCCCAAAACCAGCACCCGCTCCAAAACCAGCACCCGCTCCAAAACCAGCACCCGGTCCAAAACCAGCACCCGCACCAATAGCAGCACCCGCTGCAAAAACAGCAGCTGGAGTAGGGGTTGGGCTGGCAGGGGGGTTAGCATTGGGTGCTGCATTAGATGCTGCTAATGACCCACCTCCTGCACCACCACCAGCGCCAGCACCAACCGGGACGAATCCGCCACCGGTTATGGACAACTCTCCACCAGAAATCGTCCCTGCCAACCCTGCCAACGGAGACAGCGCAGCTCCACCACCGACGATTAAGAACGGCGAGCCAACGGTGGATACCATCAATTCCCCATTTGATTACTCAGGAGCCTCCATTTACGATGAGAATCCGTGTAAGACGTACGGAGAGGCGACGATTTCAAAGACGAACAATCGAAGGAAGAAAGGATGCAGACATGCTGTCGGACGATTCATGACAAAGGCTGCGGACGTTCCCTCCGATAATTGTGCTAACGCTGACGGTCGATCAAGGTGTTTCGAGATCAAACCGCGAGACAGCAACGGAAGGTGTTACATCCTCGTCGAAACGGGAGGCTCGGTTCACTACGAGCTTCTCACCGCGTGCAAACCAAAATAATGATCATCCAAAACCAGGAGTGGCGGCTCGTGAAATGCGAAGAATCGATGTCTTTTCCATATCAATAACCCATGGGGCGAAAAAAAATCGATTCTCTGAGGATTCAACTAAGCCCTCGAGCCCCCCGAGAAATCGATATTTTTGCTTCGACTCAAATGGGAGAAAATTAATAATCCATTACACCAGAGACAAATAGAGACCCAGCACACCGTATGCTTCCCGTGTTAGAAAAGTGAGGCAAGTTTAGCGGTCACAGTTTTGGTCGGGAGTCACCGGCTGCAACGATAAACATTGCCTAATGTTGAATGGTGAAGCTCAACAAAAGGCTGTGATTGGTTCGCCGTCCCGGAAACGGAAACAGGTTTTGCTTTTCGAATGCAAAACACAAGCTCATCAGTCAACATTAGGCAATAGTTGGCTGTTGCTCCGATGAGTTCCGACCAAAATTGAGCCAGAAAAGTGGACACCTGTCGTAAGCTTTGTGCTGGGTCTCTATTTGTCTCTGCATTACACTGAAAGGAAAAAGGTAATCTTAACAGTCAATTTGTTAAAAGTATTGAGCCAAAACGCCGTTCTTGATTTAACTGACCATTTTGTTGATTTTAAAATCCGATTTGTTAAATCAACAATCCAAAAATGCTTATCAATAATCCAATTTGTTAAATCATCAACGCAGATTGTTGATTTATCTTTTCGGATTGTTGATTTACCTTTTTAGATTGTTGGTTTAACAAATCGGATCGTAAAATCAACAAAATGGTTAGTTAGATCAACAAATGCTTTTGTACTTACTATATTTTTAACATTGTATGTGAGAGTCACTCTGAGGGGGAAAAAAGATATTGATATGAGTGTGAAATGAAGGGACATGAATGAATTTATCAATGAAGGACATCACTCGATAACTTTAGGATTTCCATTACCCATTTGAGAAGTTTACGTAAATCAAAACTTCCGTCACTATAAGCCCATGTAAATAAAGAAAAAAAATAATGAAGAATCATTTGACTTTTCTTCTAGGGACTTTCCGATGTCTCTTGTTAATGAACCTAGACGAACCACGCATCCTGCATAAAATGATGCATCATTAACATTACAGCAATTTTTAAAGTAATTTCATGAAAATTTACAAAGTTTTTTGTCTCATCTATGAAAGGTTAATCTGTGAACTTGTCCCCTTTTTAGTATTTGGTGTTTCTAATAAAATGTCTTTGGATGAGACACGCCTTTACGACGCGGAAATCTCAGCGTCTTTGCCTCAAACGATGATACGATGGTTCGACCAAAACCGCAACTAAAGCCTCCAGGGTAACTATAATAAGCGATAAAGGTTAGGAAAATGAACGAACTGCTTTCGCGTTCCAGACAGACAATGTTCTTGAAAAAATTACGCAAGGGAATAAACATAAAGCTAGAAATCAAGTCGAACTGCCGGTTTTGATGCTGAACTGACAGAATTATGTAAAGGAGGGGTTGAACTAAGACTAACAGCTGTGCTGAACTCTTATTAGGCATCATAACGTGTTTATTAAGTCTAACAATTGCTGACGAGAAAACAAGTATAGAGAATCAAGCCGAGGGGTATCACTATAAAAAGATAACGAAGCTTTAAGCTACGCACATTCGCACACAGGATCGAAACATAGATTTATCTGGACATGAAATGTTGTTGGCTAATTGCTTTAAATCAGTCTAGAATTAAATTTTTCCTGCTTAAACTATGTTATTTTATTGATTTTAACCCTTCACTGTATAAAGTGACTCTGCGGTGTCACATGATGTATAAATCCGTTTATCAGACATTGTAATAAATATTTTGACCTAATTCAAATTGTATCACCAGTGTCACATTATAAGAAAACATAAAAACGGGCTCAAACCTTTTTCAAAAGACTACTAGCACTCATTATAATGCATTTAATAATGGAAATTATGGCGGAGGACACTTTGCCCCCGTATCCAATTCAACCCCAATTTCAATATAAAAAGCTGTCGGCATTTGCTTTTTGAAAAATCCAATTAAAGTAAAAAATTACTTGTTGTTGAAAAGTTAATTTTAATTTTTTTTCTTTTCCCTCCATTTCTTATGGTGTTATTGAACGGGTGAAAAAACGAGTAAAAAATAGAAAAATGAGAATTTTTATAGTAAAACTGCCAACTTTCTTTTTTGCTATTTTTCCATATATTTTCTCCTAGTGAATTGAAAAATCCATCTTTGGTTGAAAAAAAAAAAAAAAAAAAAAACAAGCAGGGAAAATTCCAACACGCAGGTGTTGGAAAAGCGTGCCACTAAAGTCTGAACAGCTTTAATGCTTTTGCTAGCAATGATAATTCATCAAAGAGGAACCATGTGACATGGAGCTAATCTCGAGAAAATTGAGTCCAAAGTTGAAGAGCTAGCATTTAAACAAAAAACGCGGAATTACTTACGTTTTGATTTCATTCAACTACCGTGTTATGTTTTTGCATTTCAACACCGGAAAAGTGGAATTTCCTATGCAGGAAAGGTACCTACTTAATTTTTAGCGTTTAAAGTGACTTGGTTCCTTTCTTCTTTTTGTTTGGCATAATCACGAAAAACGAATCTCTAAGAGAAACCAAACGGCAGAGTTGGTTTACACTGTTGATATTTTAAAATCTGTTAATCCGGACTTAAGTCCGTTCCCAATTCTATAAAAGAAACCAAGTCGGAGTTGGTTCCTTACGTGACTCGGATTAAGGTTTAAGAAAAAGGAACCAAGTTCTCATTTTATTTCATCACATGGACAATGACTTCAATGAGGCTTCAATGAGGAAATAGTTGTTATTAGAAGAAGCACTTGTTGCTTCGAGATTGAGTATTGCTAGGTCTATCAATCAATAACTCAATTTTATCAAAAATGTCACTCAGTTCTTTTGTGACAGGTGCTGTCCAATTGAGCTGATTTGGTGAGAAATGATGAAAAAAATAAAAGATCAGATGTATCTATAAGGAGATGAGTCAAAGGCGTTGTTTTTTGTGTTCGTTTTTTGATTTTTGTTTTCAAAACTTTGGAGGGCTCTAGCTCAGAAGAGAAACATTTGCAGCACATATTCGTGTAGGAAAATAAAGCCTTATACATATATGTGTTGACCCCAAAAATACACTCCATAAGTTTGGCACTTAAGTTTTGAAACACCCTATATTCTTGATATTTTGCTCCCCCCCCCCCCCTCCGCCACCCTTCACAGAACACAACATCTTGACCATGCAAATTTTTAAAATCACAGTTTGACTGTAGAGATATTTTCTTCCCCCCCCCCCCTTTCAACGAAAAAGGGGAAAATGGATCGCCTATCTTTGATGTTCGTCGTATGCGCGTGCAGAGATTGTTCGGCTTTACGACTGCCATTTTGGCTTTCTTTATAATGCGTTTTGTGGGTTTATTAATGGATTTTATGACTATTTGATGCCGCCAATGTAATTTTCAGGCGATTTTACATAAAAATCAAAACTCTATAGCGCTGTAGCAAAAGTTTGCAACAAACCCATTGAAAGCTGAAAAGAGAAAATTATTTGATAAGGCTCGATCTTTTTTACCCACATAAAGTATAGACAATAGATATTTCTAAATCCCTCCACCTTTTAAACGGCTTGTTCAGGGATCAAAATGAGGTTGCGTTCTTTTGAAGTCAAAAAGTGTCATATTCGGAAAAGCCGTGATTCTAAATAATAAACAGTTTTTTTTCTTCTTTTTTTCCGTTTTAGGTGCTGTCAGCACTTGTTGCGATTGTCACGATGTAGATATGTAATATGTATAAATGGAACACTTGCGAATTCATGAAAAAATAATCCTTTAATATACAGAACTAACCATTTCAGGTGCCCTTTACACGTCAAGCATTCTAGGGGTATAGATTTATAGTAGGTGTGGAGGTTTAAGACGTTTGTGGATTTTAATTCCCCCTCTCCCCATTTATTTTGTTGAAAAGTATCGAAAGTTTACAGTTAAAACTAAGCCTATAACGCATTGTAATATGATTTTTTTTTCTGTTGCCGTGGGTCGATATCATTTTTCGTTTTGGAAAAGCAAAGTTTCATATGGACCTATAATTTCCAAAATTTGAAGAGGCTTCCAGTAAAAAATACTGTACACGCGAGAAACTTTTTAGGATAGGTAAATAAGTTATTCCAGAGTCAATTCCATAGCCGCAGGGAGGAGGCTGTCCAGGGGTGGAAGACACGCGACAGCCCCTCTCACTTTTTAGAGCTATTAATGCGAATTTTAACCCCCTCCCTTTGTTCTGGATTTTAAAAACCTTTTTTTCAACAAAACGCCCAAAATTTCCTCAAAAATCCCTTGATTGCATAGACGCTCGTTAAGGGGTTTTCAATTTGCCGATCCCCCAGAATTTCAAATGTTTCCAATGACCAAGACCTGTTTAGTGTGACGTCATGAAAATAATTGGTTCCAAAAAAAGGCTCCGTCTCACTCGCTCTCGTGGGTTTTCCCATATGAAATACGATCCAAATTTTCAAATACAAGTGCTAGTAAACAACAAGTTCTTCGCACCAGTTGTGTTTATCACACCATTGGGTTCCACGTCCCTTATAAAAATTTCCGATTGTTTCAATGAATTTTCCGATATGATATATATTCCCGCGCTTTATTTCCCATAAAAATAATCGAAATTTTATAGAGACAATCGGTATTCGTGTTGATTCAAGAGCGCTGTCTATAGCAACGATAGGTCTTATGATTGAAATAAGACGAAACACATCTATGGTTCTATTCTTACAGTTTTAACAGCCACTTTTTTCTCAGTGATAAAATGTGAGCTCGCTACCACAAACTTTTTGAAACATCGCGCAACAATGCACAATCACAGCTATATCGAAGAAAGTCCTATGTTTTGTCCTTGTCACACTCACAGTTTCTTATGAGCACAACATTCTAGGATATAGGCTCATCAGCACCATCACGACATGTGTTATACCTCGAAAAATAGCTTCGATACGAAGAGAAGTTAGAATGATTGAGTGTCATGGCGGTGATACTCCCATAAGAGACCGTGAGTAAGACGAGGACAAAACGTAGAACATCTTTCGGTATAACTGTGATTGTAAATTCGCTTGTGATCTTTTAGGAATTATGTTAGAGTGAAAAGATACTTTAAGGTACGTGGAATCTAATGGTGCAATAAAATTTGAGAAAACTGTGCTTTAACTAGCATGAATATGCGTTCGAAAATTTGGATCTGATTTCTTATAGGTAAATCAACGAGAGTGAGCGAGATAGAGCATTTGTTTGGAACCTATTTTGATGGTGACGTCATCACTAAACAGGTCTACTAAAGGATATGAATGAGCCCCTCTCTTTTCTATACCCCCCCCCCCCCCCCCCCCCCGCTCTTCATCAATACCTCGCCGTCACTTCTTTTCGATACCGTCGTCAAACTGATGTTGACACTTTTATGAGTCCTCAGACCCTCCGAGATCCGAGACACAAAGCCTCTCTAACACCCTCTCTCTCCCACACATTCACAAATCTCTCCGCTTAATGAACCGTGAAGAAATCTCGTGACCGGTGGAGCCCAAAACCGAGGGGCAAAGAGGGTTTCTGTGAAGGATGTTTCCACCCCCCTCCTGCCTTGGAATTTTGACTCATAGGTTGGCACAAATGACGTAGGTTGCTGGACCTGTATGGAATTCTCGTTCAAAGGAATTCGACTTTGACGCTTAATAACTTATTGAAATTAACAGGAATACCAAAACTTTTACAATTTTAAGAAAATAGACGCCGAGACCTCCTGGATTGCAGCAATAAATTAACGATTAATGAAACCAGTTTTAAGAAAACACGTTTTTAATTTTTCAAACCTTTCCCGCCAAGGTTTCGCCATAAGCAAAGCATGCAACCTATATATTAGATATGAAAATGAAAACAAAAAGCGTACCGTATATATACGGCACGCTTAAAAAAAAAAAAATAAATCTCATGCAGTGAAGGGTTAAGCTCTAAAGTGAGCGATTTTACACATTTAGAAATTATAACTAGCTGTTTCTTGTTGATAATCTTGATTTTTCTTCGAATAATTATGTCCGAAAAATTCCATGTTTTGATCTATTTCGATTTGCGTAAGTATATCGTCCAGACTTTTGTTTCATCTTGTCATAACTTCTTGTTGCAGAGGACACCCAAGGTCCATATATACAAGGTCTGGCCGGTAGCTTTCGGCTCCCCTCGTTGGTCCACAGTTTGGGAACCACTTCTCCATTTAAAACCATTGATCCAAGATGGCGGCGAACTCAGGAAGAATGTTAAAGTAAATGGGGGTATGGGTTCCCAAACATTGGATTTCCCGAGTTGGCGCTACCGGCCAGACCTTATGTATATGGACCTTGAGGACACACGTCAACCGCGCTGCACAGTTAATGTAAACAATTAGATCTCTCTGGATATGGTGGCTTGCGTTGAGTTGAAAAACAAAAGTTTTCCTTCAATTTAAACCTATACAAAAGTATCGATTTCTTAGAATCGATTCTTTCTCATTTTATATGGAGGAGACATATTGTTGAATCGCACTTCATGAGACGTCATTGTTAAAACAGTCAAAAATCGCAGGATTTAAAGTGAGGAACGCTCGGTTTCTCAGCGATTTTTTTTTCTTAAGTTATATTTACGTAGATTTAATTCGTGTATGCCTAGAGATATTCGACATTTTTTGGCTTTTTCCAAAAAAAAAAAAAAAAAAAAAAAAACCACCATCTATGAACTAAAACATGAAAATTAAAATAAAAAAAAAAAAAAAAAAAAAAAAAAAAAAAAAAAAAACCAGACTTTTTTTGGTGCAGCATAATGATACATGCTAAAAACTCCCAAAATGATTTTTGAGAGAAATCGGCTCAAAGTGACTGAATTTTAGTCCAAAAATAACACAAGAAATGCTGGGGCTACATATGGGTAGAAGAGTAAATCTATAAAAACTTCCGCAGATCACACCATGGGGGGATCCAGCGATTTGGCAACTGTGTATTCTTCCCATTTGAATGCGTGAGAAACAATCGATTAGTCAAGGGGCCATGGCCCCCTCGAGAATCGATTCTTCCTCATACGTTCAAATGAGAAGAATACACAGTTGCCAGATCGCTGGATCCGCCCTTGGATCACGCGGCGATTTGGTTCCGTCACATGTGAAACGAGCTCCGCTACTTACAAGGATCCCGAAATACTATAATGCCTGTCGCCTAATCCCTAAGAAATCTACAAATTAATTGGTTCACGGAACTAAGCATGGCTACTTACTGTGAGTGTGTGTGAGGTCTTTATTTTTCGTAGAATCCTGAGCAAAGGCACAGCCAGATCAAGAACACTCTTTTGGGAGGGGCCATTTGAATTTATGGAGGGAAGGGGGATTTTCTAGAATTGTACTGTTTTCACAAGAATCCGATAGATATTCTGCACCTACACACAATATATTTTTTCAGATGGGAAGGGTGGCGCCTACACCCCCACCCCTAAATCCGACCTTGATCCTTAGCAAATCTATTAATTGATCGGTTTACGGCACTGAAAAAACCATGATATTGAAAAAGATAGTTTGAACAAAAATGTAGTATCCGATCAGCTGAAATTAACCCTCATTAAAAACTATTCCTAAATGTTCTGAAAAAATTCTCTCAGTTGTAAGTAGAGATGTGATTTAATTTACCTTATTCAGAGAATGATTATAGTCTTTTCGTTACTTATTATACGAGGGTCGTTAAGAAAATGAGCTTTTCTATCTCTTACTCTGCCTATATAATCTAGAAATCTCCAAAGAGACTGGCTCGTTTTTTTCGTCCGGGTAAAAACTTTTTGAGCTCAAGTCTTTTGAATTCGGATCATTGGTTTACGAGAAGATCAAAATATCCGAAACAGTGTTGAACAATTTCCTTCAAACGTGTTGAAGGATGTATTTCTTCAGTTCTAGAGAAGTTAGAAAACTTCAAGATCTATGATTTTATTTCTTACGATCTGTAGATATAGTATGTTACATTCAAAGATTTTGAAATTTTATCAACTGGTTCGTCATTTCATTTCAAAAATTAACCATTCTAATTGGACGAACAATTTGGAAAATCAATTTTTCTTGCAAACTGAAATCATCCCATTAAAAAAAAAATAAAAAAAAAAAAAAATGCTCAGATAAAATATTTACTGATCACGAGGGGATAATGAGTGGCTACAAAGTTTTCTAGTGGCGTCGTGTGCAATCTGGCAAAGCTGAATTTCGTAAATTTTACCCCCCATTAAAATATTGATGCGAGGGAGTGCACCACCTCCAACAATTCGACCTTTTCCCCTAGTTTAAATGGTAGGGAGATCCAACGTTGCCAGGATACACGCGACGCCTCTGAGCTCATTGTAATTTTCTTGGCTTTCTGCCTAAGAATCGACCAATTGAAGTCAGATCCGTTGGTAGTTCATCCAGCCGGATTCACTTAGAACGGAAACCTAAAATATTAGTAGACAAGTCGAATTGGTTTCGTACAAATCATCTGTCAAGAGGTTAAGCTGGAAAGCGTGCAATCTGACAGCGTTGCTTTTTGACCACGAAATTGTTAATGGGTCTGTTGCAAACTTTTGCTACAGCGCTATAGAGTGTGCAATCTAATGTAAAATTGCCTGAAAAGTCCAATGATGGCATCAGAAAGCAATGAAATGCAATAATAAACTCACAAAATGCGTTTAATGAAATCCAAGATGGCGGCAAAATATCGAGCAATCTGTATGCATGCACCACGAACATCCAAGGATAGCCAACCTCACAATATCCATCACAACCAATCACAACGTAAACAAACACATAACCTCTACCTGCAGTGAGGTTGTCAAAGTTGGCAATCCTTGGATGATCATGGTGCATACATTCAGATTCCTCGATATTTTGCCGCTATCTTGGATTTCGATAAACGCCTCTTGTGAGTTTAATATTGTATTTATTGACTTTATGATGCCACCAATGGACTTTTCAGGCTATTTTACATTGGCGTATACACTTTTTATCGCTGTAGCAAAAGTTTGCAACAGACCCATTGATCGAGGAGGTTTTGGTTGTGTAGAGAAAAATCACGAATTCGATCTTTTGCCCAGATTTAAATCGCACGAATTGCAACGCTGGCAAAATTTGGCAACGTCAGATTAGAGACCGCGTGCAAGCACGTGCCTCTTTCGTCCAATGTGCTGATCCATCATAATAGCTTAGTCGAGGAAAAATGATGGCTTTGTTTTTGTTTCCATTCAGTAACAGCTGTGTAAAAACTTCATATAATGAGCGGAAACAATATAATAGTCGATCATGCGGAATTATTCGGAGTAGGTAGCCGATGTCGAGCTTAGAAAGATTAAAAGTGTGGTGAACAAGTTGATGGAACTTACTGATCAATCAGAACGTCAGTAAAGTAACCCACATGAGTTTTGGAAAAAGGAATTTATTTGAATTTCCCGCGCTTTTAAAATACGATTTTTGCTGTTCAGGGTAGTTATGCGCGATGGTCTGAGATCGGAAAAAAATTTACCTCAAATCATTGGAAAAAAGTAATAAAAAATAATAGTTTTCGACCTTTTATAAGCTGAACCTAAAACGTTCCAGAGACATTTTTAAAATTATTTGTCAAGAAAGTTCACTGTGATAAAAATTGATCTTAAACATGTATAAATGATAAGTTTAAGAGATTCACTTTACTAACTGATTTTTGGCCATAATTTTTGATGATCAGCGACTGACTTTTTGAATTGTTTGAACAAAGAGGCAAAGATTGACTTCATTCAGTTGATTACTAAAAACACGTTTATCTCGCTCGATTCGAGTGAGACATTTTTATCTTAATTTATCGGATAATAACTTTTGTTTATCTCAGAATGAATAATTGAACATCCCTATAAAGTCCTAGAAGTGTCCATAATATTTGGCTGACAACAGGAGTAAAACATCAGTTTCTATGATACTTACAAAGATAGATATAGCGACACTCTAATTAACGTTACTTAAGTTAATTAACCATATTCAACCGCATGTAGCAAAAGTTAGCAAGAGCCTCATTCTGAGGATTAGTAATGGAGCAGTTGCAAGAGTTTGAAATTCTGTGTTTTTTTTTTTTTTTTTTTTTTTTTTTTTTTTTTTTTTAAAGGTGAAAGGTGAAAATGAATGTACTTGATGTCGATCTGAGAACAAATGTGCAAACGCTTGTAGGAAAAGTAAGCAAGAACCCCACTATCTAAAATCTAACCATTTTTTTGATAACAATACTTTAGATGAAACTCAGTGGTTTCTTTATACTGCTCTGGATAAAAATGCGAAGAAATACATACGCTTACCTGCGGAGTTTATAGCCTCAATATTGCACTTATGCAACACACAAGGCCACGAGGTCAATGCTGTCATAATCCAGGAACCATCAACGGTAAGAAAGAATAAGTTTCAAGAGGACAGCCCTTCCGCTACTAAAGAGTCCACGCGCGCAATTGTGAGGAAGTTTTAATCGAAGCAATATTATAGCTCAGTTTTCCCTCATCATATTTTTTTTGTATATCCTTTTTCAAGTGAATTGTGATTATTTGTATTGAGATCCTCAGCGGATTGTTCGCAAAGTTGAGACGAACGAAACCGTTAAGTTTTTTTCTCTGCGAAAAAATGACTCTCTTCGAAGACTCTGCGACTGATTTTATCCCAGAAGGTCAAATTAGTCACCACTATTCGTAAACATATATATACGCTTGCGAAACGATATACTTCCGTGTATCAAGAGTCTGCTTGGGAGTTCAAACAAAAGGAATTTCTATACAAAAGAAGCCAGAAATTTCCCAACACTGAAATTTTTTTTTCTAAATTCTAATTATATATCACCAGAGGGATAACGATTAGTTAACCAAGAAATTTCTTTGTAATTTCACTCCAGAAAATTCTGGTGCTTCTATCAGAATCTAAGGAAGGCACCATAATTTTCATGAACTATGGTACAAATATTATCCATCGGCGTAACTAAACATTTTTTCAAGGGGGAGGGAATCGACGCGACGCGACCAGTGTTGCCAGATTGGGGTGAAAAAGCCGTACGCTTTACATTGATTTAAATGGGGACGATACGGCTTTTTACCCTCGATCTGGCAACACTGGACGCGACGCGACGCCACTGAATCGAGCCTTCAAATAGTCGATACTTTTTTACAGATTCAAATGGCAGAAAAACAGAAATCGATTGTTCACGAGCGACCTCTGTCTGGTTTTCTTATCATCGTATTAAAAACATATATGTCTGTCGGGGATAGATAAAGACATACAATAAGATACAATATCCTCCTGCCTACTCTTTGTCAACTCACACAATTAAATATACTTCATATGATTCCTTTCTTATGGAAGAAATTCTGATCACCCTTAAAAAAAAAAAAAAAAAAAAAAAAAAAAAAAAAAAAAAAAAAAAAAAATGAGTCTGAACATTATACCAACTAAATCTTCATATTTTCGATATTACAAAGCGAATCAAATATGTTTTCTGAACGGAGTTAACTAATAAAATGACAGTATAACTTCACAGGTTATGATATTTAAATACGAGGCTAGTGGCACTATATACATATTCTTATTTAAATTGAAACGTGTCAAATCATTGGCGTAGTGAGAAATCGAGGACTTGGGATTATTGATTACTCATACTCAATGATACATTTTAGAGGCCCTCATCAGGGGTCAATAAAAACCAATTTACACTGCGTAGGGCCTGACCCAGGCCGCCTGCAGGCTGATTCTCCCTGTTTGGACGAGACGAGACGAGATAGCAAGTAACGATGAATCCCATTGGTTTAAACGGCGTCACGTGACAGATTTGAAGTCATTGACGATCCGCGATGGCAAGCTCCGAGTCATGAATTTCAAAATCATGACTCGGAGCTTGCCATCGCGGATCGTCAATGACTTCAAATCTGTCACGTGACGCCGTTTAAACCAATGGGATTCATCGTTACTTGCTATCTCGTCTCGTCTCGTCCAAATAGGGAGAATCAGCCTGCTGGGCCTCACTTTACGCAACGAATTTAATTGTCTTGCCCTGCGTTCTGCGTTACCTTTCTTACGTGAATAGACAGGGCAGTTTTATTCCAAACGTAGGTACTATTTTTAGATACTTGCTAAGCCCTATGCGAATTGGCCGGAAAGGAGTGGATGTAATGACGATACTCAGCAAATATGTCAAATTACGTCAATTACATTATATTATCTTTTGTGTACCAAAGAAATAGACGGAATTGAATAAAGTGCACTTTTAAAATGGAGTCAAAATATTAGAAAATAATGAGCCAGTGGCAATATTAAGGCAAATTGATTTTTACAAAAAAAAAAAAAAAAAAAAAAAAAAAAATAATAGTCGAAAGAACGATGCGCATATTAAGCAAACTCCTAATCCATTGGTTAACTCAAGATATAACTTTAACCCTTAACTGCAAATGAGCCCAGATCTGGAACAATTACTTTGAAGCCTAATCTAAATGTAGGGGACTTGAGTTGTACTGTTACTGCATGGTGATTGGTGGGTCACATGTGGAACAGATACTAAACGAGTAAGAATTGTCGATTTTGTCCTAGAGCGCGCAGCACAGGATAGAGAACGTGCTGAGTGGTTGAAAATAGCTCTCTGAAAATCTGATAGACGTTTTCCGATTTTTATTGTTATGTTTTGTAGTAACGCAGGGGTACTATATACAAAAAAAAACAACTATTGAAACTTACTAACTTATTTTTTACTACTTTAATTTTTTTTTTTTTTTTTAGCCTGAAAACTTTATTTTCAGTTGCATGGATACCTAAATGCGGGTAAAGCCATATTTGGAACAATTAATATTCAGGCTCTTTACCATTGAAATATAATGGAAAGAATTTTTTCACTATTTTTCCCTGTCTCATGGATCAAAATTGTACTGAAAAAAAAAAAAAAAAAAAAAAAAAAAATTATTTTATTGAAAAAAAAAAATAAAAAAAAATCATGCAGTAAAGGGTTAAAGAATCGTGCATTTCAGTGGCGGATTATGGACGTTTTTCTGAGGGGGGGGGCCCATGTGGACATCTATGTTTGAAATTTGAGGCGTCGTCGCGCGTCGTTGGAAAAAAGTTTGCGATAATTTCTATTGAAAATCATGGGCGGAGCCAGCAATTATTCAACTGTGGATTCTTCCCATTTTAATGTATGAGTAACAATCGATTCTTGAGGAAACCATTGCCCAATTTCTAATCGATTATTTCTCATAAATTCAAATGGGAAGAATCCACAGTTGCCTAATAATTGCTGGATCCGTCAATGTTGAAAATAAGAAGGCAACATCTGAGGCTTCTAGAATCTAGGGGAAGGGGGACAGCTTGCAAGCGCCTCTTGGATCCGCCACACGTTCATCCGGAACAACCTATGCGCCAAAACTTCATACTGTTTAGCGCAGGTTATTCAAAATGGACGATTCTTTAAAGTTAGTTTTTGAGTTACCGAAAGGATTTTGACATTTTTTTAATGTACGCAACGGAAAGCCGGCTTGTGAAATTTGGCAACAAAATTTGCCCTCTATTTAAATCTATAGGACTATTGTTGCTGAAGCACAGCTTCACTATCGAATTGATTGTTAATCATTGAATCAAATAGAGAAAACCCCATGCATTGTTGCCAAATTGCAAGAGCCGCAACGTTATTTTATTATATTCTCTTTAAAAACAATTTGCCATACTGCTGTAGCAAAAGTACGCAATATGCGCCCATTACTTACAATGATTGATATCGCGATTTGGCAACAGGGCTGCCGTTTTGCGTATAATCAATGCTATTTTTCAATTCACCGATGATTCCACCGGTTGATAAAAGATTACGCAGCTCAGTTCAGTGCATGACTGTAATAAACTAAAATACTCGCATCTGTAATCTCTTCTCAACCGGTGGAGTCGTCGATGACTTTAAAAAACTTGCGGATATTTTAATTAATCAATGGACACGGAAAAAAAAGATTAGTGAAAATAACCAGTGGCGGCTCGTGCAATGTGGCAACAATGGACTCCCTCCATTTAAACCTATGTAAAATAATCGATTCTTTGGTGAGGCGCTGTGCCTCACCTAGAATCGATCTTTTAGCACAGATTTAAATGGCAAAATAGCACTGTTGCCAGATTGCACGAGCCGCTACTGAAAATAACCATACGGAAACCTGATTTTGGCATCTGCTAGATGTTATGGTAAACTTGACCAGAAATATGGTACATTTACCGATACTTTGAGTAAATTCGACATGCAATCAGGTGACATCACCTAGTACCTAGTCAAAACATGGTATACTTCTGGTTAACATTACCATAACACCTAGGAGGTGCCAAAATCAGGCATCCGTATGGTTATTTTCACCGTAGTTTTTTTTTCCGTGAGTCTCCACCGATTAAGGAAAGATTACAGATCAGAGTATTTTCGTGCATTACAGTCATACACTGAACTGAACTGCGTAATCTAAATCATCGGTGAATAGAAAAATTAAAAATAGCATTGCTTATACGCAAAACGGCAGCCCTGATTACAATGATTGATATCGCGATTTGGAAAGCAAGTTTACGGATTCAATCGTGAGGCATGGGGGCGGGACGCTCGCGCCACGCAGCGCCATGTGCGACGTGCGTGCCCTTTAGACCTTTCATGTTTCAACCCCTTTGCACCGCACCCTCGACACCTTCAGCTCACTCAATTTTCTTTCAACCTCGAACTTTGACCATACTAAGGCCTGTCCGTTGACTGAGCTCTCCATTTCCACAATTTTATTTTCAGGTCCATTTTGCTCCATCGACCGTCACGGAACAAGCTTGTGAGTCCTTGAGTTTCAGAAATGTCCGAGGGCAGGTAGAAGCAATAGATCTTGTTTCTATAGTAAGTTGCCACTCATACTATACACGGAGAAAAATTTCTGATTGAAACTATACGGAACGTATTAAGAAATTGGGGTTGAAAGAAATTCCTTTTAAAATAATGAGAATTCTTATTGATTCAACGAGAATTAATCATTGGTACACCTTAACGTTCTGATGATTCAGAGGGATCACAAGAAAGAATCGTTGGATCAATAAGAGTTCTTATCATTTTAAAAGGAATTTATTTTTACCCCATTAAGTTCCGCAATTTCAACCAGAAATTTTTCTCCGTGTAGTTTGAAATGCCTACTCTTTTTGTGAAGCATTTTGGGGTGGGGAACAAACAAATATTCCACCGTTTATTTCACAAAAAGAAAAAAAAAATGTCTCGGTATGATTTAGAACATTTCCGGAAGAAGGGTCCGTAAAGAAACATACGTGCCCTTCAACTAAAAACCCCGATTTACTTACAATGCGCAATCCTCAAAAAGAACACACCCATTTGAACGACCGAAAAATTAACTGCCTCAGAAAAAATGGTATAGGCTTCGTGCTATACACTTATCAAAGCACTGAAGGTGACATTATTTTATTCGCCAATTGTATACAGCTAAACTTCGAAGAAGTAATCAAGATAATGTAGGAGTTTTTTGTTTGTTTGTTTTTGTATGTTCGAGCAAGAACCTATATAGTACATAGTCTGCGTATGCGTCAGTATGTAAAATTAGGTTCATTGACTCACTTTATCGGTTTTAACATACTTGTTCGATTTAAATAATGCTAGGCAGTCTTATAATAAGGACAGCCGAACTATAGAATTTGCTAGTTTTTTACTGCATTTACAGTTGTTCTTCGTGAAGTTGCTCGAAGCTTGAGTTTAAACCCACGTTCTGTCTTAAATGAATAGTAATTATGAGGAAGAGTTCAAATAATTGCAGAGAAAACCAGATTTTTGGCATTTTTTTAGGCTCTTTGGAAAAAATAGGTCGATGAATGTGTAAATTGATTAAAATGAAATAATTGATCTATGAGCCTCGCATTTGGCTTCAAGTATTTTGGTACTCAAAATAGTATCACCGTTTTGTATTATTTCGATACAAGGAAAGGTAAATGCGGACCCCCCCTCCCCCCTCATGGACTTTATTTTTCTCCCTGACATTGAGAAAATGGTTGAAATTAAATTTTTGTTACAGTTGACATCGTCAGCCTTTAGTTAATTTTAATTTAACAGATGCATGTTCATTGTTTAAAACAAAGAGTTTGCAACATTTGAGGTTAAAAGCCGTACATATTGACTCTTAAACAGAGTTGCCATTTTTTGGCTAATTTTCTCAATAATACAATTTGGCTTAATGTAAAATTTGGTAATTTTTAAGAAAATCTGGCAACACTGGTTCAAGCTTACATTTCATGTTGCTCTGCACCCGGATATGATATAAAGTGAAACGGAAGCGCAGATGATTTGATCAAAATCCCCTCCCTACACGAGCAAAGACTGATATAATAATAAATTACTGTGAAAAAAAGAAGAAAAAAAAGAAAAACGATCGTCTTATGAAAGAAAATGGACATTATCCAATAGACGACTGCGGTAGAATTGACATCGAGAGTGAAAAAAGCAGAAGATACTTTTAATTTTCATTTTATTAAATAATTTTCAATTAAAAGTATAGGAAATACGTACAATTTTCAACAATAAAACTACAGACTAGAGTTTACACATGTTCACATTATTTTTATGCTCAACTTTCGAATTACGGTCAAGTTTGGAGACGTTAAGTCAAATATTTGAACTGAGTTTTAAGTAGGTAGGAATACGGGTATTAGCGCCAAACACCCTTTTTATAGAGCTCCCACATTTTATAAAGTTCAAAACAAAACAAACAGAAAGCGGTAAAAATAAAAATAGGAGACATTGACAATTTATAAGAAACAACAGCATACCTGCGTTTTGTAATAGAAATGCTTAAAAGAAAATGCAGTAAGCAAGTATGCAGCCGCTGGTTTGTAGCTTGTTGCTGTTAATTATTATCGAGGATTAAACACGATAAACTGGTTCCATTACTTAATAGTTCTTCGTTTATTTTTCATTAAGTTTCTGTCTTTGCGAGAGGAAAAAATACAAAAACGAGAAAACAAAATGTGATGCACTTTCTTTGCTAGAGTGACAAAAGAGACATTTTTCAATAATCGTAAAACTGTCTTTATTTAACTATAGGTTGTCCCATGATTGGACTTGACAGCTGTAGGTTTGAATGAAAACATCAGTTTCTTCACTACTCTTAACCAACCAGATTGCCTCATTTGAGGTTTGAAGCTGATGTTATCATGAAAGCAGTAGAATTGTCAGATCCAATCTTTTCTGGGACAAGTTATAGAATGATTGAAATGTACTTAAATTCGGTTCTACAGAAAATCGGTATAGGACAACAAGAACTTTACTTGAATTAATGAAGAGAATAAACAAATAGAATTTGTGGATGAAGCCAAAGGGAATTCTTCAGCGCCTTCTCTCTGCCGTACAAATCACTTCCTCACTCCTCAGTTCTCCGAAGAGAGAGCATCGACTTCATGAAAAATTTGGAAATTCCAGTTCCACCGTTTTCTCATTTCTTCGCTCTTCATGACCCCCTGAACCCCCAAAAACCACATTTGGCAATTTCTTTGTCCGAGTCAATGAGTACATAATTTGTTATTAAATTCAATAAGATTTCATCGATTTGTAAATGAGATTGAGACAACTATTGAATTAAAAAGGAAAAGAGCATTTGTAATTTTAGGAACAGTACGTACTATGGGAAATTTCTAAGAGATAAAAGTTTTTACAGCCCTTTGTGTTTGAATAACTATAGGTTTCATTACTTGAATGAAAAGTGTATTTTTGCTATTATTCCGATAGGAACAATAGTTGGTAGTAATTAATTAAGTATTAATACAACAAAAATTACAAATAATATCAAATGAACAAACAAGGAAAAGAAATGTCGAAACTATAGTGAATAATGTGAGAATCCCGATACAAGAAAATCAGTAGATCACATTCAAATAAAGTCTGCTCACGGTCAGTTGTTTAAATTTTTTGTTCTTATTTATTTTTCTTCTCTTCAATCTTCCAGCTTTTCTTTTCGCGGAACATTGAAAAAAAAAATGAAGTGAACATAATTCGTCAACGACAAACATTTGAAAACCTCTCCATGCAAGTTACAACTTACGTCGTATCTTCACAGTGGCAAAGCGTCTGATCTGACAACTTTGTATTCTGTCCATTTTTTTTTAAACTGGAAAAAAGATCAAATTAGAGATGGCACACTGAACACGCGCAAATTAAGCCTTTTAAGTGCGTTTACATAGTCAAAATGCATCGTTGCTAAATCGCACGCTATGCCGCTGACTGGAAACATTTAAAGACACTATATTTGAGCGTTTGAGATTTATCAGCACTCTTGCGTGAGATATAAATAAAACAAATTATGGATATCAGTATAATGAAAGCAACACTTTCCTTTTGTCTCAATATTTTCTAACACGGGGGGGGGGGGCAATTAAGGATAAGCATAGCACATTTTGGCGTCAGTGAGAAAGCATGGTAATTGGTAAACCTAACCACATTATGTTCAATGCAACGGAACTTGCGGTAAAATTAGGAAAAACGATTGCTTATTCCACCTGATATCTGGTATAGTTTACTGTACTTACTCTGTGTCACCATACTTTTTGGCAGGCGCCAAAATCTGCTATTCGTATTGTTAATTGTACCGTACTTATTTTCCCTTGGAACACTTCTTATATTACGTCTTCTTCGGATATTAATTTTCTTTATAAGTATGCTTTTCAAACTGGGTACAAAAAGAAAGAAAATTGGAATAAACTAATCCATACATCCTACTATACTCCTATAGCACAAATATGATGCGCATCGTGTCATATGAATGTAGTCAGACAATTGTGGAAAAGAGGAAGAATATAGTAATTACTTTGATTGTAGGTACGGTGTTTTCCAAGGATCATTTTCTATACGCAACAGCGGAAAGAATAATTGAGAATCTGTTTCAATATCTATCAATAGTTGTATTTATACGTCTTATCTAACATAATACAAGCGAGCATAAATAAAGTATTTTTTTCAGGAAGAACCTGAGTAGAAAAGGACTTGAACTTGTAGCTCAAGAAATTATACGGAAGATTTATGAGGCACATCCAAAACGCATAAATATATGCAAATTTTATGATTAATTAGGAAAATAATTGAAAGGTAAAAATAGTTACTTATCACACATTCAATGCTAAAACATACTTAAGCTTTAGAATTATCATTCAGAGATGCAAAGCAGAGAAAAAAATACTTCGAAGTATCTTATTTGCGAATAAAGTGTTTCTGCGAGAAATGTTCCCAAAACTTTAGAAAGCAATGGAAAAGTTTTGACAAGTCAATTGACTAAGCCTAATGGAGCGAAATAAATATCTGATTGAATTAAAGAAATCGACGAATTAACTTTCATCTCACCATCTTGGAACTGAATTGAAACACGTAACATTAACTTTAAAGAAACGATAGTGAGTAAGTACAGGAGTAAATAATTCATCTTGCGATTCAAAGATGAATGACTTTATGCAGAACGGATCCGAAGGAAACCAACACTAGTTATCTTCAATGGCAGCTCGTTCTATTTGGCAACGGCATGGGTTTTACCATCTGAATATATGCAAAAGAATCGATTTTTTAAGCATTCAGTGAATCCTCTGAAGTTCGATTATTTTACCTATAGGTTTAAATGAAAAGAATACGTTGTTGCCATATTGCACGAGCCGCCTTTGCTTAGTTCTTTTCTGCATGAAGCATCCAGTTACTCAGTTGATACTTATAGGTATTAAGAACAGATTTCGGACAGACAAATTTGGTCCCAGCTGATTATAATGTACATAGTGTCTCAGAAATATTTTCCTTGAACAAGAGGAAGCAACATCGAGATAATTTAACAGTAAATACATTTAATTAGTTTAATTAGATCGCGCCATCGAGTCAAATATACGAATTATATAATTTTAGCTTAATACAACGTTGTAAGACAGCGTGACATTCCAAACCAGTTTTACAATGCTTTCTTCAAGTATTTGAGTTGAGGGACATCTCCCATCAAAATCTTGGCGTTCAACGGAAATTTTGTTTTTTGTTTTACTTTTGGAAAACCACTTAGCTCCTAACAGGATTTTGCATGTACGGAATCTCTTAACAGTTCTTTTAAGGATTGTCGAATCTGATTAGCTATATTTGGAATGTTTTAACAAAGAAATTTACAAACATTTGACTGACATGTCTTAAAAAAAATATGAGAATCATATTCATTTTTCGCGCACAATATATAGTACTCTCCATGGTGGCTGGTGAACCGTGAAATGCGATGTATCGATGTATGCGGTCCAATTACTTGCTTTTTCGTTCTAGAGCGATCGTTAAGACTGTCTGTCACGCTGTTGATCGAGTTTTGCAAAAGTTAACAGTTGCTATGGTAGCCATCGTTAAGTTTCCCTTAAGCTAAAGTATACTCATCAGTAACTGTTTAAAGACGGGCACTCTAACGATTGCTACCATGGCAACGTCAATTCTCGATCAATAGTGCAGTGTTGCCAGGTCGTGGGGAAAAAGCCGTATCGTCCTCATTTAAATCAATGTAAAACGTACGGCTTTTTCACCCCAATCTGGCAACACTGCAATACTGTCACTCATACGGACAGTCTTAATAATCGGTTAGTAAATGATCGGCACGCTGCGTATCGTCTGATTGTTCAAATGGAACAGTACATATTTGCATATAACTGTACGCATTTTCTAGTGGCGGCTTGTACTATTTGGCAACCATGTTGTTTGCCATTTGCACCGACGCAATCATATCGATTTCTCAAAGGGAATTAGTGAAGCCTCATCTGAAGATCGATTATTTTATGTAGATTTAAATGGAGAGAATACATTCTTGCCACTTTGAATGAGCCGTCACCGGCATTTTACCATTTAATTCAATGTAAAGTTTTTGATTCTCCCGCCAAATTTGGCAACATTCTTCATATGAAAAAAAAAAAAAGAAACGTCGATCAATCGTTCACGAGCCACCACTGGTCATTACTATGGACACAGAATAATACAATCAGAACGGAAACTCGGTCGAATTTTGAAGCAAATTCATTCCACGTCCGCCATGTTGGGATATAGGATGTTTACATCTGGATTCGCGCGCAAAATAAAAAATATAGGACATGATCCGCGAAATTTTCATTCTGAAATGTCATTAGAATAAAAGAGAGGCCGGAAACTTAAGATTTCTTTCCAGAATTTACAGAAATAAATAAGTTTTAACACAAATCACACTTGTCCGCCATGTTGGGATGTAGGACCACAGCGTTGCCTATTGGTGCCATTAAATTCCAAACTTGATTCCATTGGCTCTAATGGGAGTTTCCATTCTAATTGTATTATTCTGTGCTATGGAGAGCATTTTTTTTTCTTGGATAAATTAATATAGGTAAGTTTAGAGCACCATTCCTCACCCGCATATAACTTAAGGCTGTACCTAGAAAGTGGTCAAACGATTTCTTTGATTTCTAATCTTACGACGCGAAGCACACTGTGAATCAAAATATTGATTTTTTTGGATAAGAAAACTGTTTGTTTTTCGCTTCAAGAACGTTTTAAGACGATTTTATTCCTGGTGAAAGTTGATGAGGACCCGCTTCAATATGTTAGATGGTGCCTCTAGTCACTCTCCGAGCTTTCGGCTTTTTTGGGCGAATAGTTTGAATGTAATTTAATTTCACTTGACTACGCTAATTTGAAGATATAGTCATCGCTTTCTTTAATTTGTTTATCGGTTTTCTTAGCTATCAATAATCAAAATTGGATCAGAAATAAAAACATTATTTTGAGAACGGATTTTGGCTATCTGTTTACTAGGTGCAAGTGACACGGAGTATACCTTACTCTCACCCATTGAAAAGTTATCTGAAACCCGTTCTCAAAATTACTACTTTTTATCAATCAATTTTGATGATTAAAAGCTTACAAAAATCTATAAAAATTGAAGAATTCTGCGAAGTTCCGCTATAATTGGCATAATTATTTGCCATTATATTCAGATTACTCAAAACAGACGAAATTTTGGAGAGTGACTAATGGCGCCATGTAACGAATTAAAAGATTCCTACATCTTGCCAGGAATCAATTTAGTTTGGATCCTTTCTTGCAAAAACTTTGTGATATGATTACCTACTTTTTCAGCGAGTATTTGTTACTGTTATTCAATTTATAGTTATTCGTATCATAGTTGTCTTGCAACTTATTGTATGTAATCTTGATTTTATTCCTGCAAATGATGTCCAGAAAATTCCGTACGTCGATCGATGTGCGACGAGTATTTTCTGTTGTGGTAATACTTCCACTAAACTAATTTAAATCAATCCCAGTTCTTGAGTTATAAAATGGAAAATGAGAAAGTGATAGATAGACAAAAGGAAAAGAAATTAAATTATGATTAAAACGGAAAAAGGGAAAAATTCCAATAAATAATGATTTATAAGTTGGAACGATTATTTTTAATCAATTTGCGGAATCGAGGAACGTTTTCACGGAGGGTATCCTAAAAGTCAAAAAATAAAAATCGTAATTTCAGACTTTTTAAAGATCAAAGCTAAATAAAAAGGTTTGACCACCTTTTTCGGTGCATCGAATAAAAATATCACAGTTTTCAGTTTTCTTTCCCACACTTATTTTTGGTCGATCACATTCCCAAAAATAAAAAATGTGAGCTTAAAAACTAGGAAAATATACGTCGAAAATTCAACAAATAATACTTTACAACATTTAAATAGCTTTTTACAATATATACAAATGTCCAGGAAGAGAAAAGCGATTGGAACAGTCGAAGGTATCAAAGTTCTTCCAGAAGTTCGAACCCACGAGCATCCACGACCCTGAGGGAAAGTTTGTCACCAAAATATAAGGGTCATCATATTTTGGGGATCGAAAATTTCAAGGAGGAACAGTTTCAAAGTAGTATTTAACAGAAAAATACCGGCTAAAGTTGTCTGTCCACGATCAAAGAGAGGCTCACAAAGTGAAAATTGGCGAGGCTCTGATGACATCATCGATGACTCATCGTTAGGCATCGACCTCATCATTATATGCCTCTCTATAAGAGCTTATAATTTGATCGAGGGCACAGAACTTTTTACCGGAGTTCATTAACTTTTGAATCCAAAAATTACTACGGAAGCTCTGAAACTGAAAACTATGACTAGAAAGTTCAGGTTTTCGAGCCAAGTTTGGTATGATTCAGTCAAATAGCCAAACATGTTTAAGGGGGATCCGAGGCTGAAAATGATTAATGGGGACCGTTGAGGGTCCAGGTCCTTAAAATGATAAATTTTAAAGCAAAAACGATAGTTTTGGCAAAACTTTAGAAGCAGGGGGGAGGGGTGTAGTCCAGATCCTAGGACCCCTTACTACGTCACCAGTTTACGTTTGACCAATATGGGACAGAAACTGTCGATCAAAATTTGAAGATTGAATGATAGATCACAGCCAAACTTGTTGGTCAATATTTAAGATAGCTTGGTCACAATTCTAAGAAAATATCATGGGTCACAGCTTTGAGAAGAAACTATGGATCAAAATTTTGGGGAAAACTGTTGATCATAACCTTATAAAAAGAAGCTCTCAGTAGACAAAAAGGGCTTTAAAGGACACAATATTGATGGCAAAAAATCCTTAATCAACAATAGTTCGTGTCCGAAAATTTCAAGGAGCCTATCTTTTTCAACAGAAATCTTTGAGCCTGAACTTTCAACAGGCCAGAGTTTAAGTTTATCAACGAGGGAAAGTTCGGACCTTCCAAGACATCTTTGAACTCTTCTGATGTACATCGGGACTCTGCATGATTCATCGAATTATTCTCATTTTCTCCTCCTGGGAAATTTATTACTATAAATTAATTATCAGCCTAGAACAAAACAAAAGTTTAGCACTCGTTCCTTAGAGTAACACTAGAGATCTCATTATATTCAATCCACCTTCTAAGATCAGCGGGACACTCCGGCTTTTGAATGCCGTTTTCACTTCCACCTTTTTTCGTGATCAGCTCGGAAATGATCTCTTCCAAATTACAATTCACTACCTTCTGCTGACCTAGAACGATCGTCCGCACGAAGTTATCGGCTGTCAAGAACCGATGCTCCATAAAAACGGAGGTTTCCGTCCAGTAAACAATTCTAGTCGTTATTTTATAGAATGTAAAAGGGCGGATGAAACGCCTGTACCTGATGGTGGTGGCTCCTTGAAATACTTCGCCTCCTTTCTTACGGATCGTCTCAAAAAGTTTCGATCTCTCGTAGAAATCTACGCGGGCGAAATCGACCTCTCGAAGATAGCGAGCGTTGTTCATGTGATAGAGCAGCATGTCGACGTCTGTTGTCAGGCAAATGCTCGTGAAACTGGCCGTGTCCAAAATCGCGATCCGTTTTTTAAAACACTTGGCGAGAATGACGCATAATCCCATGCGCATAAAATAATGAACTTCAAAAACGTAGAACTGAACGAACACTACGCATATGATGCACACGGCTACTACACTCCACTCTTCCATTTTGATTGGTCAAAAACAGGAAGGACACAATGCACTAGAAAAGGAGAATGCAAGTGTAAATTGATTACACAAACTACTTTTTTTTTTAAATATAAACCGATTAACACTAATTACTATCAAATGTCTGTGACATTACATTAGGGGGAGACTCTTTTGATTAGGAGTTCCTCATTACGTTCCGAACGGTTAAAGATTCAGCCGGTTAAAATAAAATCGCGGAACTTGGAACTATCGTCGCACTGTAAACAACTAGTCAACTTTCAAGCGCGCTGAAACAAATGTCAAGGATGCTCGACAAAGAGAAAAAAAACTGAACAAGAATATCACATAAGCGTTTAAAAAAGAGCCACGATAGACAGACTTTGATTAAAATTGATTGCACGTGTACGAAGAAATAAACACTTTTCGTGCGATATTAAAAATGAAGCATGTATCCTCGGTCAATGATATCAGAAGACACTGAACATAAGAGAAAGAGAACAGAGAACACTCATTGAAAAAATTGCACTATTACATTTATACGATAGTCGTGAGGTAAATCCGAAACTCAGAAGACACAAAAACGTAACTGTTGAAAAAAATCGAACCGAAGTTTAGCAGCTACGATAATCAAGTAAAATTCTAATCACAAAATCAGGTGCGATATCAAAACATCGAAGCAGCTATTCACATACACAATCATCCATCGAAGACAAGACACCATACGCGAGTGAACAACGCCGTCGGAAAAGCGCACTGAAATTGAAAACAATACTGGATCACACACTCTCGGTGCGGTACTAAATAAACCGGTGGAGTGGGAGCTGTCTTATCTCTAACCTCCGTCGGGGCGAAAATCAGAAGACACAAAATCCGTAATAGAGAGGAGGATTCTCCTCCGATCCGGAAAAGCGCGCTGATTTTCGATGGTTAGGATTCACACCGGTACTGGAGAGGGGGGAACAACGCGTGAGTTCGGTGCACGGTGACGAATATTTCTCGTCTCCGAAGTTCAGTTCGCGGTGTTAACGATGTTTGCGCAACAGCTGGTGGATGATGAATAAGCGGGACTTCTCCGGTAGTGTAGCGACGTTTTTTTTTCTTCTTTTTTTTATCGTAGGAGTGTGAGTAGGAGGTAGTGTATCACAAGTATCAAGTGCAAGGGAATTCTGATGCCGTCGGCGAGCCTCGTTGTCCGCGTTCAAAGCTCAGCGTTGCCGGATTTGGCATGAAATTCGGAAATTTTACATTCGAGTTAAATAGGAAATTTCGTTAAAACTGACAACACTGCTGGAGCTGGAGCAGCACGGTCGAGGTAACTCGTTGACCGTGGAAGGTTCAGCCGTTGATCGCAACCGATCCACTGCTGCCGCCGATCGCGACCGTGGGTATAGGAATCGTTGTGATCGTGATCGTGGAAGCAACGCGATCGCGAACGCAGGAGGAGCTCCCTCCCTTTCCTCTCTTCCTTTTACGATTACGATTATGATACCTTCTGCTGATCCGAAGAGCTCTAGAGCTACTACTACTAGTTGTTGCTCTTGCTCTTGGAGAGGCACTGGTACTGGCTTCAGGCCACGAACGAACGCGACTGAAGTGATGGCGATGGGAAACGAATGGACACAACAGACTCGGGCGGCAGATCGGCTCTCCTTCCTGAAACAAAACAAAAGAACAATAACCAATCAGAATTCACGAACGTATGAAACTATGGATATACAATATACATACTAACACACAGTCCTGCAGTGTTGCCACTTGGAGGGTTGTGACAATGTATATTCCGCAGGGATGCCGGCTTGCAGATCTTACAAGGTTTTTTTTTGGAAGGTGTAGGAGACCCCCCCCCCCCCCCCCACCCCCGGGGGGAAAAAGTAAACTTTTATTTTTCATCCAAATGGTGTACAATTACTAAGCCATAGTAGGTGTATCAATGAATAGTAATAATTTTGACGTGTTTGATATAATGGATAAAGGGACAGCAGACAAAAATGATATCTAGGAAAATGTTTAATTCTACTATTCCTTGCAAACAATGAGTTAAAATGACAAAATAAACAAATAATGAAGTTTGTTAACTATTAGGTACTCCTGCATTTTCTTATTTCTTTCATTTTTTACCGTGAAATTTTGACTTTTGAGGAGTCAAAAAGGTCACACACGCCAGATTGTTCCGGCTGTTTTGACTCACAAAAAGCCATCTAATGGGTCTGTTGCGTACTTTTCATATAGCGTTATGGAGGGTTGAGTCGGGTGGAAAATTGCGTAAAAATAGCAATGTGAGCATCACATAGTTGCAAACTCCACTTGTAAACCCACAAAAGCCGTTTAAAAGAAAGCCTAAGATGGTGGTTGAAAGGGCGAATCAACCATGCATGGATGCACCACGAGCAACAAAGATATGGCCGAGGACGGCATTTGACAAAGTAAATTGCTCGGCGTTTAATTTTCAGAATTCGGGCAAATCGACACAGAACGTAATATATTCACCATAGTACTCACAAACAATGACAAGAAAGTAAAATTTACCAGATAAAAACACGCAGAATGACACAAAATCTAACCACTTCGAGGAAGTAAGACGTTTGTTTACATTCTAACAAACATTATAAATTCGGCCGTATTTTGGTGCTCGTGGTGCTTCATATTGCTGTAGCAAAAGTATGCAACAGACTCGTCAGTTCAGTTGTAGAACTTTTCTTATTGAAAGAAACTCCTCCAACAAAAATATTGATTCATTTGGTAGATTTAGACGTTTTTATGATGTAATTTCCTTGCCATTCATTGGCTTCACCGAAAAGTTCTGTTTCCGTGGAATTTCCCTTAAAGTTCCAAAATGCGTTCCAACGAAATTCCACGAAAGTCGTTGCGTAACGAGTCACTACGGGAAAGTCCCATATCATTTGTCTCTTACTCCATGATGAATTACTTTGCCCAATACAAAGGTGGCTGAAATTATACGGGGTTTCTCTAATGTGACTCGCTTTACTACAGTCATTGTGGGATTTGCTCCAAACGCATCTCTCGAGTTTGTAAGTCGAATTGGAACTTTTCGGTTTAATCAAACGATGATTTCCATAGCTAGTCAAAAGCAGTGTCAATGTATCATTCTGAATGTACGGTTTGTTTCTGTTTATATTGCTGAACGCAACCATTTTTGACCAACGTTTTAATGATGCGATTTCTCTGACACTTGGACCGTTGAAAATTTTCGCTTCTGCCTTATGGATGGTGCATTCATATATAAAATCGCTTAGAAATTACATTGCAAGCATCAAAAAGTCTCCAAATTTTAAAAAAACACAATTTTTTTTAACGTTCAACAAAATTTTAAAATGGAGATCGAATGAGTGAGTCTCAATGGGGGAGACCCATCAAATCGAAATTTTTTATGCTGAGAGAAGTGATGATTTATCCTACAGAAAGTTGCAATTAGTTGGGACTCCACCATTCACCCGCTCATGCGATCACCATCTTGTAGTTTTGCTAAACGCATTTTACGATCTCGTGAGTGAATTTTGAAACTTTGGACGTTATTTTTGTGTGATTTATCTAGAACAAAGCTTTAGCAAAAGTTTGCAACAGACCCATTATCAGCGCCAGCGAAGAGTCCTGTTCCTGTATCGTGAAATTGCCCTTATGACATGTTCTCATTGATATTTTCTTCGATAATAAGAACTAAGAAGCCGCGAACGTTTGGCAACGCTGATCATCGCGCTACCAGACAGTGCAAGTAAGTACTTACACTAGGTCGAGCTCGACTAATAACTAATAATCAGAGAATCAGAGAATCAGCGAAACTCAGACGCACGGCAGGATGGACATTAGACATATAGACAACGGGCTCGGCTCATCGCGCGCTCGCATGCTCGATCGAGCAATTTCGAACCGACTTGTTTGTATTCGTATTTGTAAACTGAATCCACGCGAATTACGGAATTCACTCCGAACTCGTTTTGTTCTTCTTCTTTCTCTCCTTTTCATTTTTTTTTCGCGCTCTTTTATCTCAAGGTCAAGTTCCTCCTCTCTGACTCAATATCATCGTTTTTGTTTGAATGCGAATAAACCCCCCCCCCCCCCTCTTCCACAAGATATCATCATATATCGAACCTCGTTTAAACGGCGGTGCGGGGAGTGGAAATAGTAGCATTATGATGCGACCGTCCGTCGCACAGTGCAGTGGAGCGAGTCAATGTGAGGGGGTCCAGTGCTACCGTTTTGCGTATAATTAATGACTTTTTTTAATTCACCGGAGATTCCACCGATTGAAAAAAGATTACTTAGTTCAGTTGAGTGTATGACTTTAATGCTCGAAAATATGTAGTCATCTCTCAATTGACGAAAACGCCGTTAATTAACCCTCTAAAGACCAGCTTAGTTCACATGCGCGTTCATATAAGGAGGGTGTGGTTAACTGTTCGTACTCGGGGGAGTTGGAATTGCCTTTATGGCGGATTGAAGGCGCAAGACAAAATCTCATCTTTGTTATACCACATCGAGAATTGTGTTTATTCGGAATCATGCCACTGGATCAATGTGAAATAGACTAGAGGAGAAAAACGAATATACTCGGGCTTGGTCTATAAGGGGTTAATTAAAATATATCCGCAAGTTTTTTTAAAGTCATCGATGACTCCACCGGTTGAGAAAAGATTACAGATGAGAGTATTTTCGTGCATTACAGTTGTACACTGAACTGAATTGTGTAATTTTTTCTCAACCGGTGGAATTATCGATGCATTAAAAAATACTATTAATTATATGCAAAACGGCAGCTCTGGAGGGGTCGGGCATGGAATAAATGACTAAAAATGAAAATTTGGATGATTTTTGCTGCAAAAAAACAAACTGTAAGGGGAATTTCTTGTAGAAAATGTTAAGATAAAACCAATGAAGCCCTGTTTCAAACTTCTACGTTGCATATTAATAAAAATATAGGCATTTAAAGTCTTCGGCCTCTTTCTTTCCTTTGAATCGCTCCATTACGCGTCGCGTCGCGTCGTGCCGATGTGACGTCACTGGCGCATCCGCCGTTAATCTCCATTCTTCTCTCTCCCTCCCCCCTCTCTCTCTCTCTATCGCGCTCTCTCTCTCTCTCTCTCTATCGCGCTCTCTCTCTCTCTTTCTCTCTCTCTCTCTCTCTCTCTCTCTCTCTCTCTCTCTCTCTCTCTCTCTCTCTCTCTCTCCCCTTTCCCCCCTCCATTGCGTGATATGATGAGACGGCCGGGCCTCTCCAGACAGGAAGGAGGATAGGTGAAATTGATACAACTTCTTGCGTCACTATTTTAATTCACACGATTTCACGTTATTTATACTTTTTTTGGGTTTGTTTTTTAAATGACGTTTGTTTATTGAGTTGTATGAATGAACTGAGTGGCCTGAAGATGCTGTGAATGTGTTACATCGTTATAGTTCTGCGTCATTAACGGCTATTCTGCTTCGCGCTGATGATAGGGCGATTAGATGATAGCGCGATCGGGATATGTTCCATCTCTCTCATCTGCCCTTTGAATGTATACGTAGAGAGAGGATAGAAAGATTAGGGTTTAATCCCCTTTTTTATCCTGGTCTTACTCAAGTGTTTCAATGGAGAAAAGAGAGAGAGAGAGAGAGATAGAGGCGACCGGAATCACGGTTCCGTTGTGACCTCATTGTTGACGGAAAATTGACCTAATGAAGAGGATAATCAACCGTTGAATGACGTTTTCAAATGTTTGGGATATTTGGCAACTGCGCGTGAGATCAAGAGACGGCGAGTTTTGACGTGATTCAATATTTAATTATAATAAAAGGTCACCGAAGTTTAAATTATAGGTAGTTATTTTTGCGCGTAAACTCTAAAAAATAATATTGTTTGCAGTGTTGACGTAAGCAATTTTTTACATCATATTTGCATTAGCCTCATTGCGTTTTGCGTGAGTAGTTCAACTTTTCAAATAGAGTTGATTATGAGTCATTGTTTTGAGAAGTATTTAATTCTTGATTCTCTTATACCCTGATATTTACAGCAAACGCCTGTCCGGCCTAGTGCCCGTTGTAAGGGGTATATTTGCCACTAGGGGCGCTACGCGCTAGTAGCACTAATACCGTGGCTGAAGATTCCAAACTAACACAATCTATGGTTTGACCAAAATAGCACCGCACATTTGTTTTTGTGTGACAAACGTATCCAATGAGCGCTCAAAACTAAATCAGTGACTTTTAGGCAGAGTAGACCTTGACTTAAATCTTCTCTCATCATCACATCAGAGTAATGACCCGCGCAAGCGCATTCGTAAAATTCATGAAATTGCTCGCGCTAAACTTTTCATTGTCGTTAAAAAAGGGAGGATACAATTTTTTTTTTTTTTTTTTTTTTTGCGAAGAAAATTAATTGGAAACGCCGCTTTGTTTCAGATTTGTTCTATATTGTTTGTGTTGATTTTGTTTTGTTTTGTTTTTTTCGTTTTTTTTTTTCTCTCTCGCAAGGTTGTTTGTGTGTGCTGAGATCCATTGCAGTGCAGACAGTTAAGAGCACAGATGCCATGAAGGGGTGACACCCCCCCCCCCCTTCCCGACCTCTAGGACTGAGGGAAGGGAGACCTTCAATTAGTAAAAAACGAAAATCGGTTGAGTGCAGCGTTCCTGTGAACACGCATGTATGAGGAGGATGTAAAAAAAAAAAAATAAAAAATAAAAAAAAAAATTAAAAAAAAAATAATAAATAAATAAATAAAAAAAAACGGCGTGGGTGCGAAGGTTCAACTGAAGAAACACCTGAGAATAAGTTTGGTCTGACAATAATTGCGTGACACATAAGTTTCTTCCGAGGTAGATTGATACAGGTAGACGCATTCAGTGGCGTCGCGTGCCATCTGGCAACAATGCAACTGCTCCATTTAAACTCATTAAATATATCGAATTTTCCTTATGCGCTGTGCACCCCCTGAATTCGATCTTTGACATGAGTTTAAATGGATAGATTAAATTGTTGCCAAATTGCACGCAACACCACTGGATGCATTACTTGTCCTGGAGCGTTGTACGAGATATACTCATCCCGGGAGCTTATGGGTTGGTGACACATTGGTTAGTTCACCAATAAGCGACCGTGAACCAAAAAATTGGAGCATCCGAGTTTGCCCAAATTGTCAATGGGGCAGTTGCAAGGGTCTGAAATGTTGTGTTTTTTTTTTTATAAAAAAAATGAAAGTACTTGATGAGCTGAGAACAAAGATGCCTTTGGTTTCAAATTAAGTCCCATTGTTCCGGAGATGAGATTTCGGCCCGAAATACATTATTTTAAATGGGAATTCCGCGTACTGACGTCACTTTATAACTTTAAAATTGTGTATCTCCAAAACCGGAACACTTAGGCAAAAACCAAAGGCACCAGTGCACCACTGTTTTCAGCTCATCAAGTACTATACCATTTTCTTTATAGAAAACACAACTTCAGACCTTTGCAACTGCACCATTCCGAGTTGGCCTACGACATAGATGAGGTCCAATTTGAAAAAAAAAAAAAAAAAAAAAAAAAAAAAAAAATATTTAGAAATCAGAATCCCAGAGACGTGCACAAACCCATTGCAAGATTTCAGAGTTTTCCAGCTATTTGTTTTCTTCTTCAACGGACGGATTCGATGATCCTGTTTTATTTCCTCCCCAGCCAAATAAATGGACGGCAGGAATTTGCATCTCTCTCTCTCTCTCTCTCTCTCTCTCTCTCTCTCTCTCTCTCTCTCTCTCTCTCTCTCTCTTCTCCCATATGAACGTGTTCGTTGGCAAAGGACGGAGATGGGGACTAAAGTCACGTGACGGCCCCCTCTGCTTTCCTTTCTTAACATATGGACTCAAACGGCCAAAGAGATATAGACATACTAATTCCTGTATCCACCTATGGTCGAGTATTCAATGATTATAATTAGTTTGCGTGCAATTGAACTAATTGAAGACAAGTTACGATCGTGCATGTTCTCTTTGTGCTGATCGTGCACGGCTCAGTGTTTCAAAATCAGGTGATAACTTCCTTGTGGAAGACGGAAATATTCATATGAATTCAACCGCCACTCTGCTCTTTCTCTTCCGTAGCAATGTCAAAGCTTATTTGCAACTTGGGCAATAATTTGTTGCAAACTTTTGCTACAGCGTTATGAATAGTCGATAAATCGGTACAGTGGCGTAGAGTGCAATTTGGCAACGTTGCAGTTCGTCCATTTAACCCCATGAAAAAGATCGATCAATTGGGTGTTCGGTGAACACCTTGGCATTCGACCTTTTATATGGGTCTAAACGGACACGATAAAACGTTACCCGCAATTGCACGCCACGCCACTGAGTTGGTAAAATTGCATGAAAATCAGATTGAATGCATCGCAAAGTCTCAAAACCAACCTATAAACCTACATCAGAAGGCGTTTTAAAAGATATCCATCTAATTGCTGCTTTCTTAATGATGAACCAATTTTCTTTGCATTGAAAGTTGCGATTAGATGCACGGAAAAAAAAGATTAGTGAAAATAACCATACGGATACCTGATTTTGGCACCTGCTAGATGTTATGGTAAACTTGACCAGAAGTATGGTACATTTACCTATACTTTAAGTAAATTCGACATGCAATCAGGTAACATCACCTAGTGCCTAGTCAAAACATAGTATACTTCTGGTTAACATTACCATAACATCTAGCAGGTGCCAAAATCAGGTATCCGTATGGTTATTTTCACCGTAGTTTTTTTCCGTGTGGGACTCTCCCATTAGACCACCTTCTTGGATTTCTTTCCAAACGCCTTTTGATGTGGGTTTTTTTTTTTTTTTTTTTTTTTTTTTTTTATGAAATCATAGTATCATGTTAATGTTGAGGAGATCATATGAATCTGCCCACCTTAAAAGATACTCTTAAAATTCAAAAAGATTTGACTGTTACTTAGAAATGAAAATCAAGAGAAACAGCGAAGCGTCCCGGTTTTAGCTTTTTATTCAAAGTAATTAAAATTTGCATTCCCAAGCAGAGCTGCCGATTTGCGTAGATATAATGGCATTTTGAAATTCAACGAAGATTCCACCGGTGGAGAAAAGATTACAGAGTTTAGCTCAGTGTGTGACTGTAATGCACGAAAATACTAGCGTCTTTTATCTTTTCTCAACAGGTATATTTTACTTAATTAACGGCGTTTCCTCCTATTGAGAAAAGATTACAGATCAGAGTATTTTTGTGCATTACAGTCATACACTGAGCTAAACTCTGTAATCTTTTCTCAATCGGTGGAATCATCGGTGGATTTAAAAATGTCATTAAATCTACGCAAATCGGCAGCTCTGTTCCCAGGCAATGTTTGCACAGGTATTTACTATTTTTATTGAATGCAAGAGAAGAAGAAGAAGAGTTTTAATCATTCGTTCTAATTAGATAAAAAGGTTAATAGAAAATTGTTTTTTTCTGAAATTAATCGTAAACCTTTGACACCTCAAAAATACTGCCAATAAAGTTATTAAAAGAGATTACGACAGTACAAATATAACTGAATCTAATGAGATGGATGATGATTTAAAGTTTCTGTAATTTCATTTTACAAATAAGCTTCCAAACTGTTTTACAACTTTTACTAGAATTATTTTCTATTTTTATAACTGTGTTCGGAGACAATTTAAATTATATTGCAAATAGTTATGTTCATTGGTATTGAAGATATCGCTCGATCATTAATCGATTTAACGATCTGCCCCCATTCAATAATGTTTATTTTAGACGAAGAAAAAAGTTACTTGGAAGAGGGGGTTGTGGGCCGTATAAAACCCACATCAAATCTTGAAACCAGAATACTTTTGTACTCGTGATCAACAATGATACGAGTGGGGGTTTTTTTTTTAATTTTTTTACTGCATGATTTCAAAATTAACTAATATTTAAAAAAAAAAAAAAAAAATTAGGCTTACTTACTGAAGCCTTCCCAATTTTACAATTTTGGATTTAGCGTATAATCAATGATACGTAGTAACGTCCTCTTTTAATAATAAAGGCTAGTGGTACGAGCATATTTGATTGGCATTCGCTTGAATTCATCTTCTCATTGAACTTAAAAAAAAAAAAAAAAAAAAAAAAAAAAAAAACATTCAACGAACATTAATGAATGGATTTTTGTCCCGTGTTCACGCGACTTGCGTTTCACGCTTAAATATAGCAGGTGCTTGCGAACAGAGCATGCGATCGTGTCAGATGATGAAATCAGGTTTATAGACTTGCGTCGAATTCTATATGTAAGTACATACACGAGTGAATGAAATAAAATGCGTTTTTTTATAGTTTTACTGATCTGTTGTACAGGTTTAAAAAAAGGGAAGAGAACAATAAACTATATATAGTAGCTCACGGTTAGCTTAATGTAGACGGCTTTGAACTAAGAGACTATGTGCCTACGAAAGCCTACGGTTTTAAAGTATGAGTTCAGATTCAAGATTTTTTGGAAGTCAGTTAAGATTACCTATCCTCATGATTGAACTCAAGCGATACTGCTTCAGGCCCCAACACAATCTTATATTAACAGGGCCCTAAGGCGCAAAATTGGGGGGGGGAGGACGGCCCCAATGAAGGAGGGTCTGCCTTCAGTTAGGGGAGAGGAAGGCATCTTGAAACAGGCTAGCAAAGAGGTAAACGACTAAAAACATTTTAAGCGAGTGACTTTGGGTGAACTTATATGAAAGTGAAAGAAAAATGATGGGAACAACCAGTGGCAACTCCTCAAATCAGGGAAACGTGCCCCCCCCCCATTTAAACGAATGTAAACATATATCGAGGTTGCCACATCGTAAGAGCCACCACCACTGTAAGTGAATAAGAACAGCCACGACAACAGTAAAATAATCGTTCGACTTGTAACTGCACTATATTCTCCTTCAAATAGAGAGGATACTACACCAACACATGCAGGCAGGAATAGTTACATACGTCATAAAATTTCGATTCGAAATCTTGGAAATAATGAACGTGCTTCTGAGGCTTATTCAGGAATCTCTCTCTCCGCCCCCCCTCTCTCTCTCTTTCTCTCTCTTTGTCCATCTGAATTTATGTGTCAGTCAGAAGGGGCTGAAGTCATGCGCGATAGCCCTTCCCTCAGTTTCTTCACCATACACGTCTATTTAAATGGGAAAAGAGAGAGGATTCATAAAAAAAGGTTCTGGTACGCTAATATGTTCACAGTTAGTGTGAGATTACAAGCGTTCAATGGATTTTGTCTCTGACCTAACTAAACTTGACAGATTTTGCATTGTTTCAGGACGTTACAGAAACTTCCATGTGTAGTCAAGTCAGTTCCGATTGAATGAATTTGATTTCGTTTTTGTCACACTGAAAATGACCGAAACTTTTTTATTTTCTCTTTCAAATCCGCCGACATCTCCGAAGAAAGAGTAAATTTAATTCTTACGAAGCCGATGAATTTCGAGAGAAAGAGCCTGACAAATGCGACAAAAGCATTCAATATACATCCGTGCAGGGAGTGAGAGTGATAAAGCGATGAATTTCGATCACAAGATACACATTTTCGATCATTCAGCATTAATTAATTGCGTTTCCTCAGGGTCAGTTTTAAGATTGCCGTTCATTCTGAAAGTAGAGAACGTGCTTCATGTATACACAATATTTTTCAACCGAGAGACGGTCACAGCGGAGAATTATTTAGTATTCATTCTTAAATGTACTCGTAGGCTCTGTTCCAAGATAATACCGCATTGCTCCTCCTGAGACAAGGTCGTTTATGCGCTTGAATTCGGATGAAATTTATCACAATTGTCAGCGAAACTAGTTTCCTTATCGTTTTTGAGACAAACATGTCAACGATTGAAACATTAAGAGACTAACGACCCGACCGATCAACCGATCGCACACCTCACCTCACGCCACCGGCTTCAAACGTTTCTTTCACTTATGTACTTACAATTAAAATCGGGCCGCATTTCTTACTTCTCATTTTCAAATGAATAAATTGAGTAATTGTAAATTATGGTGCTCACGATCCGCAGATGTGGGAAATTGAGCGAGCGATTATTTTAGTTCACAGAGGAAATTGGAATTGTATTTCTCTCTCTCTCTCTTTCTCTCTCTCTCTCTATCTCTCTCTCTCTCTCTCTCTCTCTCTCTCTCTCTCTCTCTCTCTCTCTCTCTCTCTCTCTCTCTCTGTCTCTCTCTTTCTCTCTCTCTCTCTCTCTCTGTCTCTGTCTCTCCTTTTCTTTGTCTCTCGGTCTATCTGTCTGTCTGTCTATCTGTCTCCCCCACCTCTCTCTCCCACCCCCCTCTCTCTCCCCCACCTCTCTCTCCCTCCCCCCTCTCTCTCCCTCCCCCCTCTCTCTCTGCCTATAAAATAACATGCCTGTTAGAAAAACACAGAGGGTGAGGTTATTATGTTTTGATCTCCTATTTTTGTATTTTTTTGACACATATGAGCTTTAATGAGCAAAGACAGAGAAAGACAAAGACCTAGATCCGTCCAGCGGTGGCTCGTGCAATGTGGCAACAACATACTGGCACCATTTAAATCTATGTAAAACAATCGATCTTCAGGAGGTGCAATTTTACCCCCAAGATATCGATACTTTAGCATAGGTTTAAATGGCAAATAAGCATGGTTGTTAAGTTGCACGAGCCGCCACTGGATCCGCCTCTCGTGATCTCGGGTGTGCGTTTAGAGACGTGAGCCAAAAGTAAAGTATGAGGGGAGACGGATGTGGGGGGAGGAGATGGGAGAAGCAGGGCGTTGACTTGATAGTGCATGTTAGTACTGAACCGCATAAACTCAAAACGATTAATTTATTTATTTACCTTTTTTTTTCTTTTTTTTTGTCCAGTAAGTATTTAAATGCAGCTGTGTAGCTTTAAATTGTGCACTGTAAAGAAAGATCTACTATACGCACCGCCGAGTAAGTATAAATGCTGATAAATTTAAAATCAAAATATATTTTAAATTTGACGCTACTTCAAACTCGATATCCAATTGTCACTCGAATCTAATTTGTGTAAGCATCACTCGAAATTCTTATACATATAGTGAAAATTTGAGGGTGCGTAATATCATAAAATTCGATGTAATGGAAAGGGGAGGGGGAGAGCAATAAATAACTGTTGAACCCTCCTCCCGATTCCCGCTCAGCTCCAAAGCTCGGGGTTTGCTTCGGCTCGACGCACCCTGCTTAATTTTCGCACGCGATAGAAATCCCCCCCCCCCCCCCCCCCCGCCATGATACATTTCTGAACCGAAGGAGCTCACGGGGTGTTGGATAGGGTGGTGGGGGAGGTCGAGAGGGAGCTGGAGCGAGTGCGAACTCATTGTATATTTGATTGCTGCGGCTTCAGAAGTCAATTCGCGCAAATGCCGGTCTGGGAGCTTTCAGTTTAGGTTCGTGTGAAGGCGTACAAAAAAAAAAAAAAAAAAAAAAAAAAAAAAAAACACGCAAGCAGGGGAACACCTGATACATTGCATGTATTGGTAAAGAATTTTTAGTTCTCTGTAATGGACAGCTTATATAAACGAAACGTATACCTCTTCTATTGGAGTCCCTATATACTATGAGAGTTGCGACAAGACTCTCAAAATGAAGAAGAAGAAGCGGACCAATGGAGCCCCCAAGAGGCAAATTGCAAATGGCGGATGGCCATTTGCCTCTGCGTTGTTGCCACTATTTCGCTATCTCTTATAGGTTAGGCTCAGATTCTCGACAATAACGGTCGTTATTGAAAGAGACAATGTTCTCCATAATAACATTCAAGCCGAGGATGAAATCACAAAAATTACCGCGGTTACTGTTACTTCAAATGTGTAATGAAAGCGAGTTCGCGAAAAGTAAACAAACCTTCCGCCATTTGCATTTGCCGCTTGGAGCTTTCTTGACAGCCTAAATCTGAGAGCCAATCAGAAATGGATTCAGCAATGGCGCAACTCTCATAGTGTAAGGGACTCTACCATTCTATCAGCTACGGTTAGTCGAACTTGCGGATTTAGGGAAAGAATTGATGAGAAGGCCCCGGGATTACTCCTTTTACCAGAAGCGGATCTGCAGGGGTTTCTTTTTCTTGCAAGAGTCCCATTTTAACTTGCTGATTTTTGACCGCCAAATTAGCCTCTCTCCCTTCTCATTTGCGGCATACGGCAGGACTACTCCACGTCTCAAATGTCCGAGCTCTGAGCACAAGACCTTGACGATGAAATAATATTCGAAATATTCAATCCAATGAATCCGCTGGCGCAAAGAAGCGTATGTGTGATCGGTGTGATCGGTCTCGGCCCGAGCAGAGTGAGGTATATTATGAGACACTCACAAAATAAATCTCGCCACGCGTGATCGAAGGTGTATACGCAGAATGAATCGCAAATCAATATCGCATAATAGCGCGCGGTCGAGTCATTGCGTGATCGATTAATCGATAAAGTTGCCAGGCTCGCCCATGAGCCTCTAGTCTCAAACGAGCCGAACCTCAGACATTTCTCTATTTTGACATTTAAATTTTTCAACGAAGAGCCAATGGCCACACTCATTTCATTAAAATTTCAAGGATGCAATTGAGAGACTCAACAAAAATAACCTCATTGGGATAGCTTTGGTTTAAGAATTCTTTAAGATTTCCCACTTACCCTGTTAATAAGGAATAAGGTCAAAGCATGAGGAGCACATCGACTATGGACGCGTTTAGGAGCCACTTCTCAAAGGTAGGTCGTTAGCTAGCTTTGACGCTGGGTAAATGGGGAAATCTCAACGAATTTTCAAACCAAGGCCAAGTTAAGCAGGTTTTTTCGTTAGGTCTCTAAATTGCATTCTAAGTCTGTAAAGTTCTTTAAAAAGCAAATACTGATTGAACTTAACATTTATACGAAATTGTATCCAATGGACCTTATAGTTAAAGGAAAATAAAAATTAAAATGCGGAAAGAAATTTAAAACAAGTCTTAGTGGAGTTCGGCTCGTTAGAAACTAGATGACTCAAATGTTTCAGTCCTTCTGTTCATTGATCAACGGTTCAGGTTGTGGTTCCCAACAGGTATGTATAGCTTGCTCAATCTCAATCTACTTAAGTTATGAAGCTGCCTTTCTTTTAAACCGCTGTGACTTTCCGCATTTATTGGCCGCAGAAAAACCCTTACAGTAGTTACAGTTCCGATGTGGCGGTGACGCTATTTTAATTGAGTGTAAAATGTTTGAAGTGCATACATAAATGGATAGATCATACGAACTCTGAACTATTAAGTTTCATTCACGAGGTGTGAATTTGTGACGCTCTACGGTATTTTTTTCCCATCTTTGATTTACCTTTAAAAAATCTTTGGAAAGAGCACCATACTGAAAAAAGGGGCTGGTGAATTTAACAATTTAATAGTTGAAAGTATAGTCACAACGTATAAATGGTTGGTTTTGCTATTTAAATAGTTAATTTAAAGCAGCACGGAGTTGGTGAAATTATTTTAAACGGTAAAACCAACCATTCATATGTTGTGACTGACCATACTTTTATTTATTACATAATCCACAGCTTTTTTCAGTGCACTCTACCAATCAGAGGTTCATTTGAACTTGGAGCTACAAAGTTTCATCAGTGAGAAGTAAATTTGATACTTTTTTTTCTTAATGTCATTGTTTTCCGGCAGAATTTCACCAATAACGAGATTCGATCTATAAGTACGCGGGTTTTTTCCATTTCCAATGGGGCAGTTGCAAGGGTCTGAAATGTTGTGTTTTTTACGTAGAAAATGATAGTACTTGATAAGCTGAGAAAAATGGTGCCTTTGGTTATTTCCTAAAAGTCTTGGTTTTGGAGATACACGCGTGTAAAGTTGCAAGAATTCGTGTGTGTAGTGACGTCACTACGCGGAATCCCCATTTAAGACAATGTATTTTGGGCCAAAGTCTCATTTCCGGAACAATGGGACTTAATTAGAAACCAAAGGCATCTTTGTTCTTAGCTCATCAAGTACTTCCATTTTCTTCATAAAAAACACGACATTTCAGACCCTTGCAACTGCCCCATTTACGTTAAAAAACATTGCAATATCACCATTGAACCAATCTGGCTCTGGTTCAGCGTTTCATAGAGACGTTTTAGCAGGAACAGTCCATCGGCATGGATTTGTCCTCACAAGTCACAATTTGGCAACTTTGAAGGATCACCGCGACAAATCACTCATACACCGGCCGGCCCCGTACCGGATGGATGGGCAAACACGTTGGCAGAATTTCCAATCTTGTTTATCGCTCATCGATCGCTGGCGTATTGTCTGCGCGAGCATTGCACGCATACTGGTCACATCAGCTCGAATATTTATCAATTTATTCAGAGCAGGAAAAATGTATTTAGGAGGTTAGGGTGGGTGCTGGGTTCGTTACCCTGTGTAATACAAAGCCATGGGATTTTTTACGTGACAAAAAACAGACTGGTTTAGTTGTGATAATTATATGTGATATAGGCTGCATAACGTTTCCGCACACTTTTCATACCGATAACGTTTCCGCACACCTTTTCCCGAATTTCATTTCCGCACACCTTTTCCCGAATTTCATTTCCGCACACTTTTACCGATAACGTTTCCGCACACTGCACTATTTGGCAACGCTGTGACGCTGCAGCGCGGCTTCCCCGACACCGCGCGCCCAGGTTTGTTTTGATCGGCGCGATGCAGTATCGCGTTGTGATAAGAACTTACCTACGAAAAGGTGTTTTGTTTTGTTTGACAACCAGTTAATCACTAACCGGGTGTCCGTTCTAACATTATGTCGGTTTATAGTTTTAAAGTGTTTTAATTATTTAATATTTTAATTGAATGTTTTAATCCAATTTTTTAATTGATTTTTTGTTTAAAAAAGCTCTTAGTCGTATGTGCGTGTGTTTGTTTGTTTGTGCGTGTGTGTCAATTTTAAAGTAGATTTAAAAGCAAAATCTATGCTCGGTGCTTTTGAAGTGATGAAAAGTAATCGGGGAGGACAGCTGTTACTTTATGAGGGGTTTAAATTTCGAAAATTCCGAACGCAAAAAAACCATATCACGTGGCGTTGCATCGAGAAACTATGTACTTCAACTATCCAACTAGTACTCGGATAAGCGCGTAGCACCGTCACAGCGTTGCCAAATAGTGCAGTGTGCGGAAACGTTATCGGTAAAAGTGTGCGGAAATGAAATTCGGGAAAAGGTGTGCGGAAACGTTACCGGTATGAAAAGTGTGCGGAAACGTTATGCACCGGTGATATATCACTAATGGTTTATTATCTCTAGGTGTTTAAAGCTGGTGCGGAAGGTTGAATAATGAATAAGTATTAAATTGGCGTCAAAAAGAAAACAGTGGTCGTAATATACATATACTATTCGACTTACAAAATCAGGATAAACGATCAATCACATCACAACACTTGGCTGGTTGCCGAGAATTGACGAAGATATTCAAGTTTCAACACGGCGGATCCGAAGTTACACGAAGTAAAAATTGTTACAAAATGATTTTAAGATTCCGTTCTGATTGGAGTACTCTGTGATATAAGCAGTTGCGGCTCGAGAAATTTGAAAACCATGCTAATTTTCCATTTAAACCTATGCAAAAGTATCGATATCTTGGGGTGCAATAGGGCAGTTGCAAGGGTCTGAAATGTTCGTTTTTTATAAAGAAAATGAAAGTACTTGATGAGCTGAGTACAAAGATGCCTTTGGTTTCTAATTACGTTCCATTGCTCCGAAGATGAAATTTTGGCCCAAAATACATTGTTTTAAATGGGAATTCCGCGTAGTGACGTCACTACGCCCACCATTTTTTCAAACTTTACACGTGTGTATCTCCAAAACCAGGACACTTGGGAAAAAAACCAAAGGCACCATTGTTCTCAGCTCATCAAATATTATTATTTTCTTTATGAAAAACACACAATTTCAGACCCTTGCAACTGCCCCATTGGACCTCCTGAAGATCGATTGTTTTACACAGGTTTAAATGGAGAGAATACGTTGTCGCCAGATTGCACGCGCCGCCTCTGGATATAAGTGATCTTTGACCTTTTCACGGCTACGCCTTTGCCTATTATAGAAGGCAAGCACAAGTTACCTATAGGTTGCGTTTTGTGCCAGGTCATTCTATCAAAGAAAACGTGAGAGAAAAGGGTGGGGGGAAACGCGGGAAAATGTCAAATCGGAAACAAAGAGTAAATTATCGAGGAGGGAACGAGGCGATAAATCACGATAACTTATTACGAAATTAACAGTCGTCTGAGATAAAAGTTTAAGCAAATGAGAAGCCGCGGTGGCCTCGCGATATCAGCGGCAGAGCCTAAAACGTTCGGTGTAACGCGGGTTTAATTAATGTAATGAGGTGTACACCCGCTGTTATGGAGGAGACGGGAAGGGATAAAGGGGAGTTGGAAGCGGGATGAGGGATGAAGGAGGCTCGAGGAAGGGCGAGTGATTTTGAGATAAGGATTCCCTGTTGCCATATCCGATATTTTGTGCAATTTTTTCGCCGTCCTCGTAAATCGGAAAATTGGTGCATTTCAGTTTTACAGTCCTCGTTACCTACGAAACCATAATTTAAGATGACATTTTTCCACATTTCAATCCGAAGAATAGCATCACTAGTCGGATGAATTTTACGCTTTTAAGACATGAATGACGAATGTTCCCGCAAAATGACGATTTAATCAGGTCTGTCCTCTGGAGGATTTCTAGATAGCTTATTTTCTTCAGTCGAAAAGACGAGTAGTGTGTAATTTTTGAATGACTGAACCTATTTTGAAACTCGATTTTTAATTGATTTAAAACGAAACACCCTGAGAAAATCGGTACCCAATTTTAAGCCCCTGTAGAATGTTTCTCGTTCAAAAATCACATATAAAACCGGCCCGAACGGGAATCTGCATGTCATGAGCTTTCAAATGGTATTAAGTTTTATGGAAAAATATTTTTTTTAGTATTTTTAATTAATTTTTAAAATTTATACTTCTTTTTAATTTTATATTAAAAACAAAGACGGAACGCAAAATCCAAGAACGTCGGCAGCTGCGTAATACTATGGATTTTTTGAGCCTACAACGAGCAAGATTGGTTGAGAATAATGGGTCTGTTGCAAACTTTTGCTACAGCAAATAAGAGTGTATAATCTAATGTAAAATCGCCTGCAAAGTCCATTGGTGGCATCAGAAAGTTATAAAATGCAAGATTAAACTCACAAGAGCCGTTTAATGAAATCCAAGATGGCGGATAAATATCGAGTAATCTGTATGCATGCATCGTGAGCATCAAAGGATGGCCAACTTTGACAACCTCACACTGGAGGTAGAGGTTATGTGTCTGTTTCAGTTGTGATTGGTTGTGATCGATATTGTGAGGTTGCGGCTATCCTTGGATGTTCGTGGTGCATGCATACAAATTGCTCGATATTATCCGCCATCTTGGATTTCATTAAACGCCTCTTGTGAGTTTATTACTGCGTTTTATAACTTTCTGATACCACCAATGGACTTTTCAGGCGATTTTACATTAGATTACACACTCTTAATCGCGTTGTATATAGCAAAAGTTTGCAACAGACCCATTAAAGTCGTAACTTCTTATGGCGAGGAAAGTGATTCATCATAGAGAAAGATACGAATAGCCTAGACTTCCTAATGGGGCTATTGCACACTTTTGCTATAAACGATTTAATAGTCGATTATGGCGTAAAAACCTCAAAAAATAACGATGGCGGCACTAAAAACTTCCAAAATCCACTCCTAAACTCAATAAACGCCGTTATTTGCACGATCGTAATGGTGGCCGAAGGCACTAACAATGGGAGATTCCTATCTTAATTTCGTCACTCTTTCTATGTTGACAAGGATGATTCACAGAGTAATTAGTCATCAGAGTGATGATCCACATCCGATGAATGGTACCGCAACACCAAGTGACACCGGTGTCAAATGAAAGTAGTCTCTTATTGGTCACTTCTTGATGGAGTTTCAGAATTGTTAGATGGGAATCTCCCATTGTTAGTGCCTTCGGCCACCATTACGCTCCCGCAAATAACTGCGTTTATTGAGTTTAGGAGTGGATTTTGGAAGTTTTTAGTGCCGCCATCGTTATTGTTTGAGGTTTTTACGCCATAATCGACTATTAGATAGCTTATAGCAAAAGTGTGCAATAGCCCCATTGTGACTCTCCTTCATTTAGCCGCCATCTTGGATTTCTTTAAAAACGTAATTTTTGGCTTTATGAGTGGAATTTGAGACTTTCCGAAGCATTGTACGCCATTTTACTATGAAATCGATCCTCATTATCGCTGTAGTAAAAGTTTGCAACAGGCTCATTGCCTTGACTATATAAATCCGGCAACACTGCTCTGTAAAGAATAGGTACATCTACCTTTGAAGGTAACCGAATTTATAAGAACTGCGTGTTGATGATCGACACCCATTTATTTTGATGAAAAGGCAATGAGTGAATAGGACGGATGGGCGAGTTCAAAAAATTAAATGAAGTAAAATGATGCATTCTTCTCGAGCTGCTCTCCCTCTCTGGGTCTCTGCTCGGCAGGGATTTTTCGGAAAAAGGTTTCATCACGTCTAATTTAATCCTCACAAAACGAACCTTTTAACGTCACCGAGGCAAAGGGCTGTGTTTTAGTGCGAAAGGGCACCGCGCCGACTCGCAGCTAACGAATAATTAAATGCGACAGAGGCATTGTTCGTCATCTAATCATCGAAGTGTTTTTCTGTGTTTCAATTTCGCGGTTTTTGAGTGCGGGGTGAGTTATAGGGCACTTCTGGGCGTGAATCAAGACTAACTCCTCAGTCACCGGGAAGCTGCTTTGGTGGTTTCCAGTCAGTAGGTCTACAGTAATATGGACTACGGACAAAATGTCTACTTTTTTTGGTCTACTGACAAAATGTCCACGGAAGTGTGTCTACAAAAATAATGTCTACTTTGAAAAATGACCACATTCTAAAAATGCCTCCCGGCAGGCCGGTAAGACGAAGTAGATTCCATGCTTGGTTAAATCATTTTTTCACAAATTTAAATATAGGTTATAATTTTCGCTGAATTTTTCTCTGAATTTTTCTTTTTTATTTTATCAGCTGCTCAAAATCCAAATATGATTGTGAAAAAGATTATATTACCAACAGAGAAATGTGTAATCTTTACAATGCAAGTGAGAAATAAAAGCTAGGTTATATAAGTTTTTCACAAATTTCAATAAATAGGTGATGTTATGATTTTCTTTGAATTATTCAATTTTCTTTTTTTTTTTATCAGCTGTTCAACATTTAAATAAAAATGACCATGAGAAAAAGATTATAGTACAAAGATTGAAAAATGTGTAATCTTTGTAACGGTAATGAGAAATAAATCTGAATAGGAGCAGCTGATAAAACAAGAAAATAAATAAATAACGTACCTAAGCAACAGTGTACGTGTAAAACAAAGAAAGAGCAATTATACCAATACGCCATCCTTGTCTTTCACTTGTAAAATCCCATAAGAAACTAAATAGCTCGTAAAACACGTAAAACACAAGGAAAATTCAAGGCAAAGAGCATATGAACTAAAAACATCCTTAACGATATATACTAAAATTTTTGAAACAAAAAAACAATTTCTTCATATAAAAACACTGCCAAAAAACCCGAAAAACACATCGCTATAACTCGCTTACAACGCAAAAAACGAAAAAATGACTCGAGTAAAAAAGCTGCGTAACAAAACGGCTAACATAAATTTTCCCAAAAAAAATACTCAAAACAAACACTCCTAAAAATAAACCTCAAAAACACATTTTACGACTCAAACACGGCCCATAACGCGAAAACTAACTGTCGGATTTACACCATCTTCGAACTCATCCAAGAAATAAACCCAACGAATAGTTGAGAAAAATTTCAAGAACAAAAACCAAAAATTACGAACAGGATCGTGGGACATAAAAACGGTAAAACTGGCTGAAACATACATATAAAGATATATATATATATATATATATATATATATATATATATATATATATATATATATATATATATATATATATATATATATATATATATATATACAATTTTCAACGAGTGGTATTTTCTCACTCAGGGGACCATGAAACGTGCTCATTTGATAAAATTTCCCGAAAAATCCAACATCGCACCCTCCGCAATAAGTAGATTCATGGAATCTACTTAAAACGTCTACATATTGAATGTCCACAAAATAAATGTCCCCAGTATATTATTTCCTTTTTTAAAATATGTCCACTTTTTTTTTTACAAAATCGTCTACAAGACAACAATGTCTACAATTTTGTAATATGAATAGACACGTGGAAAAGAAATCAGCATGCTGGTTATAAGAAAGTAATAAATATTTGATCATCGATAGTTTGAATGATAATTATTTTCACGGTTGTCATAGTTTTTAGGCGTGCGACGAAGTTTCCAGCTATATAAATCAGTTATTTAAACTTTTTGTCGCACTTTTGTAATATTTCTCATCGAGTTATTTATTTTTTGATTCAGCCTTCTTCCTTACGACAAAATTGTCTCTTTTCAATTTAAATACTGAGTGAATCAAATGTTGGTTTTAATTTCGCAAATTCAACATTAAATTAATCAGATTTCTGTGACGCTGTCTTCAAAATTTGTAATTCAACATTACAAAGATCTATGAATGAGGGGAGTAAACTAACTTAGATTATATTTTCTAATTCTGTTACTAAATTGTAGACATTGTTGTGGACTCTTTTGTAAAAAAGTGGACATTTTCTGAAAAGAGGTATTAATATACTGGGGACGTTTATTTTGTGGACATAAAATATGTACACGTTTTAAGAATATGGTCATTTTCCAAAGTAGACATTATTTTTGTAGACATACTTCCGTAGACATTTTGTCAGTAGACCAAAAAAAGTAGACATTTTGTCCGTAGTCCATATTACTGTAGACCTACTGACCTGAAACCGCTTCGGTGGAAAAAAGATTATGGGTAGCATTTTCAATTTCTTATACAACTATAACAAAGTTAGAAATTGAGAAAGTACTGCGATGGCGCAGACGTTTGTCTGTATCTCGGCATAACTTTTGAACTAATGGTTCATAATTCATATGCATTAAAATTTTGCAGAGAAGTTGCTTTTAACATTCGCCAGAAGGATGTTTTGGTTTTTTCGAAATTTCAAAAAGTAAAAAAGTTATGAGGATAAACGGCTTCCATTAAAATCGAATGGGAAAATTGGAATATTTCAAATGTAGCAGTTTGAATTTTGATGAAATTTTGCAAAACCAGCTTCGTCTAGCCGACGAAACGACGTAGTCATTTATACAGACTCTTTGTGTGCGTGTACATATATCAATGACAACTGAACTCAACATCGATCGATAAACGTGGAAGTTTTAAAAGAGTAAGTAAATAATAACAGTGAAAGCAAAAATTCAAGCAAAAATTTGAGTGTTTGAAAGAAATATACACAAACATTTCCCCAAAATACCGTATGACACGAGCAATGGAGTCTGGATGAAAATTCTGGATTCCAGCTTACCCTAGCTCCCATCAGACTTACATGGCCAACAGAGAGCGCCTCTACATTGCAATGTAATAAACCCTTTTTTGCCCAAGGGTACTTCACAGTCTTTTTATGTTTTGGGCCTGCTTTGGGTGTTATAGTCGCGGATTTCTCATGTAAATTGATTTGTATACTGATTTTCTGCATGTTCCATTAAATTTCATGTAAAATTGGTGGGACTTGTGAGTACCGTCGGTCAACAAAGGGTTAAACATTGTACGCAGCGAGACGAGGGGAAGAAGCCTGCCTTATTACATTATGTGACTTATTTGAAAAAACCGAATAATGAAAGATGCTTTAGGAGCGAGTTATTTATGCGACTTTTTACATTATTATCATTGCTTGAAATTGCTGTGTAGCAAAAGTTCGCATAGCAGACTCATACGCATGCGGTCACGCCCACTTCTTAATAATTTTATTCCAGAGGTTACTAACATGCTTCCTGAACTCAGTAATTCGATAAGATGACGAAATGAAGCTGAGGTAACTTCTTCCTGTAACCAATCGTGATTTTTTTGTTTCACTTCCCTGGGAAGGGAGTATCAGTGTATTTACAATTGGATCTCGCGTGAGCCCAAGACTGAAAAAACGCGCGAGTAACATGTCATGCGGTGACTATGCAGGAATTTAGAGGTTAGGAGGGCGTTTGAATGGCTTTCACGACCAAAGCGCCAAAGCACGTTTGAAAAGAAATATTACTCAATAACAACCATAGTCTGTGGCAGTCTACAACTTAACCGTGTTGTGAAGCTGCTGTTTATGGACTTTCGAATTTTAACTGACTACTGTGGGTGGGCTCTATGAGGAAGAAGAGTGAATTGTAAAGAAGAAAATGATAGGCAGAATAATTAAAACCCGCGACAAATTATTGTGATAACCGTAGACTGTAACCATCATGAATGTGCATTGGAAACTATGAGTCTGGGAAATGCCTTCGAGAGTCCGAGATACTTAAAGCCAGAACATCTAGGTAAATAAAATTTGCCTTATTGGTAAGATGCAGTGTTGCCAAATAAAGTACAAATAAAACGACGACAAAATTTTTACTGCCATTGATGAAAGGAAACTCTTGAAAAATTTGTTGTTAATTTCATAAATAAAGTTACTAAAAGCCACACGTTTATTGAACGAATCTTATTCTCCATGTAACAATGAACAGTTTTGTGAGGGGAAAAAAAATGATTTCTTCATTTTCTTCAGAAGATGAAGATGAATTAATATTTGATCAGTTGAAAAAAATCGATTTTCTGTCCTGAAAGAGAACTAAAAAATTACAAAACCAGAAAATCCCCAGAGACACTTAGAGACCCAACTTAATGCAACTGGTGTCCCTTCTACCAGCTCTTTGGTCGGGACTCATCGATACATGCAGCAGCCTTTTTTCACTGTCACCGTCTGTTGAGTGGTGGACAAGGGTTAGGTTTTCGTTATGGTTTGAAATTGCGTTTTTTTTTTTTTTTTTTTTTTTTTTTTAAAATGCCAGGTAGATTTAAATTGAAGGAATCTTCACCACTCAATAGGAGACGTTAGATTTCGATTGGAGTTAATGTTCATCACTCAACACTCAGCAGTAGGCGAATGCTGGCTGTTGTTTTTTTAGCCCCCGAACAAAAAACCACCCATTTTACTTACCTCGTGTTCATAACATGAGAAGCATAGCATGTGTTGAGTCCTTAGTTATCTCTGCAATCCCAATAAGCGCCCAAGTGAAACCACCATCACTCTGACCTAACCTCAAAATCGCCCGGGCTTCGATCTGTTTAGAGACTATATAGGTAGCTTGCTGACACGAGCAGTATCACTCAAAGCGTTAGATTAAACAAGGTTGCTCCTTAGAGTAATCTTGCTAAAGAGCGAAGCGTATTTCCGTCAGGAAAGGGGCCAAAACCTCAAAAACTAGGCAATCCCCATCAGTGCCCATGTAAAACCCCGACCATTCTGATCTAACCTCAAAACCTCTGGGCCTCTTCACATGTTTTTAGCTGGTATAGGGTTACAGCGTTGGCATAAAACGCATAGCTCAAAGGATGGGCGAATATACCGGAATTTCCTTTCTCCCCCCCTCTCTCTCTCTTTCTCTCTCTTTCTCTCTCTCTCTCTCTCTCTCTCTCTCTCTCTCTCTCTCTCTCTCTCTCTCTCTCTCTCTCTCTCTCTCTCTCTCTCTCTTTTTTTTGGAGTCGATGAGTCCCGACCAAAGAGCTGGTAGAAGGGACACCAGTTGCATTACGTTGGGTCTCTAAGTGTCTCTGGGGATCTCTCACCCATTTTTTTCGGCAAAGTAACATTTGAAAGTAACATTTGATCTAACTTAACTTGTATTGGATGCATACAAAAGCGCACATAGCAGAAAACAATTCTTTCCTTTACCTCTTCCCTCTCTATCCCTCTATCACACTATCTCTCTCCCTCTGCCCTTCACCCTCTCCTTCTCTATTTCCGTAACTCTCTATTTTTATTTCTATTTATTTATTTATTTATTTATTTATTATTTATTTTTTTTCATTAATCTTTACTTAATAATATTTACTTAATTACCTACCCACTATTCATTTATTTACTTCCTAATTTAGCATTTACTTTTTTAAATTTTAAATTATTGTATCTTTTTTTAAATTTAAATTTGTTCAATTTGTGTATCTTAGTCACAGTTCCTGAGAGCCAAGAGGCAGAATGGAAGAGAAGACTGATCAGTCTTAATTCTGCCTCTTGGACGCAAATACTAATATAATTTGTATTTTTTATATTTTTTTCTGTATGTAATCGTTCTTTTAAGTATTCTGTTTTGGTATTTGCGACTTAAATAAACCGCATTCTCTCTCTCTCTCTCTCTCTCTCTCTCTCTCCTCTCTCTCTCTCTCTCTCTCTCTCTCTCTCTCTCTCTCTCTTATATATATATATATATATATAATTTTTTGTGTTTTATTATATATATATATATATATATATATATATATATATATATATATATATATATATATATATATATATATATATATATATATATATATATATATATATATATATATATATTATATATATATATATATATATATATATATATATATATATATATATATATATATATATATATATATATATATATATATATTATTTGTTATTTTCAGTTATACGTGACAATTAACGAGAGAAGCTATTGGAGGTTGAGTGGAAGAGAGGGGTTCACAGTCCTAACTCTGCTTCCTAGTGCAGTGAAAGGTCACTTTTCATTTTCACTTTGTTCTTATGTTAATTTCGTTTTTTGATTTTGATGTTTCTTAATTTGTGAAAAATGTTTAACCTTTTGCTACACAAATAAAAATAAATCTATCTATTTATCTATCTATCTCTCTCTCCTTCTATTTGAAAGCATACGTGAGAAAAATACGGTTGTAGGAGCTAAAGTCACGCGATAGAAGCGATGTCCCCCGTTGCTATCCTTTTCTAACACGTGGGTGCAAATTGAAGGAGCGAGAGAGAGACAAATTCAAGTATCTGCCCGTGGCTCAAAGGATGAGATTCGAAAAGGTTGCTCCTCAAGTGAGCGCATGAAAGAGTGTTGCATTATTCCCGCCAAGAAAGGAGTCGAAATTTGAAAACTCAAAGAAGCAAGGGAATCTCGATAAGCGCCCAAGTGAATAACCCCCACCACTCTGACCTAACCTCAAAATTGCCAGGGCTCCGATATGTTCTCAGATGGTATTTGGGTTATAACTCGTCAACATAAACAGTATAACTCGAAGGGTGAAATTCAAAAAGGTTACTCTTTTGTCCAGTTTGTCGAGATTATGAAAGCGCGTAGCGTATACTCACATCTTTCAATTGACACAGATCCATTATTGGGCAACTTGTAGACAGCTCTGACCGCACTTCACACTCAATCCGATTCTTCGAACAGAATGAGAACACATTGCGACTCTTAATCTACGAAAGGTTGGATTTTTGGATTTAAGACGACCGGACCGAATTAAAATCACGTTTTTTTTTAAAAATAATTGCCAAAATTTTACTGAAACCCTGAGACAAGACACTCGACGACTTTGGGATTTGGACTAAGAGAATTTGAGACGCAGCGTTCAAGATTCGGACCCAGACTAGATCCTCGCGGAGCTGGTGGGGTCCGACGTCAACCCGCCAACCAACCAGCGTGCAGCCAGGGTTGCCAAATTGTACCGAAAACTCTCCAAATTTTACTTCATTTTAAAAATAGAAAACAAACATTTTCTTGCTCGTCCAATCAACCAACGTTTCAATTCGTCCATCTGAACTAATGAAAAACTATCGGTTGATCGGTTGTACAATCAAAATTTTCGAATTCGAGCTTTCACGTGTGTTTAAATGGACGAAATATAACGTCGCAAAACTGCACGCTTCATCACAGTTTGTGCCCGATCCGGCAACACCGCGAGCAGCAGCCGCGGTACAAAAGCAGTAAAAATGTTTAATTATGTCATTTCGGTGAGCAAGTTTTTGAGAATGGACAGAGATACTTGCTGTAGGAGCATGTAAACATCGTAAGAGTGAGTGAGTGAAAGACATAGTGAATGAGTGAGTGCGTGTGAGAGGGAGAAGGGGGGGGGGGAGGGGACAAAAAGAGAGGGAATGGAGTGAGATTCCAATCCAGGTGAATCTATTTTGCTGTCTTAGATTCTTCTTTCAGCCGCTCTTTGTTTTTGGGCTCTCTTCGTAATTTCTGTCTCCTTTTCGGTTTTTGTTTTTTGTTTTTTGTTTTTTACACTTTCTTTTTCTCTTCTCTACGACTCCGTCTGACGTCTGGTAGTCTCTGTTCCCTTTGCCCACCCCTCCATGACGCTCACGCCAAACTGGTCGAGACGAAGGCGGTTTGTTTCGCGGTCACGTGTTGCCAACTTCAATGAAATCACTATGGATTCTCCCATTGACTGATACGAAATCAAGTGAATCCTTTTTTATGGAAATAAATTAGTTTTTGGCAACATTGTCTCATTGCTCGGTGAATAGAGTGAATTAACGTCCTTGACCCGCCAAACATAAGTCCAATGGGCGCACTGTCTTTACAACTAGTTTTGCTATCTCTCTCTCATTGACGCGATCCGTTACTCCCACTCTGATATTTCTTTACTATGGGTGTAAAGTTTTGGCGATCTGTCGCAAACTTTTGCTACAGTGCAGTAGCGGCCTGTAAGATTTGGCAAACCATGCATTTTTCCCACTTAAACTTAGGTAAAAAATCGATTCAAGTGGAGGCTGGCAGCCTCCTCGAGTTTCGATTGTTTTCCATGTATTCAAATGGGATAAAAACACTGTAGCCAAATCGCACGAGCCGCCACTGCTACAGTGGAACCCTAGCAAAAATGGTCCATACAGGCCCATAAGGTCCATAACCAATTCCCTATACAGTGTATGGATATGTATGGATCTGCAAGGATATCAACAAGTATATAACCATACGATATCCACACATATCCATATGGATCAGTGACGTAGCGTGCAATTTGACAACGATGTATTCTGTCCACTTGAACCCACCACGTAAGAGGTCGAAAGCGAAGGTGTTCACCGAACATTCAAAAGTTCGATCTTTTTCATGGGTTTGAATGGACAAACTACAACGTTGCCAAATTTCCCGCAACGCCAATGATATGGAATATGGATCTATACATATCCATTATCTGGATAGGGAATTGGTTATGGACCTGTATGGGCCGTTTTTGCGAGGGAATGAAGGACCGTTGAGGGTAGGGGGGATTTGGGGGATCAAGCCTCCCTTTTTTTTTGGAAGTAGGGCTGGAAAACTAAGGCTGAACGAGGGGGGGGGGGGTTGGGATATAAAGACATTATCGTTGGGACAAAACCAAATTATTGATGGGACAAAAAACAATTATTGTTAGGACAAAAAAAAAAGTATTGTGTGAGAAAAAAAAAAAAAAACAATTTTGTTGGAACAAAACGGAATATTTGGTTATGCCAAAAGAAAAGTTAATTAGTCAACATTTCATAGACGATTTCTTTTAATCCAACCAAAATTCCTTTTGGAACTAAAATAAATTTCTCTCAATGCATTCATGGACAATGGACATCCCCTCTCCTCCCTCGGAGTCACCAGTTCATGAAGTTGACCTTGAGAGGGTACGTTGGCTTTTGTCAAATTAGCACAAGATTTAATTATCGAACGGATTTAAAGTATCATCGTTATAATGATTATGATCTGTTAGTTTTCATGCGCCAATATTAGATTTTAATTCACACATTCTACGTGTTTGTTTTCGTCAACCAGTAGTATTGCGTGGAATTTGGCAACGCAGCATTTTTCCTTTTAAACCTGCGTAAAAGGTCGAATTTGCAGTTGCTCACCAAACGTCTGTAATAGTTCGGTCTTTTTCATGGGTTTAAATGGACAAATCGCAACGTTGTCTCATCGTATGCTATACGAAATCGATGTTAACGAAAATATCATCTTGAAAAGAAAATCTACTTGTAATCGCGAGCTTTATTGAGAGCCAATAATAACTACATTTGCCTCTGTGCCTTCGTAAAAACGCCATGAACATGACCTATCATTCAGAGCTGCCGTTTCCTACAAGATTTAATGACATTTTTCAATTCACCGATGATTCCCCCGGTTGAGAAAAGATTACACAGTTCCATTCATTTCATGACTGCAATGTTTGAAAATACTTTATTGATGTGCAATATTTCCTCAGTCAGTAGAATATCGGTGGACTGTTCAAAAACTATCCGCAAGTTTCTTAAAGTCAGTATGATGACTCCACCGGTTGAGAAAATATTACGCATCAGAGTCTTTTCGTGCTTTCATAGTCATAAACTGAACTGAACCGTGTAATCTTCTCTCAACCGGTGAATTGACAAATTCCATCAAATACACGCAAAATTGGACAACGATGCTGCATACATGACCGGACGATGATCCTAAGTGCGACGTAAAAACAAAACGTAATTTTGTAAACAAACAATTATTATAACGGGGAAAGTGGACAGAAATAAAGATGGAAAAATTTGACGATTAAAAAGCTATATGGAATCCATTATTTATGTTCTTTTTATATGTATGGTGTAATAGGTGCTTGCATGCATAATGTATGTTTTTCGGAGAAGAAGAAAACCCCGTGGCTCCATAAAACAGGCAGAGATTCAGATCTGTCTAATTATACCGACGCATTTTCAGAGGAGCGATGAAAGTTTGATGTGCATCTTCGCCAAAAATAATACTAATGAATAATGAATGGAGGCTGGGAATTTTGGAATGGATTCAGATCAAAACGTATTTAAGGGATAGGTCGAATTAAACATACATATACCTCCTTGCCATAAATACTAAAACTCACTTAAACACCTCTATAGCACAGTTTAATAGCTGAAAAAACCACGCATACTGTTAGACAAGGTAGGGGAAAAAAAGAAGTCAGGGTGAATGTTCCGAAAACTGCTTTGAATTCTGAAAATTGCTGAAACACTGCACGGTCGACGGATTGGTGATAACTTGGACCCTGCAAAAGATGCAAAACTTGAACTGCTGATGAAATTTGCTGTTTTGAAAATAATCGTTTTTTTTTCTTACCTAAAATACAAAGAAGAGGAAAAAACGAAACTTTTAAAGAAATTATTATGGATGGGCTCTGTACAATAGCGGCTCATGCAATGTGACATTAACAGATTCTCTCCAATTAAACCTACGTAAAATAATCGATCTCAGAGGATTCGCCGAATCCCTGAGAAGAAATAAATACATTTGCAAAGTTCCAAATGACAACAAATTGGTTGTCATAAAGCACGAGCTCTGTAAAAACAAGTAAAAAATACAATTATACTCGGAAAAATTCGAAATTGTTTTTTGTTTGTTTGTTTAAATGCAAAGCATCAGACCTTCATTCACGCAGAAAATGGATTAATTTCTCTCCAGGTGACGTCTCTAGGGATACATGATGTCGAGCTGGGATAATAGGGTTGAGAATAAACAAGAACATTGAACAAAATCTCTTAAAAACGTTTTAAACTATAGTGGGAGAAGAATAAACAAACAAACAAAAAATTAAATGTCCAAAAACTAAAGAACATTCAAACTCTCTAAAAAGGGCAAGAATCAAGACGGAACTAAGTGTGGTTATCGGGCCAATCCATCTCAATTGTCATAATATCTTTACACGAGGCTCACAAAAACATAAAATGACAATGAAACACAGAAGCTGAGATGTTATGATAGCGTTATCAGTTTCTTGCGTGCAAATTGTCACTATTATTCAGTTCACGACGAAAAACTCGAATCAAGCGGCCTCTCAGTTTTAAAGAGGTGTGTTAATTGGTTATTCAAGGTTTGCATCTTTCACAAGACCATGTAGTGGGGCGGATAACTCCACAATATCGGAAGAATCGTTCATTTCTGGAAAAAAAGTGAAACTTTCAGGGATTGTAGTTGACCCTTAGGAGAATCGAAAATCGAAGAGACCCCAAAAAGTTGGGCCCCTGGGGGCCCAGGGGAGGGCCCCAAAATCTTATTTTGCTCATAACTTTTGAACGAGTGATTTTTTCGAAAAAAAATGATACATTGAAAAGATAGGAAATTTAATTTTAAACAAAAAGTGTCTCTTGGTATTTTTCATTTGGACGACAAATAACCAAGATATAGCCGGAAAACCGATTGGACGTTGGGCGCCCCACCCGGATCGGGCCGCCGCATATAGTATACGGTCTCTTATACGCTGCCGCGCGCAAGTATCTCTTGCTGTACGGTTGGCACTCACACTCTGACACTTCGCTCAAGTTTATGTCGTCGTGTGTGACTCTTGGAGAGTTGGGGGGGGGGGATGCGCCCAACCAACCCCCCCCCCCCCCCCCTCCCCCACCAAATGAATTACACGCGTTTGAAGAAGTCGACTGATTTCCATTAATTTTTTATTCAATTTATCGCGAATAACAAACAAAAGTAACCTAAGTAAGTTTATGTCTCCGTTTTCGGGGGGGGGGGCTTCCACCCTCCCCATGAATCGCGCCCGTATACAGAACTAGGTACATTTCCGTTCATTTTTATTCAGTTTATTGCTAAAAATGAACGAAAGTAACCTGATGTAAGTTCTGATCAACGTTGATATCGTTGAAAACAAACGCAACGATGAATGTAGGAGATTCATCGAGGAATGCTAAGGGAGGGGGTATCACCCCACTCCCCCTCCCTTCTCTGATAGAGAATCCAGAATTGTCGTTTTTACCTCTAAAAACGATTGAAATAAGCCGGACATCCGATCTATAATTGATTTTAATCGACACTGTTAGAAAATTTCACAAATGAGCCGAGTGGAGGAGACGCTCATGAGGGGGAGGGGGGGGGGGTACTAAACTCCAACTTCGGTTTGAGACAATCTCTGAGTCTCGTTTTTTACAGTTTCGTGATGAAAACGATGTAAAAACACTCGTCGTTTGTACGTCAAATATTTATAAGTTAACCCTTAGATGTCCGAGCTGGGTCCAATGGACCCAACGTATGCTAAAATCGGCTGCCAGCAGCTGTTCACTGGTCATACAAACTTGAGCTTCATGAAATGCTCTAAAAAAACTCTCAAAAATAGTAATTTCGTCATTTTGGAAAAAAAAAATAATAAGGGGGGGCACAGGGCCAAATTTTTCACGACTACCCCGAGAAAGACCGAGCCGGGTCCATTGGACCCGTCCGTTATTTTGATGTGATATTGTTGGGATATTGATTTTTTTTGGTGGAAATTTTCAGTACTTCATGATGTTGACAGTTGGCTACAGAGACCGTCATGATTTTTACATTTTGGTGTCATGTAAACAAACAAAAAACAGTGATAAGGCTAATTTTGGACTTTGAAAATAATTCGTTTTTATTTATCTTGTGTTTTAGCAGTTTTAGTCATTTTTTTCTCCATTTTAATCAGTATCTTAGCTTCCCAGTTTTAGAAACGGATTACAATCCTTGAATGTTGATGAACAAACTGTCGAGCATGGTCACAGAAACCCCCCCCCCCCCTACTCTTCCTCCCACAACTCATTCAACCCTCCCTAAACCCCGTTTGCCATGCACCCACCTACTCTTGCTCTGAACAAAATCTAAGAACTTGCTTTATTATTCCTGATATGCTATATTGGCATTTTTGCATTTACACCAAAGGATTAGAAAACAGAGGCATCATTTGAAGGGACACAAATAGCAACCCTCCCCCCCCCTTTATATGGAACTGCAAAATTCAAAGTTTTTCAGACAATGTTCGGCACTTTTCAGTGCGGTTTCTTAGAATCTCTCTTCCAACAGTGCTCTCTTCTATAGCTAGCAGGTGGGGTGGGGGTTTTTGCTCTACCGTTCTCTTGTAAAACCCTGCAAATGATGCCTCTGTCTGAAAATATAGTGGCTTTCGGATGGGATATGAGATTTGGGGAAGCAATGTATTATTGTGAGAAAGTTCTGAGACTGAGTCAAGGCATCATAATTTTTTCACAATAATACATTGTTTTCACAAATCTAACATCCCCTCGAAAAACCGCTATATTTTCAGACAGAGGCATCAATTGCAGGGTGTTATGAAGGGTTTGGTGGAGCAAATACCCCCCCCCCCCCCCCCCCCCCTCACCATGCTAACTACAAAGGATCCTTCTTGGAAGGGAAGTACTATAAGAAACCACGAAATGGTGCCGAATATTGCCCTAAAACGTCGAACTTTTCGGTTTCAGGTGGAGAGTTGGGGGGGGGGGGTTGCTATTCATGACCCTCCAAATGATGCCTCTGTTTTCTAAACCTTTGGTGTACATGCAAATACACCAATTTATTATTTTAGGAATAATAGAGTAACTTATTAGATTTTGACTTCGGAGCTAGATTTTGTGGGCGTATAGCAAACGGCGTTAGGGGGTGGTTTCATGGGTTGGGGGAGAAAGCCGGGGAGGAAAGGATTTGGTGATCATGCTTGACAGTTTTCTCAACAACATTGAAGTATTCTAACCTGTTTCTAAAACCAAGAAGCTAAGATACTGAGTAAAATGGAGAAAAAAAGGACCAAAACTGCTTAAACCCATGTATTTTAAATACGGGTCCGATGGACCCGGCTCGGGCGTTTTCGTATAAAAAAAGACACGGACATCTAAGGGTTAAAGGTTTGGCCTCAGCTGAGAATTGTGTACTTACTTACACACTGTTTGGATGTTTTATTCGCGTGTCATGCAAACTATTCTTATTTGAAAGACGAATAACGCTGAAAAACCACGCAGCACGCACTTCGCTGAATGTGTTGCAGCACTGAGATCAGTTAACATACAAATACAACTCAAACTATACAGCGCGATCCGAGGTAAACCTTTTTCAGTGATTTCCACATGTTTTCGTTTTCATCACGAAACTGTAAAAAACGAGACTCAGAGATTGTCTCAAACCGAAGTTGGAGTTTAGTACCCCCCCCCCCCCCCCCCTCCCCCTCATGAGCGTCTCCTCCACTCGGCTCATTTGTGAAATTTTCTAACAGTGTCGATTAAAATCAATTATAGATCGGATGTCCGGCTTATTTCAATCGTTTTTAGAGGTAAAAACGACAATTCTGGATTCTCTATCAGAGAAGGGAGGGGGAGTGGGGTGATACCCCCTCCCTTAGCATTCCTCGATGAATCTCCTACATTCATCGTTGCGTTTGTTTTCAACGATATCAACGTTGATCAGAACTTACATCAGGTTACTTTCGTTCATTTTTAGCAATAAACTGAATAAAAATGAACGGAAATGTACCTAGTTCTGTATACGGGTGCGATTCATGGGGAGGGTGGAAGGCCCCCCCCCCCCGAAAACGGAGACATAAACTTACTTAGGTTACTTTTGTTTGTTATTCGCGATAAATTGAATAAAAAATTAATGGAAATCAGTCGACTTCTTCAAACGCGTGTAATTCATTTGGTGGGGGAGGGGGGGGGGGGGTTGGTTGGGCGCATCCCCCCCCCCCCCCAACTCTCCAAGAGTCACACACGACGACATAAACTTGAGCGAAGTGTCAGAGTGTGAGTGCCAACCGTACAGCAAGAGATACTTGCGCGCGGCAGCGTATAAGAGACCGTATACTATATGCGGCGGCCCGATCCGGGTGGGGCGCCCAACGTCCAATCGGTTTTCCGGCTATATCTTGGTTATTTGTCGTCCAAATGAAAAATACCAAGAGACACTTTTTGTTTAAAATTAAATTTCCTATCTTTTCAATGTATCATTTTTTTTCGAAAAAATCACTCGTTCAAAAGTTATGAGCAAAATAAGATTTTGGGGCCCTCCCCTGGGCCCCCAGGGGCCCAACTTTTTGGGGTCTCTTCGATTTTCGATTCTCCTAAGGGTCAACTACAATCCCTGAAAGTTTCACTTTTTTTTCCAGAAATGAACGATTCTTCCACTATCCGCCCCACTAATGTCAAAGTTAAAGTCAACAGCTTAAAAAAAAAAAAAAAAAAAAAAAAAAAAAAAAAAAAAAACTTTTGCACGGTTTTATGTTGGTAATTACACTTAGTTATATTCAACATAATTCAAATTGGGGATTCAGTTGTTAACCTACCTATATAGTGCTTCTAGGGATACCTAGAGTCCCTGTATGTAGAGAATTTGAAAACATGAGTCCCGCTATTGAATGCAATTTTGCACATTTGTTTATACAAATATGACCTCTAATGAAAAGTCTTTATTTGTTTACATTTTGAGGGCTGGGCTGTTGGTACAAGGCAAAAATTGCAGTGCCACAGAGTTTCCAACGGTGTAATCTTTCAGTGTCTTTGCTGATTGACATCTATTTACGTTTTTAAAGATTCTTTTAGTTATTATGGACATTGTTGGGTACTTACGTCGTGATTATAATTAACAGGTTCAACGACAATTAACTCTTCTATCGGCAAAACACCGCGAGACCTTTGTTGAGAATGTAAATAGCAAACAAGCCGATTTGGTAAAGAAATTTGCCTAAAATCGAATCCAATGGCGGCCCTCGTAGAGCCTAAACAACTTCTTGAACCATCAAAGGTTGACTCAACTCTCTACTTATAGGGACTCCAGGAATACCCTCCGTCCATTCTGACCAGATACAGGAGAAGTTTCTTGACTGTATCGATTTTAATCTAGGGAGACAGCTAGCTAAGATCTGACCATTTTTTGAACGTTTTGAGATCATCGAATGGGGCTCTTGCAAACTTTTGCTGTGAACTAATGAGTAGTCTAATCTAATGTAAAAACCAGCCAAAATCATGAAAATCAAACTATAAAAGTCTAAAATTTAGTAATAAACTCACATAGCTGCTAAAACGGCAAGATCGTAACGGTGGTTCAACGCAGGTATCATGGGAGATTCCTGTCTAATTTGTCTTTTCTTCTACGGAAACACAGAGATATGTCTCAATTTATCTCCCATGATACCTGCGCCTCTCCGCCATTAAGCCCGATTCTAAGAGTGAATTTCGTGATGTTTTAGTGTACTCATTGTCATTTTTACAGGTTTTTATTCCCGAATAAAATCTTCAATCCTCTGTAGCAAAAGTTTGCAAGAGCTCCATTGTCAGTTTAATAAGACCTTCTACTTTTAGGATAGTTTCAGAGACAAAGCAATCCGATTATGAAAAGTAAGAAATTAGGGAAGAAGAAATATCGCTAAACCAAACCGCAACACTTTTTATGTCCGGAGTTAAAATTTTATTTTATAGTTAATTCGTATACAGCTGTCCAAAACATTCAAAATTCTTCGTTGACTCGAACTTCATGCATCAAAGTCGGCGTGAAAGCTCAAACGAGTCTTAAATCAGGATTTTTCCATGCATTTTTCTGATCAGTTTTATGACAAATTTTCCATCCGTCCGTATTCCGTATGCTCGTATATTCAAGAATTAAGAAACATTTTTGTGTGTCTTGCCCTAAGGAATAGTTCTCACTGTCTAACAGCTTTATTTGATCTTGTTTTCTTTTGACCGGTTTAATTAGTAACATTATTGTTAGATCAAAAATAGATCAGAAGTAGGTAATCTCTATGGGAACTCGCCCTCAAATCCTCTTATCTTAATTTTAATGGAGCGCATTTTACCTCGGAACAGACGTTTGAGCATGAGCAAGCTGTTATTGTTTGCTTAGACTTGCTCAAAATGGAAGACACAGAAATTGTGCTACCGATTAAACAACAATGTCGGACAAAATTACGTGAGAGTCTTTTCTATATTCTTCCGTTTTAACTACACCGACTGAAGTTTTTGCGAAAGATTTTGAGACTCACCCACCCGAAACTGCCTCTTTTCGTCCTCGAAAGTAAAAAAGGTAAGTAGTAAGATATCCTATCTGTTGCAAAAAAAAAAAAAAAAAAAAAAAAAAAAATTGTTAAATTCGTCGTAGACACCCTCAACCCTTCAAATTCAAACCTCAAAAAGAGCCGATTTTTGAGAAAAAGGTCCATGGTGATGTGTATTTTATTCACCTAATTTTCGAACCTTTGCACAATGGTCTGAGTCCTGAGATCGTTAAAAAAAGGCCAAAAATCAGAAAGTGAAATCCTCATCAATATCATTAAACCAATATATCAACTTTATAATTATAATTATTATAACCATAAACTTTTAAGACCAAGTTTAACCGCACAGAGAACACTTGTAACAATAAGTAATTTTATTGTAAAAATGTCACTGGAAAGTCTTAAATTACTCTTAAAAGGTCGAAAACGATGATTTTTGATGACTAGTTTCTTCTGATTTTTGGCTACTTTTTTCGATCTCACAAGGGGAGGCTCAGAAGTCGCCGCCTCCGATTTTGAAAACAATTGCACAAAAATGTTGCTAAAGTAAAACTATTAGACCCGTGTTTCTCACTTTTTGCCAATGGGCCTTCCTAAAGCGTCAGAAATTTTTTGAAAGTTGCCGAAATTCACGTAAAAACCCGAGCGGAGAGCGTTCCGAATATTTTACGTGAATTTCGGCAACTTTCAAAAAATTCCTGACGCTTTAGGAAGGCCCATTGGCAAAAAGTGAGAAACACGGGTCTAATAGTTTTACTTTAGCTACATTTTCGTGCAATTGTTTTCAAAATCGGAGGCGGCGACTTCTGAACCTCCCCTTGTCAGACCAAAGTGCGTCACGCGTCGCGTCGGTTGCAGAATTCAAAGTAGCCCTCAAAACTCAATTTCCACAGGAGGAACAGAATATGTACTATCGACGAATTGAAGACTGTCGCGAGATTTTCACTCGCTAAGTTTCGCCTTCAAGGTTCCGGTTCGGCCACTCATTATACTCACGAACATTACAGGCGATGGGCCAGTGCGGGTGGGGAGGGAAAGCCGTTGCAGATCAGTCCCACACCCCAAGCTAACCCATATAACTGAAAATGTGTTAAAATGTCGCAACAATCTTTAATTCTTCGACAGTACTATCTTAAAACCAAGCAGGTTGTTCTGACAATTTCAATTTTGTTTTTAATTTTTGGTGGTCTTACAAAATAGATATTTTTTCTGTTGAAATTTTTAAAACGCCGTTCGTTTTTTAAACGCGGCTTCGAAATACTTAAATATTTGCTCCTCACAAGTGAAATTCAGTTTCGTAGACTACTTTTGTTTGCACAAATTGGTACTTTTTTTGGATTTTACACCAGAAATCAGAATCCATGCTCATGGTGTCTGTGGCAAAATGCTCACCATATAGATTCATTTCCAAAATTTACCATATAGCACTATCTCCAATTAATCATTTCATTCAAATTTGAAAGTAAAAAAAAAAAAAAAAAAAAAAAAAAAAAGTATCAATTCGCGGTTGACGTTTCGCATCATCGAGCGCCACACTTGAAGCAGGGGTATATTCAAGTTATATTTGTTAGCCTTTCTTTATACAACTATCTTTATTAGATACTTACGCAATTTGATGAGCCACCATCATCATTGCTCCGCTATAGTGCATGAGATTTGCAGCGGTTTACGACATGAATCCTCTCTAACCTCAAAAATCACCGAAGCAAGATCTATACACAAGTTCTTTGCAACGGTTTAACGGACCGTAATCATGGAATGAAACATTCCGTTCAGTCTGAAGTGAAGTTCAGGGTTTTGGTCTAGCTTAATTCGCCGCCGTCTCGGTTTTTGCCCGCTTGAGATTCAGTGCACGAATACACTGCGTATCTTTACGATTACCTTGACCATTTAAAAATAATTCGAGTGTGCAACATCTAATGTATGTACTTGCTTTTTAAAAGAAATTTGTTGAACTGAGCGGTTTTTTCCCGAACATATCCTTGGTGATATCGGTTCACCTTTAGAATTAAAAAAAAATAAATAAAAAAAAAATAAAGGAGTCACAACGTTGGCTGATAACTATGGGTTTTCTTTTGGTGCCGTTTTTATATACAAGGATATTAAGTCGCGGTAAGTTCATTTTCAATAGGCACTCGGAGCTGCCCCCCCCCCCCCCCCCCCCCCCACCTCGCAACTCAAGGAAAAATGCATCGGAATTAAGGTGGGTTAAAAAAATTGCACATTGCAATTGAAGAGGAAAAAAGTTGAGAAAAAGTCAAGGTCTTATCTGAGCAATACATATACAAGCATCAAGCGAACGTTTGAGTTCATTCATTTTTAACCTTATTTATTTATTTAGTTTTTTCTCATGAAAAATCGGAAAATTCCAAACTTTGAGTTTTTACCTGACACTTGATTTGATATCTCTATTTCCATCTCTTCTCTTCTCGATCCCTATTTTATAGGGTAAAACTATAAGGGGCCGCGGAGTAATGGAGCATGGAGCTGCTGTCCGCCTTGGTTTGCGAAGTTATTTAATGAATAATCATGCATGGTAATGACACTTGAAAGTTAATCAATAAACTTTACCATTAAATTGAAAGCACCATGCGCATTATCATACTGTTTTCTGGTTAATTACCCTTGATTCTCGGCTATCTGAGGGTTCTAGACTCCAGTTTGCGCTCAACGCACAAACAGGAAATTTTTAATCTAACATGCGCTCAATCGGCATTTTTGGATCTAAACATTAAAGACAATAAAGTTATTTCCGTTGATATTTTAATAGATTGCATTCCCGCCCCCCCCCCCCATTTTCCTCTCTGCTAAAAGTTTTTAGATTCCAACGAGAGAGAGAGACAAAAAGAACAAATATTGGAATGACTGCGTCAAACAATAAATGTAAATATAAAGAGTTTGTAACAAAATTGGCGTCCCAAACGTCACCATAGTTTATCGTAAAAGAAAAATCTTCCTTTTCGCGGGGAGGGGTGGCGCCCTAACAATTTTCCCGTTTGAGGGGTAGGGGGTGGGTTTGACGAAATTGAACGAGGCAACGAGTCCCTTCGCAAAATTGCATGCGCTTTGGCACTACTCAATCATGTGATTAAGAAGTGGGCTTGCAGCCTTGAATGTGTGGGGAAAGAATACTTACACCTAGTTAGGATATGCAACACACAACATAAACTTAAAATATTTGTTGCATGGTATTTGGAACTTTGCGTAATGGATACGTCTTAGCCTAGAGAGTCTCTGTAAGTAGAGTCGAGTTACGATAAAAGAGTCAACCTCTGATTGATCAGGGAGTTTTAGGCTCTATGAGTGCCGAACCCGCCATTGTATGCGTTAATGCACATTTTTTTTTACTAAATTGTTTACAAACTAAGAGGTCCCTGGTCCCACGGTGTTTTAAAAGAATAAATAGATGTCGATCAGCAAAATCAGCGAAAGATTACCGTTAGAAAATCTGCGTCGCTGTGATCTTTGCATTGGATCAACACTGCAGCGGCCTTCAAAATGTATATGAATGTGCAAAAACTCATCTATAGTAGCGACGTCTTCTATCTCTATACTTTACAGGGCTCTGCCTTGGACCGCTGTCACAATCGGGAACAAAGGGAATATCAGACGATTCCTCAGATTTTTGCTTAGATGGGCCACCTTCAACGCTTAAATTCATTGAAATAATTATCGTGGGTTGCTACCTCCAAGTACTGTCTGATATTCTTTACTTACGCGGCTGAAAACTGCGGACATCGAGTTTTATGGATTTTTACTTTTTCAATTATGGAGAGAGCATCAATATAGTTTTGCTCTACGCGAGTTTGCTCAGTCATGATAATCTGACATTTGGGTGTTAAATTGTCAAGAGCCTTCTTTAAATTTACATATGATTCGGAGGAAAACGTGCGACCATTCGGACTATTAGCGATGAGATTATCTGACAAGGTAAAGAACATAATCTCTTGGGTCGTGAATGAGAAAGCGAATTTCAAAAAGTTTATACCCGAAGAAAATATTCCTGGCTTTCCAAGGACGTCATGGCTGTGATGTGATGTTTTAATGCTAAAATAATTTTGAATGAAGCAAAGGTGAGCCTCGCTCGAATCTTCAAAACACTCCATATGTTTGCAAAAATGGGCCTCCCACAGGTTTTTTTTTTTTTTTTTTTTTTTTTTTTGTGAGTGAATGGATGATCAAAAATTAAATATGTAAAATTCTAATGAGGAAAAAAAAACGACTCTAGAGACTACTTCAAAATCTGAAATTCGTTCTTCTCATAGAAAATTCAACTTAGAGTCCATGCTGAGAGTTAAGATAAATAAAATCATGGGCTCAGTCATTAGATAGGTTTTTGCACATTAGTGTATGTGCACATTTTGAGAGCTGTTGTTGTGATTTGGTCCAATGCAAGATTTACAGTGCCGTGCAGTTTCTAACGGTGTAATCGTTCACTAATTTTGTTGATCAAATCTACAATGGCCATTCAGAAAGAAAGTTTCCAAAATTGTTTCTCAGCTCTTAATTCAGATAAATTCAATTGGAAAATGGCGTTAAACGCTTCATCCTTTCAAATTTTAAGTCAATTTACTGTCGTCAAATTCAAGCAAATGAGTTGATATTTCAGACGTAATGCAGATCATATCGCAATTTTTTTATTTTAGAGGTTACAGCATCAGTTTCGGTACTTTATGGACATACTCAATAACGCCTCTACACATACCAAGCTGCTTCTTTGAGGTTAGGGTCATCTTGGTATACAGAGCTTATGGAGAGTGCAGTGTTGATGAAATTCATAATCGTGATTTATCCTCTCTAAATATGATTTTCAAGTCTTTTAATACTTTAGGTAAGTAACTAAGCCCAAAACTTTCATTACTGACGTGCTTTTCCAATTTTGGTTGAACTTCAAAAAACCAACAAAATACTCGATAACTCCATAAGCGGGCCATAAGCTTACGTATATCAAGACGAACATAACCTCCCCGATCTCAAAACAGAGCAGCCGGGTATGAGTAGAGGCGGTATTGACATACTGGTACTTTATTGGCCCATATGTACTTGGAGTAAACTATGACAAATAAATCAAAATTTTCAAGGGGTTCATCGTGAGCAAAACCTTCATAAAAAGTCAATTATGGAAAATATAAGGGGGCCTCGCTAGCCGCTAGTCTGTAGTGACTTGACGATGGGCGTGGTGCCCCGATAATAATCAATGCAAATAACAATGTTGTATGATTTTTGATGAAATTAGCATCTGATTTGGAAAGAGATCCAATATTTCAAATGTCAATATTTCAAATGTTACTTCGCTTCAAAACGTAGTGAAAATTGAAACCAGTATAGTGTATATTGACCCTTGATATTTGGCACATTTAATCATTATATTCTATTCAGATTATATAAGGGTTGTCGCAATATCTCCATTTCCGAACTGTTCACAAACTGAAAATTTCAGGAGAAAAACTATGATGACAATTAAAAAGCCGGAAAAAAGTCCTAACATATGTAAAAAAGCTCTGTAAAGTTTGTTGTCAAAATACGCGATTTTTACGGGCTCAAATTTTAGGACGTCAATATTTATGTGAACAACAGGGTTGACAAACAAACGCTGTGATTTAATTTAGGTGCTTTACTGGCCACTCAACTCAAAAAGGTCATTTGAGGCTCATAACGCACATTTTTATGCTTTGAAGGGTTTAGATACAAATGTATCTCTTAAACCGCGCATATTGATGAAGTTAGATATTAAGGTTTCGCAACACGAACATCACCGGGATATTTAAATCAAAGAGCCAGAGCAACTCTGGTGCAAAAACACCGGTCAAATCCTTCAACAAAAACACAACAAAGGCCCTCCGAATGTAAACAAATGTGCAAAATCGCATCCAGTGGCGGCGCCCTTGGTTTCACTTGTCTTAACTCTCTACACATAGAGACTCTAGAGGTAACCAACTTTGTTGTGTTCCTCCATCGTGTTCCATGCATTAAAATTAGCCTAACAATCGATTTTTACGCCTTAATGACATAGTGTGTCCGGCTATAATGAACGCAAAACCAGGTTTTCTCATCATAAGATACCCCTTTCTCACCCCTCTCGCGACGTTTTGACCCGCTGATTTCAAATTCAGCCTTAGTTTTTACTCAAAACTCATACTTTTTCCAGAATCTCAAATTTTTTGCTAAGAAGACGTAATTTCGAATTTACGTAAAATCTAGGCCAGTTTAATGAAAACTGATAGAATTTTTGAAATCAGCGTCTCAAAATACATAATCCAGCGATATGGTGAAGTGAAATTGTAGGCGTAGAATTATTCCAAAACACTATAAATTAGTAAAATTAAAACTGATGGATGGTGAATGTCGTGGACACATTTTGTCGTTTTTGATGCGCTTACAATTCAAACAATTGCGTTACATCACATCACAATTGCGGAAAAATTACCATTTCAAACGTGTGCCAATTTTCTGGGCCTTAGAACTTTTTTTTTTCTTTTTTTTTTTATAATTATTTCGTGATTAAAGCAATTTGAAAAGCACATCTAGCAGACCATGTGCAGACCTAGCAAATTTGTTAAATGGGTGAAAGAAAATTCTTGTCAACTGTTGACCAACAATCACAAAAACTGCAGCACTCATTGGTCGCGATCAGCTGTGACGAAACTATCGTGTAGAACTCCGAACTATCTCACTCACTCCCACAGGTTAATTCTGTTGCATATCATCATGTTTTGAAAAGAATAAAAACATTCTACTCGTGTGAAAGATCCCAGATTCATTCACAGTGGTGGCTTATTGCTAATTATAAGTATGGCTAAATTTGATGTATCGATGTCCGCTCATACGTGGATATAGGTATATATGCTTTCTTCCTCTCTCTCTCTCTCTCTCTCTCTCTCTCTCTCTCTCTCTCTCTCTCTCTCTCTCTCTCTCTCTCTCTCTCTCTCTTTCCTTTTGATCGAGTGCGTTCGAAAAGGACGAAGACATTGGCTAAAGTCAAGTGATTGCCCCTTTGTTATCCTTTTCTAACGCGTGTGTTCAAATGACCGGAGAAAGAGAAAGACAAATGCCTGTATCTGCCCATGTAGTCCGCTCCTTATACATATAGACTCAAAACCTAATATAACCTATAAGAAAAATAATCGACCCCTAGGGGGGTTCAATTTAATCGAAGGGATTGATACTTTTGTATAAATAGTTTCAAATGGGAGAAAAACGATAAATCGATTATTCGCGAATCATCACTTGTTAACCATAGAATATCATCCTCTCTTTGAGAAATTATTCTTATCTTTGCGGAAGCAGGAGCCTACGTGGATGAATCTATCCCCGAAGATTTTGCCGTCTTTAGCAAGAGCAACCGACTGTCCTATTTTACATGCGTTGATCTAACAATCAAACACTGAATGGTTTATCCTTTATTAGTATACGTTTTGAATACTTCACCGGATAATAGAAACAAACAAATAGCAATGTAATAATCGGATTAAAAATACAGGCGGGTAGAGTTCGCGCTTGTTGTGGTTCAGTTGATCGTAAACTTGTGACCCAGTGAGTTTTTCAAATACCTGTTGATTTTAATGCTTTGGATAAATGAAAATATTGAGAGAAATGAAGAAAAAAAATAGGACTTACAACGTGACAAAGAGCTGAAATTCTTACTGTCTTGACAGGTTATTTATAAAGTCTAATCGCATTCATTGACGCAGCACTATGCAGAAATAAATAAATACACTGTTTTTCAAAACACTTTTAAGATATATTCACGGTCTAAAAAAAGGAAATAATAATCACCGAATCTATCGGGAATAAGCACTTGCACTGTAACAGACGGCAGAAAAGAGCTGATCAGAGTGAAAACTAAACCGGCCTTGCTGCACTAAAAAAAAAAAAAAATAAAGGTCATGATTATGTGCGGACAAAAACACTCTTTTTCAATTTTACTTTATCCCAGTCAAAGATCTAACGAAGGGAACAAATACAATCGTTGATTTGTTTGAAAATCAAACATGGACAAAGAAAACGCTCTCCGGAGGAGCAAAAGTTCACATTTTCGCGGAAAGTTCACGAGTGAAGAAAGAAGCGAAACATTGCAGAGAGACGAATAGCGCGTGGAGTGACCTTGATATCAGCTGGGGGGTTTTATTGATTGAACTCCCCGGTAAATGAAGTCATGGGACGGCGGCGGCGAGCGAGACGAAAGTCTGTGCTCTACTGCTTCTATGCGCCACTTTTCAGTACTATCACCAGCTCGGTTGGGCGCAGCGCTGCTTTTAAATGAATCACCTCCCTCCCTCCACTGATTTTCTCCCTCATTTCTTTTCTTATTTTTCAGGTACATTGCCCGAGAAATATAAAACCAACGGAAAAAGGAGGGCGCTCCTGATTGATATTCTAAAAATCGTCGCCGAGTCGTGAAAATTACGAATTCGCCAAATTTGAAATTCATATTTAGGTGTATAGCTCTAGGAAAACTTATAATTATATTACTGTCAGTGCAGCGCATTCTTGTGGTCTGAGATCGTCGAAAATTGACCAAAAATCAGCAAGGTGAAATTTTCTCATCAATGGGGCTCTTGCAAACTTTTGCTACGGCGGATTGAAGAGTTGATTCTTGCATAAAAACCTGTAAAAATGACGATATGTACACTGAAAAATCACAAAATTGACTCTCAGCACTGGGCATAATGGCGGTTCAAAGCAGGTATCATGGGAGATTCCTATCTAAAATGAGACATATCTCTGTGTTTCCGTAGAGAAAATGACATATTAGACAGGAATCTCCCATGATACCTGCGTTGAAGCGTCATTACAATCTCAACGTTAAAGCAGTTTTGTGAGTTTATTACTGAATTTTAGACTTTTTCTATGTGATTTTCGTGATTTTCGCTGGTCATTACATCAGATTTGACCATTTATTTGCTTATAGCGAAAGTTTACAAGAGCCACATTTACCATTTATAAACTTTCAGGAATTTCAATCACAGGTTACAATTTTAACAAGTAATTTAAACCAAGGAATGTCACTGGAAAGTTCTAAATGAAGCTGTAAAGGTCGAAAACGATGATTTCATTGATTTTTTTTCCACTGATCTTTGGCCATCACTTGTTTTTGATTTCAGACCATTATTGTGCAGCGCAGTGGCGCGGCGTAGCGTGCAATTTGGCAACGTTGCAGTTCGTCCATTTAAAACCTTGAAAAAGATCGATCTATCGGGTGTTCGGTGAGCACTTTTGCATTCGACCTTATACATGGGTTTAAATGGACACAATGCAACGTTGTCAATATGCACGCTACGCCATACTGGTGCGCATGCAGCGCAACGAAAAATTCTGTATCTCTTTCTTTTTTCCATTGAAACACGTATATTAGAAGAAGGGAAAACCCTTCTATCGATCCTTTTTCAACTTATACATTCAAATGGAAGATGAAGGAGATAGGAGAGATGGGAGAGAGGTCCTGATAGTGCTTCTGTTACTGAAGAACATCGTTCGCACCTGGAAGACGAAGAAATCCGCCTCTGACTAAATCATTTTAGTACGGAAGGTGTTCATCATATAGAAGTCAAGTGATCTTTAAGTTTTCCTTTTCTATGACAGCTTTTCTGAAATGAGTGGGGCTCTTGCAAACTTTTCCAACACACTGAAGAAAAAAAAAATTGGTTCGCCCAATAAATTATTAGTGTTTGTTTGCGCAATCAAATTAATTGGTCGCACTGGCCCAAAAAAGTATGTTCTTCAACCAATAATTGGTAACAGGTACCAATAATATTAGATGAGTGCAACCAATAATATTGGGTGTACCATACCTCTTTGAGTTAGTATACCCGGTACTAATTTATTGGTATACCGAGTACCGATTTATTGGTTGGAGTACCTAATTTATGAGTAAAGGCAACCAATAAATTTGACACTGCACTTTCACTAACACTTAGTAGGGTGAACCAATTAGTTTTTTAAGTTCAAGCGATTGAATTGTTCACCTATTCTTGATAGTGAAATCCAGCAAAAATGGGGCAGTTGCAAGGGTCTAAAATGTTGTGTTTTTTATAAAGAAAATTAAAACACTTGATGAGCTGAGAACAAAGATACCTTTGGTTTCTAATTAAGTCCTATTGTTCCGGAGATATGGTTTTGACCCAAAGTACATTGTTTTAAATGGGGATTCCGCGTAGTGACGTCACTACGATTCTTTACAACTTTACACATGTGTATCTCCAAAACCGGGACATTTAGGAAAAAACCGAAGGCACTATTGTTCTCAGCTCATCAAGTACTATCATTTCCGTTACAAAAAACACAACATTTCAGACCCTTGCAACGGCCCCATTGCAGTGAGCACATGGGAAAATTGCAATATTTACTCACATACTTACAAACTAACTTTAAAATTTAAGGTGCAATGGAGGAGACACGCTGATACCATGGGAGATTTCTATTGAATTTGAGACTTTCTTTTGTGTGTTTCGTAGGAAAAAAGTGACAAACCCGACAGGAATCACCCTTGACGTTGACACTTGCGTAGCTCCGCCTTTCAAAAGCAAATATGGTAAAGCCATGCTCCATACAAGTATCAAAGGAGATTCCTATCTAATTTGTCTTTCTCTGATGTAGAAACACAGAGAGAAGTCTAATTAGATAGGAATCTCCCATGGTAACTACTTAGCTTCACCTAATTGCCTTGTCATTTTAAAGTCATTTTGTGTGTCTCTAAGTGGATTTCACGAATTTTTAGTATACTCTTCGTTTATTTTCGCTGGCTTTTACGCAACAAACTCTTCAATATTATGTAGGAAAAGTTAGCAAGCCCCATTGTTCACTTTCTCATTTCTCAAATTCCATTCTCATTTCACATGAGAGGAAAACATCAATTGCAAGACCGCTCCCTTGGCATCTTCAGAACCTTCAATTGATGACGTTATGCAACTACTTACTGTTCCGATGTTTCCTTTAAATTTTGTGTCTCTCCCTCTCTTTTTTTTTCACAACTAACAAAGGTAGAAATCGAGCAAGCATTTGGATGGCGCAGATATTTTTTCAGAATTAACAATTTCCACAGTCGAATTGTTCTCGATGGCTGATCAGTGACATTGTAGTTTAAAAAACCTTGATTTCCTCCAGTGGTGGCTTGTGCAATTTATCATCAACAATATGGTTTTCCTCAATTTGATTCTGCGTAAAACAATGGATTTGATAGTGAAGCAACGCTTCACCAACAATCGATTATTTTACATAAATTCAAATGAAAGAAAAACATTGTTGCCAAATTGCACGATCCGCCACTGATTTCCTCTAGACAGAATTCGAGCCCAGACTTGCAGGAACAGCTTGAACATACAGAGACGGGCAATGGCTATGCAGTATGCATAGCGCCTTCATTTTTCTCGGACGCCACTCGGTATCGAATGGGCATACACGCATAGAGTCATTGAAAATAGAGCGAGACTTGGTGTTTCCTCATTGACTTCTGACTATCAACTTCGAACATTAAAGTTCCATACATTGATGAAAAAGAAAGGAAAATAGCTAAAAACTGCACTGTAAGCCACTGCGCCGTGTAAATTTATTCAGAGCAGTCACGCGAAACACAGTTCGACCTATTGCCTACTCGCCTACTCGCTAGGAGCTAGTCCGCACTGTAAGAAACGTATGACACTCACACGCAAGGTGTTTTGTGACGCGCAAGAATTAAGTTTCAAGTCAAAGGCGGATCGATCTGCATGAAATTTTCTTTATCCCTCTCCCTTTTCACTTGGACACAAATGTTAGAGAAGGATAAAAGCGGCTGGCGAAAAGTGGAACGAGTCACTGGGAGAGGTCGGACATGGTGTGGCAGGGCTGCCGTTTTGCGTATAATCAATGCTATTTTTCTATTCACCGATGGTTCCACCGGTTGAGAAAAGATTACACAGTTCAGTTCAGTGTATGACTGTAATGCACGAAAATACTCTGATCTGTAATCTTTCCTTAATCGGTGGAAACTCCGTTGATTAATTAAAATATCCGCAAGTTTTTTAAAGTCATCGACGACTCCACCGGTTGAGAAATGATTACAGATGCGAGTATTTTACTTTATTACAGTCATGCACTGAACTGAACTGTGTAAGCTTTTCTCAACCGGTAGAATCATCGGTGAATTAAAAAATAGCATTGATTATTCGCAAAACGGCAGCCCTGTGGTGTGGCTGCTTTAAATGCGTATATCTTTCATAATACTCCACGTAAACGTTTTGAAGCAATTTTATTGGTTTCATTGTAAAATTTCCTTCAAGAATCACCCTTTATAGATTAATTTTTGACCGCGAAAACATTCCAATGGAACTCTTGAACAGTTTTGCTGTAGGCATATGGATTATCAATTCCAATGTAAAATGCTGCGGCAATAACGACGAGACCATTAAAAAAGTCTAAAACCCACTCCTTGTAGAGAAAACTTAACTCGACATTTCGGGTGACCACCCTTGCATGTATGCACCAACCTCGCATTCGGACCCCAAACAAAAGAACATAACCTATACGAATTTGAACAATGAGATTAATGAATTTGCTTTCAAAGAGTAAATTTGAAGGAATTAAAGGTCCATTACTTAATACACATTTTGTCACTAGGAGCACGGTGATAACTACAGGAAAGTTCTACGTTGCGTATAATAAACGAGGAAGACGGCACTTAATTTCATGTCCTGTTCTTTTGTTTGGGGTCCGAATCGAGGTTGGTGCAAACATGCAAGGATAGTCACCCGAAATTTCAAGTTAAGTTTTCTCTGCGAGGAGTTGAGTTTCAGACTTTTTTAATGGTCTCGTCGTTATTTTCGCAGCATTTTACTTCAGAATTGATAGGCCATTATTTGTCTACAGCAAAACCTTGCAAGAGCTCCATTCGCATTTTGAATAATACATTTAATGTCCGACCCCTCCTATATTGACTTGCTCCACTGTGTGGCGGGGGCTTTCAATTATTTTGAATTTTATCTTTGTCTTTTTCTAATTGTAAGTGAAGGGTTCAAATGGGCGGAGAGAGACTGAGCGAGAAAGAGAAAGAGAGAGAGAGAGAGAGAGAGAGAGAGAGAGAGAGAGAGAGAGAGAGAGAGAGAGAGAGAGAGAGAGAGAGAGAGAGAGAGAGAGAGAGAGAGAGAGAGAGAGAGAGAGAGAGAGAGACAGACAGACAGAGACAGAGAGAGACAGAGACAGAGACAGAGACAGAGACAGAGAGACAGAGAGACAGAGAGACAGAGAGACAGAGACAGAGAGAGAGAGAGAGAGAGAGAGAGAGAGAGAGAGAGAGAGAGAGAGAGAGAGAGAGAGAGAGAGAGAGAGAGAGAGAGAGAGAGAGAGAGAGAGAGAGAGAGAGAGAGAGAGGAATATTTCTGGATCCGCCTCTCTCTTGTAGTGCAAACTTACTATTATATAGCAAAAAAAGGCAATGTATGTACACAGAAATGTGTTTTGCGTGTCTATTCCGAATAGATTTACTCAGCCTGGTCAGTCAGTCACTGGCGCGGCGCGGCGGTCCCTTGATAAAGTTTTAAACTATTCACTGATAATCTTTCCATTCATGGATTGAGTCACTTCAACGACTGATTTGCATAATTCCCTGTACTCCTTGGACTGCCGTTTGAACTATAAGTAGTTGTAAGTTGGAGGGAGTGCTTTTGTGCATCTCCAATAGTTCGACCTTTTAATACGCTTTTAAATGGACAGAATGCATCGTTGTTAGATTGCACGCGAAGCCACTGATAGAGGGCAAGATAGGGTATAACCAGGGCAATACGTTTATTATAATTTATAGAGCACTGTTATGATGGTACTTTCTGAGCAACCTTTGCTGGAAATTTTGGCGAAAAATATACAAATTTTCGATATGATTCAGGATAATTGGTGAAGTTTTCGCCAAATCCTTAAATCCTTTTTTTAAGTCCTTAAATCCCAGTCAATTTTCTCCATATTTGATGACTTTATTAATTACATATCATTTAACCTGGTTTTAAGCTAGATTTAATGGTCTTGTTCATTAACCGATCCTATCGATAACGTTCGAGGGAAGTGTAAAAATATTTTTTTTCCTCAACAATAATTATGACTATTTCTTTATTTACCTAAACTTTTCAGTCTTCCTCCTTTTTTCCACCATCCTCTCGTGAAGTTTAAATGTACTTTTTCGCCTGTCAGGCTGAATATTATGCACCATGTAATGACACAATGAGACAAAAGAAAAGAAAGAAAGGAAAAAATACTTAAATACTCATTTATCTATTCGTCTTCTATATATATCCACGCCTCTATTTCCTCTTCATTCCAGTGCTGCCGTTTCCCTGGTAAAAATATGGTCCTTGAAAATCCTTGCCCAAACCTGCATGCAATAAGGGTGTCCATGAAATCATAGGGATTTCCGTGAAAATGTATGAAAATCCTCAAGAATTGACAAGGATTTCCGTGCAATTTACATGCGAGGATCCTTTGACTTCATGGAAATCCTTATTGCATGGAGATTTGTGAAAGGATTTTCAAGGACCATTTTTACCAGGGTTGTGTACATCCAATGGCATTTTTTCAATTCACCGATGATTCCACCGCTTGAGGACACAGTTCAGTTCAGTTCATAACTGTGCTCTTGAATAATCTTTTCTCAATCAGTGAAATCGCCGTTAAATTTTTAAAATATCTGCAACTTTTTTAAAGTAATCGCCGACTCCACCTGTTAAGGAAAGAGATTACAGATCCGAGTATGTTTGTGCTTTAAGAGCCATAAATCGAACGGAACCGTGTAATATTTTCTCTACCAGTGGAATCATCAGCAAATTGAAAAATGTCATTAATATCAGTGGCGTCGCGTGCAGTTTGGCAACAATGTATTATATCCATTTAAACTCATGTAAAAGATCGATATCAGGGGGTGCACAGTGCACAAGGAAAATTCGATATATTTAACGAGTTTAAATGGAGCTGTTGCATTGTTGCCAGATGGCACGCGACGCCACTGATTAATATACACAGACCGGTAGCTCAGCTCTGCTTCATTCATTCAATGTTTTCCCGGAAAAAATCAACAATAAGCGATAAATTTATCTAGCCTGACAATCTATCAGTATAACCTTCGTAACTGACGTGTAAGACTCACAGGTAAGCACTTTGTAAGGTCCGTACCTAATCTTCTGTACATTACATTGTGTATTTTAGTATGACTTTGCGTCGGGTGTGGCAAGCGTATTGACACCAACGACCAAAATATATAATCAAAGACAGGAAAAGATTTTTACCTTAACTCCTGCCTAAAACCCTACCCCGTCGATTGGGCAAAACGTAACGCGAACGCAAAAAAATCCCTTTAAGCCACAATGAGTGTGAGTGAGGAAGATAGATAAATATAGCTTCACTCGCACTCACTATAACCTTATGGCGAAATGCATTTCCTAAATTATTGCTTTAATTCTCAACCAATTTAGCTTGTTGTGGGCTCAAAACATCACTCATAAAAAAACTACGCAGGTGCCGACGTTCTTAAATGTTGTGTTTTTTCTTTGTTTTTAAATTCAAAACGCCAAAAACAAGAATTTTCCTATTTGTGACAAGTGACACTATATCCATCGAATTGAAATCTGGAAAATACCGTCCGGAATCACCTTAAAAGACAAGAGGGTAGTTACCTAAATTGGTTAACAAATTGGTTAACGCATTGGTTAAATGCAAACACGCGTCCAATGGTAGCGCTCATGGTTTCAAAATTGTCTTAACTCTCTACAGGTCATGAATCTCCCTGTTGCTGTCAATGAGAGAAAAAAAAAAATGGTTATTTAATCAAACGCGGTTGGTGACATAAAGGTTGGTGATCACATGGAGCAGCAATACTGCCAGTTTAGTGTATCGAACTCTGTTTATCATTCGATTTCCTCATCAACTTATTCGTAATTATATCAACGGTACCAATAAGCCAATGGGCGGTACGATATAATTAGTCAGGCCGCATGTGGTGATTATATGCAGCAACATAGCCCTATTAATGTATCGGCGTTTTATCAGTGCGTGGGACAATGGCCCGATTGATATGCTCAATGAACAGCAACACAATATGACGGAGTGTTTTCATGTGATAGTAGTCTTAATTCTATGCCATTAGACGGCCATTTTAAATGAAAGTAGCGCTAGTCGGGGTCGGAGAAATGCGAAGAAGACCAGTTTGCCGGTCGAGAGATCAATCCGCGCGCTCTACCGGCAGAGAGTTTAACTATGTATAAATGAATGATCAAAATTAGTATAAACATGATCGCGCTCTGTACGTCTGGATGTTTATTCATCTATGCTTTCCTGTGGGATGTCTGATGTGAGTCTGATGGCGATGGCGAAGGGAGGGAAGGGGATGGGGGAAGACGGACCAATCGGGGGGGAAAACTCCAAGTCCAAACACCCTGCCCCCTTCCCCCTAACTGCGACGCGACGGCCAAAGCACGACAAGTAGTCAAACAAATCAAGAAGACGTAAATATTGACTTCCTCCTCATTTTCGACATTGAGTGCGCGGTGCTAGTCCCCCCTTCTGTTATTCCTTTTTCACTTCCCACCCCCTCATTCCAGTTTTCACTACTCACCCCTTCAAGTCTCTTACATTTATACATCCTCGTTTGTTTGTTCGTTTTTTTTTTTTTTTTTTTTTTTTTTTTTTTTTTTTTTTTTTTTTTTTAGCCCCACATCCACGCACTCCTTATGATATGGTGGTGGGAGTTGAATTTTTCGAACTCGCGCCCAATTGTTGAGTCGGATAGGTTTACTTGTCGTATCGAGCGACGGATTGCAACTTTTTATACAGATGAAAATAAGGTCTGGAGGATAGGTTAGGTTACGACGCGACTCACACCAGTCCTTTCGTCAATAATCTTTGATCATTACGTGATTTTATCAGGCGTGTTTTCAAAGATTAAGTTACGGAATTAAGAAAAAAAATGAGTGCGTGCACTGTTAAAAAAAACGGATCGAGAGGCATGCTTCGTCCGCCGTTATAATCGAAGCATTCACTCCGAGTGAGAATTCAAGGAGTGAGAATAAGCGGAGTTAGAATTGACGGAGTGAGAATGAAAGGAGTGAGATTCGACGGATTGAGTGTCAATCCCTATCGGGGTGAGAGCTCTCACTCCCTGACGGGGTGAAAGTCGTCCCTCATGGGTTTAAAAAAGAGGATTGCTTTTCACTCCCTATCGGGGTGAGAGCTCTCACTCCCTGACGGGGTGAAAATCGTCCCTCATGGGTTTAAAAAAGAGGATTGCTTTTCACTCCCAATGGAAGTCAAAATGTAAGGCGTTGCAGCTCCCTCCAGGAATGAGTCTTATACCTCAAGAATTGCCGCTTGAAATGTGAATCAGGAGTCACGTAGTCACGTCAAACAAAACACATCACGATAAAGTTCTTAGATTTCCGCGATTGCGAGGGGACCCAACGGTGTCATTATTTGGACTGCAATAAAACTTAAGACAGCAGAATTTGAAGAACAGTGTAGCTACCACCACTTATGATAAACACATCCACATGCTATCGCCAATAATTAATCGCTTGGTGATGATAATCATCATATCACAGAATAATACAATCAGAAGGGAAACTCCCTTAAGAGCCAATGGAAACAAGATTTGGAATTTACTGGCACAAACTGGCAACTGTGCCTACTCACTTCTCAAGATGGCGGACATGCTTTTTCAGGCTATACAACCAATCACAACTCGGCCAGTTGCCGAAGATCTGCCGAAGATTGCCGAAGATGCTCACTTTCGAACATGGCGGCTCGAAGTAAAGAATATTTCAAAATGAATTAGAGTTTCCGTTCTGATTAGAGTATTCTGTGATCATATGATTCAACGGTACAAAATCGCGCTAAAAAACACCTTGAACGATAAATTTCGATAATTTTAATTGGTCTCGTGCGCTGAAAATAAAAGTTGGTTCGATAGACTAAAAGAGTTATTTAATAATTTTTCGAAGCGTCTACAGTCCCCGCACCATAACCACCAAATTAGTACTCACAACCAACCAACTGACACTGGTTGTGGCTACAAACATTACTTATAAGTTGAATCGGTAAGCCTATGCAGTTAAACGCATTAGATTTGAGTAAAGTTCTTTGGGATCGGGAAAGAAGAACGCGAAAGAAATAGGAAATACCTGTAAATGCAAGAAATGTCAGAGAAAATGCAAAGAAACGTTACATAAAATATTTAAATTTATCATGGACGTAAAAACACATAGTAAATAAACAAGTAAATTTCTAAAAAAAAATCGTATGCTGGTAACAATCTACTACCTTTCATGCGAGCTATCAAGTTTATTCTCACGTTGTTCCCACGATGAAATATAGAACTTGATTTCAAGGAAATGAAAACTCTATTCAGAGTGTCATTAATCTTCAAAATCAAAAGTTCAAACAAATTCCTCGCCCAAAAACTACCTCAGACATTATAACTATGCGAATCAGCAAGTAGTCATTCACTTCATGTTGAATAAACTATCTAATTATAATCACACATAACACTGGGGAACTTAGAATAACGAGGAAAATGAAACGTACGCAAATAAACACAACCAACGAAAAACGCGCGACCTCTCCTCGGCAGAAAAACTCAAGACTGATTTGTAACGGTCATTGGCGGGGCGGGTGAGAGGGGAAGAGCAGACAACTGTCTCCTACGCGAATGGAGCCTCATCTCGTCCGGACGCAGACTTTCGTCCGCGAGGGATGGAACACAGTCGTTTGGTGGCACACAGCTACCCTGCGTCCGCGTACGGACGATTCGCAGTTTCTTTCGAGCTGGTTTTCACTCTGATACAGAGAGAGATTCAACCTTACGCGGAACTAAGTTTTTTTCGGCTGTCTGGATGTGACTGTCACTCGCTCTCGGGACAGGTTTCAGCCCTTTTTGGAGTCATCTCGTCTTTTTAAGAATAACAACAACCTTTCACGGATTATAACTCATCTCCCCGATTATAAAACTCCGAACTTCTATCTTCTCACTCCGTTATTTTTAACAGTGTGCTGAATAATTAAAAAAAAAAAATAAAAATAATTATAAATTCGAAGGCATTACTTATTTTCATTCATTTCTTTGCAGAGTTTCACTGTTAAGTACAACTCTCTTAACAAATGTTTTTCTCATTACAATTTCTATAGCATGATGGAAAATTTTTCACGTTAGCTCAATTATGAATCGTTTAGAATTCAAATTCCTTTAGAAATTTTCTTTTGAATTTGGAATTTTTTTAATTATTAAGAATTTTTCCTTCGGCACTCTAATAATAAATTTATAGTTGAAGGGTTAAGTCACATGTTACTTCCAAAAAATTGGAAAACGCCGCTTTTTTAGTTTTTTTGTTTTTGTTTTCTGTCATTAGCTATTAAAATATGAAGGACAGTGATGGTTAGTACAATGTGGCAACAACGGATTCCCTCCATTTTAACCTATACGTAAAATGATAATCGATCTTCAAGAGATTTACCGAATCCAAGAGAAATCTATACTTTTGCATAGGTTCAAATGGCAACAAAAATATTGTTGCCAAAAAGCACGAGCCGCCACTGAATTGAAAAAGTGAGCAACTAATCCAAAAAGAAAAAAAAAAATCATGTTCAAATCACGAAAAAGAAGTAAAAAAAAAAAAAAACTAAAAAAAAGAAAAAAAAATCTTGAAGAATCCTTAAAATAAATATCTAATTAATAATAAATAATAAATAAGAAAAAAATAGTTTTATCTCTAAAAAATCATTTTCTGAGTCAGTTATTTTCATCTTCAACCTAAAAATTTAATAAAGGCACAACAAGTTGAATAACCTCCACGACTGTTGTCTTAAAAAAACGTGAAAATGATGGGTCTGTTGAACTATTTTGCTGTAAAGGCAGAAAATCATTGATTCTACAGTGAATTGTCACTAGAAAACCCACAGTAACAACGAAAACTTATAAAACTTCCTCACTAATAAAGAAAAAGTAACAATAAAGTTGAGTTTTACCGCAAAACGAATTAAAAATGCTTGTAATGGCGCGAAACTGCCGATTGCACAATAGTGCCATGTCTGGGCCAGAGTTTCCAATTGTAAATTAGTTATTTCATGGTGCCAGAACGTAGATTAATGACACGGATCATAAATGGAAAAATTTCCTTAAAACACTATAGACTTGAACTTAAAACACTGCACGCAAATGAATTGCTTCCGGGAACCGATCACCGGATTTCTTATACTATTACACAATCGTCAGTTTCCTACCAAATGCGAACCGATTTAAATCACTCGAAATTTTCGCAACTTTGAAATCGTTTTCGATTACGATCCCGTGGTCAAAAAAAAAAAAAAAAAATAAAAATACTGTAAGTTCTTTCATCTAGCAATTTTCACAAGAATATACGTTGGCTGTATCATCAGTATACCTAACTTGAATATCACGTGGTCCCAAAACTTAATTTAAATAAATTAGAGTTTTAAGCAAAAAAAAAAAAAAAAAGATCTGCGGATTGTTTCAGACCTTCTTTAGGGTCACAAAGGTTAAAATTAATAAATATGTTCACAGTTCCCACAGTGCTCCGGTCCAGTGTTGCCAGATTGGGGTGAAAAAGCCGTACGTTTTTCATTGTTTAAAATGGGGACGATACGGCTTTTTACCCTCGATCTGGCAACAGTGCTCCGGTCTCCAATCATCTCTCGGTTTCCTCCCCTCCAGTTTGCTGGTTTCCAGTGTGGTCGAATGAAATTCCGAGAAAAACCGAGCCTACCGTTTAACTTCGCTTATTTCATTAAAAGTTTCGAATTCAATTTCGATTTCAATAGCGGCAATTTTCGGCAGTTTTTCAATCGTTACACCTCCCCTTACCTCACAGTCTCATATAACCTCAAGCAATAACAACTTCATAAGTTTGATGATGAGGACGATGAACTTAATTCGTGGAAAGCTGACGTAGCTTGAATGTTGGAATAATAATACGTCACATTGCGCCCATTCTAATTGAAGGAAATCTGTGGAAACTGATGAAACATGATAAAATAAAGTTTTTAATTCACCTCTCTTCAAGCCGTTCGATGCATACCACAAAGAAGGTCTATATGAAGTCCTCAGAATTTCAGAATCCTCTTCCGAACTGCGGAAACTCCAAGACTCGACAAATCACGTGCAGTGTTGCCAGATTGGGGTGAAAAAGCCGTACATTTTATCAGGGGCGTCATTTCGGCTTGGAGTGGGGGGGGGCAAAAATCCCATGACTTTTTTTTTTTTTTTTTCCTCATCAATATAATTTTAGAGCCAAAGAGCCGGCTTTTGGGGTTAAAAATCGGATAACCTTTTTTTTTTTTTTTGCTCATCAGTATAATTCGTGCCAGTTTTTGAGCCCTGACTTCAAATCCTGGGGGGGGGGGGAAATTGCCCCCCCTGCTCCCCACAAATGACGCCACTGCATTTTATATTGATTTAAATGGGGACGATACGGCTTTTTAACCCTCGATCTGGCAACACTGATCACGTGGCTCTGTACTCTAAATGCGTGCCGCTAAAACCATATCTATTCGATTTGAAAACGGGTTCACTCCAAACTAAACTTAATTTTTAGAGGATCCGATAAATCCTGTCGTAAAATTAATTTTCATCTCTCTCAATTGAAACGACGATATGCGCACACAAAATATCCATGTCAATTAAATCGACTTCGAGAGTAGACAAATTATTCTGTTTCGGATGAACGAATCATTTCACTCCTGAAAGGGAGTTCGAGTTGTAAATGTTTGATCGACTCAGAAATTATTCTATGTGGCTCGGATTTATCCTATTTTAGAATACGGATAACTAGATACTTGAATAAAGAGTTATAAAAAAGCTCGGATGAGCTACTAGAATTATTTATTGAAGACACCTGCAGAGCATACAAAAAGGTGGCGTTGAGTTATTAACCATACGACCTATCGCATCGGCATAGCGGATCGAATATGCTTGTATGAGATTCGTCTGCATTTGAAATATGATAGACTGCAAAGCTAGAACTAAATGAAGTAGAGATGTTCAAAAAACACCCGAAAAAGATACTTCCAACTTAATCCGACAAAAAACTAAAAAAACTAAAAAAACTAAAAAAAAAAAAAAAAAAAATTATTTTAACCCATGATGGATATTTTACCATGCATATTTTTGCCTGTGCATCCAACTTTTCCTCAAGTATGAAGCTTGTGACAAATATTTTCGAGTATATGGCAAGTGTGTCGATACAAAATCCTTGTCCAAAGAGTGCTGAAGTGTAGGGTTGAATATTATACCTAACATCAAGAGGCGATTTTTAATTTACTTTCCGGAGTTTATCACTTGAATTTGATAAAATTTAGTGGATCCGCGTACGTAACGCTTTTCCCACTAAGAGAGCGCTAAACAGTATATTCATGAATTTTATCCTTTACATAAAACCCCTCAAACGTAAACTGCAGACACGCCGTCTACTGCTCTGGGCTGTTATGGAGACCATGTTGTCACGCTTTTTTATGATTGACATAAAATAACAAGACGGCTGAATTTTAGGAGAGGAAAGCCTTTTGTCTCACACAGCAACCCCATTGATTGCATCAAATATTAATCCTTTCTAACAACAGGCTTAAGACGTTTCACATAAAGTTCTTGTAACTTACCTGAGGCCTAACGCTTCCTTGATGCGAGTGAGAGCCAAGCTATATCCCGTCCCCCTTTCTTTCTCTCAACTCCCTCCCTCACCTTCCTCTTCCACCCCTCCCATAACCCCCCCCCCCCCCCCCCCAAGAGCTTTGCCGAGGGTTGACGCATCACTCGCATTGTAAGCATCACTTGTCAAACACCGAGCGGCACACAGTGGCTCGATATTTTGCATTTTTCGGACATCATAATGGGTCTGTTGCATACTTTTGCTATTACGTCATGGATGGTTGATTTTGTGGTAACATCACTTGAAAATCACATTGATAACATCAAAAAGTCTCAAAATCTACTCATAAACCCACAAAAGACGTTCTAACCCCTTACGGACCAAGCCCGATCACTGAAAAAAAAAAATGTTAAAAAAATGTGGGACAGGTTCCAAAATGCTGATTCAACATTTGAAAATGCTCATTCAACTACATCCATGGCTGAGTCAGCATTTTCATAATGTAAAATCAGCATTTTGGAACTTGTCCCACATTTTTTTAATATTTTTTTTTTTTTTTTTTTTCAGTGAATATACTCGGTTTTCTTCTCTAGTCTATTTCACATTGTTCCAGTATCAGGATTCCGAATAAACACGATACTAGATGTAGTATAAAAAGACGAGATTTCATCTGGCGCCTTCAATCCGTCGTATATGCAATTTCAACTCCCCCGAGTACGAACAGTTATAACTACCTTCCATGTACAAACGGGAAAATGACGTTCATGTGAACTAACCTGGTCTTTAAAGGGTTAAGGATTTAAGGAAAGCGTAAGATGGCGGTTGAATCAACCCTGCATAAATGCACCTCGAGCAGCGAAGATGGCCAACGACGGCATTCGACAAAGTAGGCAGTTTCTCGGTATATCCTTTTCAGAATTCGGGCAAATCGACACGCAGAACGTATTATATTCCCCATAGTAGTCGCGAAAAATAACGAGAAAGTAAAATTTACCAGAAAAACACACAGAATGACATAAAATGTAAGTGCTATGAGGAATAGTAAGACATTTAATTGTTTACATTCTAACCAACATTATAAATTGCCGTCATCGGCCATCTTTTGGTGCTCATGGTGCATGCATGCAAGGTTCATTTGCCCTTTCAACCGCCACCTTATGCTTTCCTTAAAACGCCTTTTGTGGGTTTATGAGTTTATGAGACTATATTTGATGCTCTCAATGTGATTCTCACGCCATTTTACACCTTAATCAACCCTATATATTGCTGTAGCAAAATTGCAAAAGTACGAAACAGACCCATTCTTACCAATCGTACTTTTTCTTCCACCCGTAGGAAACACAAATCACATAATTTTGGATTAAATAAGGGAAAATGGTAAAATCTCACACAAAATGTGCAGTGTAAATTCTGTGAATTCTTGGGTACGTTGTACACAAATTTCCGTAATTTTAACTAGTTTCCATATATTCATTCCAAAAGTTTGTGGATTGTTTGAATTATTAACAGTAAGTGAATTGATCCAGTGGCGAATCTATCTCCCCTATGAGCAAAAATTGCGTATCATCTACAAATTGATTTTCGCAATTTTTTTTTCGTAACAATTTTGGGCTTTACGTTGAAAAATTAGGTCTAAGCCCATCCTTCCTTTTTCGGACCTAAGCCCCCCTGGAAATGTTTCTCGATCCGCCACTGAATCGACCGATTAGGGCTTTCACATAGAATCATCTTTGCGAAAGGAAATTTTCAAAATCGACGTGACAAAACTCTCCCCTCTCCTCAGGTTCCTCTCCCCGGCCTCCTCTTGCCCCATCCCATCTTTCTACCTTGGAAATCTGACGTACGAAGACGCATAATCCCAACTTTTAAGGCGCGGCTCGAGCAGGCAGGAACGGTGATGCGATGCGGACTAAAATTGAGCAGGTGATTAAAATTTTAAGCGTTGGGATTCCTTGTCACAGGGAGTGGGTACAATGTATATGAACAGAGGCCCCCCCCCTAAAACTCTTGCCTCTCCCCCCTCCAGCACTATGTATAGGAACACAAACGATCGAGTATGAGAATACATTATGATAGGCTCGTAAGGCCTTAGGGGCACAGGTGCATTTAAATCCGCAATCGGGGGAAAGGTAGCGCAGCGTGTACAGGGTGGAAGAAAAGTCACGCACACACACCCCTCCTCACCTTATATTGCTTTTTTTTCTCATTGATATGTTCTTGACTCCCTAGATGTTAAGATAGAATCCCTATATGTAGAGAGTTAAGACAAGTGAAACCATGGGCGCCGCCATTGGATGCGATTTTGCACATTTGTTTACATTCTGAGGGCCGTTGTTGTGTTTTCGTCCACTGCAAAGATTACAGTGCTGCTGAGTTTCTAACGATGTAATCTTTTACTGCTTTTGTGGATCGACATCTATTTACGCTTTGAAAGATTCTTTTGGGATTTACAGACAATACAGACATTCTTGAGGTGTATCATGATTAAAACTAACAGATTCGTCGAAAATTAACTCTTTATATCCGCAAAATGCCGTTGGTAAACAACTGCGATTGTAAATAAAAGTGGAAAATCGCATCCAATGGCGGCATCCGTAGAGCCTAAAACTCATCGACCAATCAGAAGTTGACTACCCTCTTGTCTTAACTCTCTACTTATAGAGACTCTATGTTAAGAGACATATATGGCATGAAAAATCATGGGCGCCGCCATTGGATGCGTTTTTGTACATTTATTTGTTTACACTCTGAGGGCCGTTGTTGTGTTTTGGCCAGTGATTTAAAATACCCAGGTTTTCAAACATGCATGCTACGTACAGCTTTTTTCCCGAACGCCAAAGTCACCCATTGCAGATTTCCGAACCCAAAACTCCATTAAATGCAATCAGTTTAATCTTGCGAAAAGAATTCAGCATTTTTAAATCTTATTTTATCTCTTAAAAAAGCTAAAAAAAAAAATAATAAAAAAAAATAAAAATTAGGTTTTATAAATATCCATTGTTTGGGTATACTTACCCGATAACCCGGGACCAATAAATGTACGGTACGGACGGTTTCTTTTTCTCGCCCCCAAGTAGCGAATCCTCGCTTCTGATTGGTTATGACTGCACCTAACGTCAAAGAACAAGGACCGTCCGGACCGTACATTTATTGGTCCCAGATCTACGTTAAATACCCGGGTTAATACCCATTTACCTGATTTACCCAGGTATTTACACGACCTTCATATCAGGTTTTGGCTCAGTAAAAATATTACCTACAGTGCTGTAGAGTTTCTAACAGAGTGATATTTCACTGCCATTGCTGACCGGCATCACTTTGCGCTTTTCAGAATTATTTTGGGCATTATAGACATTCTTAAGGTTCATTATAATCAAAAGTAACAAGTTCATAAACAGTTAACTCCTCTATCCGTAACACACCGTGGGACACCTCTGTTGAGAATGTAAACAAGCAGCTTTTAGAAGCAAATGTGCAAAAGCGCATCCAATGGCGGTGCTTGTCGAGCCGAAAACTCGTGAACTGTTAGGCCCTAGTTGGCGAAAAGAGGACACTTGAACTTGCAAATAAAAAAAAGAAAGAAAAAAAAAAAATCGCTCCGCGAAAACCCTTTGGATCCGCAGCGACGTAACTATTGTCCCACCCGGCTCAAAGCTATGATTTTGCACGTACACACACACATTAACAGTGAGCACCAGTGCGTAGTATATACACATATTTTGGGCTCCCACTGATACGCATCGATCAATTCAGTTCAAAAGTTTTTCGAGTTTTTGCTACGACTTGTTACATACGTTGCGTTAAAGTTGCATGTTAGTGCGCTGTTCTGCTGACACATAACTATGCCCTAAACCATTAAAGTTTTAAAATTTAACTACATTTTAAGGGTAATATGTTTTTGGGGGTATGAGAGTCCATGCTAAATCAATTTACCCGTTTTTTGTTTCCAAGCAACAATGGGGTCTGTTGCAAATTTTTACTACGAGATGATTCTAATCAAGGAGGTTCACGCCATACTGCGGAGTGGTGGGGCAGGAATAATGGGCTCTCAGTCCTTCGTGCATCTACAAAACGCCAAAATAGGGAATATGGTGGTTGACTGCCTGAAACTTTGAAATGCTGAGCAAAAACTGAACTTTTGCCCCTCTTGCTGGGATGATATTCCTTCTTACCCATTTTTTTCTGGATATACCCTTGATTTTAGTGTTGAATGAAGCAGAAAATAACGACGCGCGGTCAGTGGCGTTGCGTGCAATTTGGCATCGTTGTATTGTGTCCATTTAAACCCATGTATGAGGTCGAACGCGAAGGTGTTCACCGAACACCCAATACTTCGATCCTTCTCATGCGTTTAAATGAGCGAACTGTGACGTTGCCAAATTGCACGCTACGCCACTACGCGCGGTCACGCATGTGTATAGGCAAAATTACTTCTGGCAATGTAACTAGATTTTCATGTGAATTTACCATCTTTCACATTAAATGAATGAGGAAAAATCGTCTGACTATCCGACAGATGGCAACAGCACTGTCTTAGCAGCTAAACAAATACTGTGAAATTTATACATATATGCAATCAATACCCAGCAATATCCACTACGTTTAGTGAAATGAAGTTAAAGGCGAACATTATCTTCGACTTTTCTGTACACGTTTTCGAGTGAGTAATTTATTTTTTGAAGTTAAAAACTCAAAAATTCAGTGGTTATTAAGCTCGCGATGAAAGTTCGATTTTTTTTTGAAAAGGCAATAGCGGCTTGCTCATGGATATTACTCGCATGCAAAATTCATAACTCACGATCCTATGACACCCCTCTTCCCCCAAAGGTAATTTTGCAGGGAGATATACCTCTTCTTAAATAACCAATATTGACCCTAACCAGAGGCGCACCGGGAACTTTAGTTTGGTGGGGGATTCACCATAAATTTTCCATTTTCTGAGGTCTTAGGGGGGGTTTTGAAAGCAATTTTGGCCGAAGATGACCGTTTTTAGGGTAAAATCTTGATGCTTAGGGGGGGTTTTGATCCTAAAACCATCCCCTTTGGTGCGCCACTGGCCCTAACTATAGCGAGCCTCCGCCGAACCCTCAATTTAAATCACTTCACCTCGACATGATCACTGAGGCAGTCCATTGCACACCCAATAATCCTATTTTCCATTGAACATTTATCGTCACGGGCACAGCCGTCTCGGTCGTCTCACCGTTGCCAAATCGTGCTTTTGAAAAACCTTACAATTTCACACGGATTCATATCATCAATTTGAAGACCTTTTCCGCACGATCTGGCAATCTTGAGTCGGGTTTTCCATCCCCTATCAAGAATAGATGGAAAGAAAATGATGCAATGGGGTGAGTGAGAGGGAGGCGAGGGAGGAGGGGGATGGGTGTAAAGGGGTAGCCCTCGTTTGAAGTTGAGTTCGATTTCCGCCGTTCGGAACTTCCTGCCGCAGATGTTGACCGCAGTTTTTGAGCGTGGAAATGAATTTTCAGGTCCATTCATAGTCCGCGAGGAGAAGGGCGCACTCAGGAATGTTCCTTCGATTTCCCCCCTCTCTCCTCTCTCTCTCTCTCTCTCTCTCTCTCCTCTCCCCCCTCTCTCTCCCCCACTCTCTCTCTCACTCTCTCTCCCCCTCTCTCTCTCTCTCTCTCTTTCTCCTCTCCCCTCTCTCTCTCTCTCTCTCTCTCTTTCCTCTCTCTCTCTCTCTCTCTCTCTCTCCCCTCTCTCTTCTCTCTCTCTCTCTCTCTTCTCTTTCTCTTTCTCTTTCTCTTTCTCTTTCTCTTTCTCTTTCTCTTTCTCTTTTCTCTTTCTCTTTCTCTTTTTTTCTTTCTCTTTCTTTCTTTTCTTTCTCTTTCTCTTTCTCTTTATCTTTCTCTTTCTCTTTCTCTTTCTCTTCTCTTTCTCTTTCTCTTTCTCTTTCTCTTTCTCTTTTTCTTTCTCTTTCTTTCTCTTTCTCTTTCTCTTTCTCTTTCTCTTTCTCTTTTTCTTTCTCTTTCTCTTTCTTCCCCTTTCTCTTTCTCTTTTCTTTCTCTTTCTCTTTCTCTTTCTCTTTCTCTTTCTCTCTCTTCTCTTTCTCTTTCTCTTTCTCTTTCTCTTTCTCTTTCTTTTTCTCTTTCTCTTTCTCTTTCTCCTTCTCCCTCATCCCCTCACTCTCTTTCGCTCTCTCGCTCAACAGCAGGCCCGGACTGGCCCACCGGGCAACCGGGCAGAAGCCCGGTGCGCCCTCTGTCCATGGCACCCCGGCGCCCCCCCCCCCCCCCCCCCAAAAAAAAACAAGCAGCGGAAAGCCGCGATTCTGGCAGTCTAATTTTTGGTGACTTGAATACCACAAATATCATGTGTCATAGGGCGCCCTCCGTCCCATAACTCATATGAACCGAGGGCGGCATGGTTTGCGCCGTAATTAACGTGTAAGAGACGAGCAGGATCGCCCCCCCCCCCACTAAGAACCGCAAAGAACGCAAAAATAGCTATTTTTGACTCTTTACAAATTCATAACTCTATGACAAATCATTTCTCGAAAACGAACTTTAGCTCATTTTAACTGGAAAAGAAAGGAATTTTTTTGAGACGGTTTTTGTTTTCCTCAGTGCGATCCGCTTGTAAAAAAAATTCAAAAATCTATTTTTTTTGGGAAATTTTCCCAAAATTTTTAAAATGCAATAACTAAACTAAAATTCAATATTTTTTGAAACATCATACAAGCAAAAGATGGACCTTTTAAAAAATCTTTCATTTAAAAAAAAAAAAAAAAAAAAAAAAAAAAAAAAAAAAAAAAAAAAAAAAAAAAATTGGTTTGTTATCTTTAACCGTTCAAAAGTTATTGCAAAAAAACCGTTTTACCCGACCCCCGCCCCCCGGTTGCTAAAATAAAAAATAGACCATAATTAGACTCCCCGTGAATAGCTCAAAACCCGCCCTGAAAAAATGAAGGCCAACCATGCACAGCCCATTCCTTATGGGCGATGAAACAACCTCTTTCCCCGAAATATTCCATGGGTCCTTTATCCACATTCCACTTAGTGACTAAAGATTTCATGCAGGCAAAATCAAAATATATTTGAACATTTCAATTTTACTGTACATGAAAGTACCGTAAAAATTTAATCTGAAGGTCAGGAAAATTGAAAAATTTTCCGGGGGAGGACCCCGGACCCCCCGGAATTTGAGTCGTACTAACACCCTCCCCCCAAGGAAAATTTCTCGGTACGCCACTGCCTATACTGACTAAAAAGTTTTGATGTATACTGGGAAAAAAATTATCATTTTGATAGCAGCTCCTAAAAAATTTAAAAAATAAAAAAATAAAAAATTAGTATATTTAATAGGGGTGGTCGATTTTGACGTTTTTTTGAAATCGCCTTCACAACCGTTCTAAAAAGTTTCCTTTAGTGTAGATAAGACGAATGAGAGCTCGAAATCCAAAATCGGTTGACCCTAGGTGAAGCGAAAGTGACCTAAAGGGTTTAAAAGTCAAAAATTTGTTATTTTTGGATTTTTATACATCAAAAATGGCTGAAAATAGCGAGTTACGGTTCTGAAGGACTAAATTTTCGTCGGTTTGTCGTATAATTAATCGTTTTGCTGTAATGGGCCCCTTTTTAGAGCGCGCGGGCTTGACTACTATTGAAAATGCGCCGCGAATACATCGCGCGGCACGCCCCGCACCCGTGCCGCGGGGGGGGGTTA
>VMOF01000320.1:20914478-21029006 GCA_011764245.1 Trialeurodes vaporariorum
TTTTTCCGATACTGTTAACGTAAAATTCATGAACTCATTAAGATGAACATTAATGAGATGATACATCCCAAAGGTCAATGCCGGGTTATTTGTTTCCGCGCGGTTCGGTGTTTTCGTCAATCCACTACGCTCTACATTGCGAAGGTCAAGCTGCGTGTTATCTGTTATCTGTTTTCGCGAGGCGCGAGGTTTTCCATACATCGCACAGAGGTCTCACAGTGGTTCACTTTGCGTGTGCACTGAGGTCTCACGCTAAATTTTGTGAGCGCTAATCCTGATGAGGTCTGAACCTTACTTTATATCTACTTTATTGCAAACTTTTGCAATAGGAGAATGAAGAGTTGATTCTTGCATAAAAACCTGTAAAAATGACGATATGAGTTCACTAAAAAATCACGAAATTCAGTCTCAGAATCTGGCTTAATGGTGCAGGTATCATGGGAAATTTCTATCTAAATTGAGACATATCTCTTTGTTTCGTAGAGAAAGTGACATAATAGACAGGAATCTCCCATGCTTTTTGCGTTGAACCGCCATTACTATCTTGCCGTTACAGCAGTTATATGAGGTTATTACTAAATTTTAGACTTTTATAGTGTGATTTTCGTAATTTTCGCTGGTCTCAGATTGGACTCTTTATTTGCTTATAGCAAAAGTTTGCAAGATTCCCATTTTGCAACAAAAACCATTTCTCCTTCAAAGAATGAAATGTGAGAGGAAATATTGAAAGGTAAGAAATTTAAATGGATATTTTCGCGGGATTACGCTACTATTTGACTCCATAGAGATATCTTTAATCAAGAAAATAATCTTTGGGAGCCCAACCAGTTCTCGCTCGGCGATTCCCATCATGCACGGTGCATTCGTGCTTCTTTACAATCACGTTTTGAATATTCGTATATTAATGCAACGAGAAATCAAGAGATGTGCAGGAAGATCTCATCCAAATAAAGAATAAAAAATCCTCAACTGTTCCGCCACTGAGATAATTCGATTGTGGGGCTTTTTGCAGAAAGAAAAGGAGATAGGGCCTAAAGTTAAAATGGCACTTTCCTCTATCCCCTTTTCTAACATATAATATGTTCAAAGGGCAACAGAGAGAGCGAGAAAGAGAGAGAGAGAGAGAGAGAGAGAGAGAGAGAGAGAGAGAGAGAGAGAGAGAGAGAGAGAGAGAGAGAGGGAGAGAAACTCTTGGGTCTGCATACGCCTGTGTAGTTAGTTGTTTTCTGTAAGAAAGGGTCCGATTGTTGTCTAATACCACGGCGCATATCTACGCTAGACAGCAATTACAATGCCAACGGCACCATAAGTAACAAGTACAACAAAACAACAACTACGAAAAACAACTTAATTATTCAGAAAAGTTGGAGGGCCTAGAGTCCAGACCATGATCAGATGACAAGTGACAGGTCATCAAAAAAGGAACAGAGAAAGAGGGAGAGTAAGAAAAAAGAGACGGGAATACAAGATGAAAAGGAAGGAGAGTGGTTTGACGTATGGGCAATCGAGCATACTATACGTATAATGTATATGTTACACCGTACACCGCGACAAAATACCAACGGTCAGCGTTGATCGAGGACCAACTTGGCTCGGATGCATGCGCGATGGATGGTGGACGCGAAACACTTAAGAATTCATCGATCACCTAGCGGGGGTTAACCGAAATCCCCACCGTTTTGTCTCGCCGAGACATACAGTGGGAGAAAAAGGATGAATATCCGAACGTAGGAAAAGTTACCAGTTAAACCTTATTATAGTGGGTCTGATGCATTATTTACCTACAGCAAAATGGAGGATCGATTAGAACTAAAAAGCATCGAAAAGTCTCAAAATCCATGCACGAACCCACAAAACGGCGTTTCCAAGAGAAATCCAAGATGATGGTCAAATATGAGAGGGTCGCACGATTGGAGAGTCTCGTCTAATTGCCTCTTTCTCTATGATGAATCATTGCTCTAGCATAGAAAGTTGCGATTAGATGTAGGACTCCCTTATTGTGATCCGCTCATTAGATCACCATCTTGCAATTTTGTTGAAAAGAGCATTTATTGAGTTTTCAGGAGTTACTTTTGGAACTTTCTGATGCTCTCAACAGTTATTTTCAAGTGATTTTATAAATCAGTTAAGACCCTCTCAATCTGGGGAGGGGGGGGGGGTTGGTGGTGGTGGCGGGATCGAAAGATTACGAACAATCTCAAGTTCACGAATTTCACTCGTTCTACCGTATGTAAAAAAATGTCCAATATCGAGCAATTTTCTGCGTGTAATCCTGCGTATCCAAGTAACCATGCAATTTATCCCACAGTGCGAACCGATGCTTGTTATCACCACGCACCTCAAGAGGCGTGACCCCATCCGGACTTGGCGACAAGCAGTGAGGCGGCGCGGCGCGGCGCGGAGCCGTCAGTCAACTCATCCTTGGTCGCGGCGAAGTTGAAAACTGGCGATCAATCCGGGACTCGAAAAAAAATAAAAAAAAATCCGTCTGTACTTCAACACCTTTTGCAAAGGTGATTGTTTTTAACCTCCCTCTATCCCTCTCTCCCTGTCTCCCTCTCTCCCTCTCTCCCTCTATCCCTCTCTCCCTCTCTCCCTCTCTCCCTCTCTCCCTCTCTCCCTCTCTCCTTCTCTCCCTCTCTCCCTCCTCCCTCTCTCCCTTCCTCCCTCTCTCTCTCTCTCTCTCTCTCTCTCTCTCTCTCTCTCTCTCTCTCTCTCTCTCTCTCTCCCTTTCTCCCTCTCTCCCTCTCTCCACAGCTCCCTTCATATCTTCATCCCTCTCTCACCTCAAAAGTCTCGACAGGGTTCTCTTAAGGGAGGAAAAAAAAGTGTGTTATGCATGCATCATTAGCAACCAACAAAACGGTGGCATTAATTACACTGTGGCATCTCCGACGACGCCGTATACCCCCTTCACCCCCTTGCACCAATGACCACGCTTACCCCACCCCTTGTCCCTCGTTCACCCATCCGTCCATCCCTCATCTCACCCTTTGGTTCGAGTGCGACTTGCGTTTCATTAGCATTTACAAGACGTGTCCCTCTCTCTTGTTATTGTATCCCTGTTGAGTTGCGTCGTCAAGAAATTCCGCGGAGGACTTGTTAAGAAAGATCCCAAAATTCTATGCAAGGTTGCCAATTTAGTTTCCGAGAGAAATCTGTCTACTTTTGATTTACTTTCTTTTTCTATCGTGGGCATAGGCGACAGGCGTGCCTACTTTAACCCTTTCAAGCACGCATTTTGGAATTCGACTTTTTTTGAGATTTATTTTTTAGACCGCTCAAAAGAGGACAATTTTTCAAGACTTTTGATGGGTCACACAATTTTTTGCAAAATGCCTATTTAAATACCATTGAAACCCATGTCACATAAAATGGTACATATGTGTACCACTTCCCTTAAAAGGGTAAAAGCCACTCATATAAGCATGCGTTTACAGGTGTCAAAGTGGGTGGTAGCACTAGTGGCGGTCCGTGGGTTCAAAAGTGGGGCTTCAAAAAATGTGATGACCTCTCCCCCCCCCCCCCCCCCCCCACTCCTCACTTTTTCAGCCTTTCTCCAAACAAAAGAAGGTGTTACGAATTTTGTTTTTACCTTTTGTGAACTCCTTTAGCAAAAAAGTGGGGGGATTAAGCCCCCAAATCCCTCCCACGAACCGCCACTGGGTATTGGGTAGCACCCATAAGTTTGAATGTATTAGCAATATTATACCGAGGAGTGCCTAAGGAAGTCGTACCAATAAATAATAATTTGATAGATACAATTATGTAATAAAAGTATATGTGCAGTAAAAATGACGCTATTGGTCTAGAATTGTAAGACTTGACTATATTGTTATTGGAAACCACTGGTAAAATGCCCATGTTTAACAGCAACCCGAGTTGCGCCTTCACATTGCTTTAGCTAACGGGGAACTTTACTATGTTTATCATATTAACACCTAAGTCTTACAATGATCGAGAATAATAGCGTCACTCATAGACAGTCTAAAATATTGGTTTAACGAAAAAGTAACTGATCAATCCGCAGTACTTTGAAAACGAGAAAACGAGGCTGACAGTACTCAAAAAATAGAATTTCAAACTTCTATAAAAAAAAAAAAAAAAAAAAAAAAAAAAAAAAAAAAAAAAAAACTCGCTTGGCGAAATTCCGATTTATGGTACTTTCAGCCATATTTTTAAAAATAAGTACAAAAGTTTCGTGGAGGCAATCCTGTGGTGATGATCTCGACCGACGTTCTAATTATTTGACTAAAGGCAATGTTATCTAAGTACTTTTTGTCTAATGTCTGTACTTCGACATTATTCTGACGGTAACGCGCGCTCCGCAGGCAGGACTTGTTATTAAACGCTATAGATTCATCTCAAGTAGGGTTTTTTTTTTTTTTGTTTTTTTGGTTTTTTAGATCACCATCTGGCAACCTCGGACGTCGGATCCCGCGTTCGCCGAGCGCGCTCGCGCCACCTCACAAGGAATCCCATGACCAGCATCCCCCTTGTCCTTTTATCGCGCCCTGAGGTCAGTTCCAATGCCTGACCTCTTATTCGGACAGGTAATTAGTCTGTGCAGTTGCAGGCTTCAACGCTTTTCTTCATGCTGTCACCGCGCTGGTGCAGCGAGGTTTAAAGGCTGAGGTGTGAATGTGCGTGGATACCCTTACATCTCAGTAGGCCCCTCAACTTGACAGAAGGAGCGTCGTCAAATATTGTGATTTGTCAAAAATACGTTGACCATCAACAATCAACTTTTTTTTTTTTTTTTTTTTTTTTTTTTTTTTAACGCATCGCTTTGGTGGCCACACCTTGTGAGGTAGGTACGTCTCTCGTGGTGACACATTTTTTTATTATTTAGATGTGTTTGAAATGTTGTAGTTCCAGAATTTCAGAAGGAAATGATAGGTTGTTGTACTGAAAACAGCACCGGTATCGCAGCGCTACCTGAAAAATTATACCGCGGCTATCGGTGTCGCGATATTACGAGTGACTTTGGGGGGGGGGGGGGTATTTATTCGGTGCACCTTCGCCGGGGCCGTGTATGAGCAAGAGGATATACGCCACTTCCAAGACGTCCTATTCTCAGGATTATCCGTCTATTCCACTATATGGTACAATAAGCAGGGAGATCAATTGAAAACAACTTTACGATTCTTATCAAGATATTTTATTTAATTTTTTTAAATACATATCTGTTTCGATATTAATGTCCCGCTGAATACCTCCACTTACTGTTACTTCCTTTCCACTTTTATGTTGAATAGTTGTTGTCCAATTAATATTCATACCGAATTCACGTTTTTTTTCGGCAAAGACTAAAGATGCCAACATCAGAGCCAACATGCACGCTTTTAAGAGCTGCATTTATTTTAATCCTTTGGTTCCGCTGTAAAATAAAACACGATGCATGACAATTGAGAAAATATAGCACTACCTGGGTGACAATTTCCCATGGCGGGCGGCCCGAAGAAGCAGTGGAGTTGCAAGTCGCAGACTTACTGCCCACCATAGTAAAAGCGCGTCATAACGAACGTATATATCATATACAAATCTGATTTCAATAATGATTTTTCAAATGTTCAATCCAAAACAAGATTTATGCTGTTGCGCAGGTATTATATCTAAAATTCTCGAGGTCATTAATGAATTCTACCCGTAAAAGTGTTCTAAAATATATGCTCCCGCGAAGTTTGGCACATGATTTTCGTCACTTCATTGTACAAAATGTTGTATATGAGAGATTAAAAACTCTCACTCAACTTTAATTGCTTCAAGGAGGATGATAAATTGAAAACAACTCTACGTTTCTAATAAAAATATTTTATTTACTTTATTTAAACACAGAGCTTTTCCGATATTAGTATTGTATTGTATGCCCCCCTGAAAACTCCCCCTTTATTGTTGTTGTCTTTCCATTACTTTTTTCCAAAGTTGTTTCCAATTCAACAGAGTATTGGTATTCGCGTGTTGTTTCTGCAAATACTAAAGATGCCAAGATCAGAGCCAACATGCACGCTGCCAAGAGCTGCATTTTTTGAATCCTTTGGTTTCGCTGTAAAATAAATAATAATGCACGACGATAGAGAAAAAAATTTCGCACTACCTGGGTGATAGTTCCAAAATAGGAAAAGTAAGCAATGATCCGAAAGAAACTGAAGCCGTGATTTAGAAGCTGGTGAAGTGGTGATGATGAGTGGTGTTTCTCCTATAGTTCTCTCTGAAATGACTTCTTTACGGAAGGGCTCAGCTGAATGTTCAAAATGCCTCTTTTTATCACAGAACTATGAATCTAATGAATTGATGAAAAACTGTATATTAACAAACACTGCCTGTTTATATTACTTTTCATGTTTGTTTTTACCATTGTGTGGTGAAGGTATTTTACACCTTAATTCTGATAACAAAGGGGGATGAATTTTCACCCCAACTCGACACCTTCGATAATGTCTTATTTTTTAATATTTGTCAAATCTATAAAAATCATTTTTGTCTATAATTTTCTGAGAAATAATATCATGTCTTTTTTTTTTTTTTAACTATTTCAATTTCAAATGTTTGGAGATAATCCCAACAAAATCACATATTCTGAAACTAAATTTATACACAGTATGGCCATAAGTTCTGTCAGTCGTGATACCGTCACATTTGTACATTTTAATGCTATGCCGTTCGTGATAGTTATAAAAACCCTTATAAGTACATGTTGAAAGTGAAAAAAAAAAAAAAAAAAAAAAAAAACCCTGCAAAATGGTCTACACTGGATTCAAAAATTTCGGCACCGAATCTTTCATATCAGGCGTGAAACTTACACGACTGATTTAACCAAGATAGTTTTTTGTACATGGGAGTAATTCCGGAGATAAATATGATTATCAAGGGAACTAGATCGACATTTGTTAGGTGTCACTTAAGAGGTGACCCCCCTTTTGACCACAATGCAATTTCAAACAGCTCTCCCTCCATTTAAAACTTTGAAATGGAGGTGATTTCCTGAGTTAGTGAGTGGATTTTGAAAGTTTTGAAAGTGGGCATCGTTATTTTTGCCGAATTTTACGTTCGAAACAACGTGTCATATTAACGTATCAAAAGTACGCTACAGACCCATTATATGGCCGGCGGGGACTCCCTTATTGTGAATAACCACAATACATTAATACACTGCCCCGCAAAAAAACCGGCGCACCTGGCGCGCTGGATCATTCCGCTCGAAAATGCGAAAAAATTACAAAATTTAAAATCGTCATAACTTTTGAACTAAGAGAACTAAAAATATTTCAAGGCCAGTGTCGGATTTCTCATACTCTCTAGTTTTTTGTACATAAGCTTAAATTTTCTTTTGGTCATTTTTTCGCCCGTATGAAGAGTTTTTCCAAACCCTCGCGAAAACTGTTTTTTTGGAGCACATCTGTGAAAAGTTACTCAAACTTCTCACATCTCTTTGGGATAAAGTAGCATAGATAGACAAAATCTGAGACATGCATCAGATTCCTCAGAGTCAGGGCTATCGACCTGGTTACCTCAATTTTGTCTACAAAATTTTTTTAAGGTCGGAAAATGCACTTTTCCGAGACCATGTAAAAACCGCTTCTGAACACACAGTTTACACATGCGAAAAGATGTTAAAAGTTCAAATCGTCATAACTTTTGAACTAAGAAAGCTAAGGATATTTCAAGGCCAGAGTCGGATTTCTCATACTCTCTAGTTTTTTATGCATAAGCTCAAATTTTCTTTCCGTCATTTTTACGCCCGGATGAAGAGTTTTTCCAAACCCTCGCGAAAACTGTTTTTTTGGAGCACATCTCTAAAAAGTACTCCGACACTGGCCTTGAAATATTTTTAGTTCTCTTAGTTCAAAAGTTATGACGATTTTAAATTTTGTAATTTTTTCGCATTTTCGAGCGGAATGATCCAGCGCGCCAGGTGCGCCGGTTTTTTTGCGGGGCAGTGTATATATTGAAATAATTTGAATTATTTTAAACACATTTATTGCGTTTGCGAGCCACTTTTGGAACTTTAAAGTGCTCCCAACGTTATTTTCAAGTGATTTTACCAACAATATATAAATATAGAAGATATAATACATGTTATAATTAATTTAACTCTTATATCCCAAAGTGTGAAAGCATTCACGATTTGATTCTGGTTTGTTTGCCACCTATATTTTAACCTTAAATCAAAAATTGAAATTAAGTAATTCTGTGAAAATGGGTCTGTTGCGTACTTTAGCTACATCAATATAACTGATTGTTTCTAACGTAAAATTCTGCGAAAATAACGATGTGCATATTAAAAACTTTCAAAATCCACTCATTAACTCAGAAAATACCTTCCATTTCAAACAACCCGCGCTACTCTGAACACTATATCACCGACTTATAACTACATGGATGGAACCATCTCGTTTATGTAAACATGAATAGAACTTCCAAACATTGGAATGTTTTGTTTAGATGCGTACATTTCTTATAATATTTTGTAATTTCTGATAACCCGAAAAGACCAGACAGCAAATGCAGCTTATATTTCACGTATTAAAAAAGATATTTCATCATTTTGTAGTTACGATGTTGTGTACTTATGCAAGGTGGTTCCGTCTATGTAGTAGTATACCGGTGCAAATAGTGTCTAGTGCAGCGCGGGCTGTTTGAAATTGAAGTGATTTCCTGAGTTAATGAGTGGATTTTGAACGTTTCTAATGTGCGTATCGTTATTTTCGCCGAATTTTACTTAAGAATCAAGATTCTATATTTTTGTAGCAAAAGTATGCAACAGACCTATTGTCCATTTAAACAGAAGAGCAAAAGTGTTTTAGAGTGACTATCTGGACACTAGGTTCTAATAAAACTATCCTGGTGAGATAATTTTGGTTGTCACACATTTTTTTTTTTTTTAAAAAAACTTTAAAGGTTAATAAATAAGGAGCCAAAAAACCGAGCCCATGTGAAAATATTCAAGAGAGTTTCCTATTGTGGCTGCCTCCTAGATTTTTCAAAATTAAAAAAATTCAAAATTCGAAAATCAAAGAAAACCCCTCTATTGCTACTTGGATTTTACAAAAGGATCCTCTATCTTTATGTTTTTATCAAACGTTTGCATTAGACCCATTAATTAACCCATCAGACCCATTAACAGCTAAAAGAAAAACCGGAAAATGTATTTTAAGTATTTTTTCGTTCTTACCTGACAATATTGGTGAGTTATCCTGTGCGACGCGACCAGGGAGAATTAGTAGACAAGGCCCGAATTTCAACTTCGATTTGAGGAAAGACCTACTCTTCATCACCAGTCATTTTACACTGGAATGTAAGACAAATGACACCTTCCGTTTTCAGACAATTCTATCAGTTTCACTATCAGAATTTTCTTTTTTAAAAAATGTGTTTTTGAATGAAAGTCGAGGACGGAAATATATCTGGTTGGCATCTATATTGTTAAAAATGGTAATTAGCACTGAAGCCAGTCCGCCAGTTGTGTCTACAACGATTGTTTGAAAGAGGAAAGAAGGAATGGGGAAAAAGAGGGTCAACTGAAAAAAACTAGATGTTCGCCGGAAGTCAGCAATGGAATTATGCTTATCCGTTCAAGGACTTCTGGAACACTTATTTTCAACTCTATATTTTGATGAAAGTCAAAATCAGGTTTTCACTTCGATTTAATGTGTGATCAAGAAAGTTGATTTTCGTGAACTCGAGGAGCACCCATTGATTTGCTCAAAACTTTCTAAAGAAAACATTCAGACGAACAAATCACTCGTTCACCAATCAAAACCTTTCCCTCCACAGAACTTCTCCAAAAGATCTCCCTCCTCTCTGAATTTTATTGCAGAGGAAATGTGAGAAGTCTTGCAGCTAATTTCATTGTGACCAGTTGTGGCCACCCCTTTTATTTAATCGTCATACACTCATCAACCATCAAGTGCTTATGTGATCAAGTTGATTCAGTGATCAAAGTATCAAGTGATATTTGATCAAAATCTTGCAGATTTTTGACTATTACCAAAAATTCGAGTCGATTAGCAATCGGAAGAAGTTTAAGAGTGATCTGCAGGTGGTGTTGGAGGGGCGGGTCAAACCTAAAACCGAAAGAATACAGCTTCTGCCAAATTTTGCTAGAACTACTAATTAAAAGTTGGCTTTAATGAAGAAAATCAGCTAAAATAAAACGGGTCATGACTATGAACTTCCGAAATCTATTCCTCTGCTGAAGGAAATGTTGCAAAGAGGTCGCAGGGCACTTTGTCGTCCATCTGAAATATTTGCGTAAGTCGGAAATTTGACAAATTCACTTTCTTAATTATCATCGATTCCTACGTAAAAGAATTACGCTCTTCAAATCTGTGATGCAAAAATGGTAAATTCTCAATACTTTTCATAAATCATGAACGAAACCTTTAAGGCTTAAGTCAATAATGATAAGTAGTCAGTCTGTTTTTTTTTTTCGCTCTCAAATTTGCAAAAATTGACTTAAAGCTATACGTCAGATGGAAGACGGAAAGTGCTTCCAAATATAGCCGACGCATCATTTGTTCGTGCTCCTGGTAAGTTCTCATTCCTCGTATACGCAGGGTAAATGGGAAATCTCAAGTAATTATGAGACGAAGGTCAACCGAAGGCGGTTTTTTCAGAGCGTCTGAAGAGCACCCTTATTATTTATTCGTGAAAGTATTCGAAGCGTTACTTCCATGATGCATGGTGAAAATCTCATTGCGATTATTTTGAACTACAAAGACGCCGTTTAAACAAACAAAAAAAGACAAAACCTAAAAAAAAAAAAAAAGTTCCAGCAAGTTCTCATATTTTAAGAATAAGCTGTCCCAAATCTTGATAGTGCATATAGAGGAGGGTCGCCAATGCTGGACCGGTACCCCAAAACCGGACCGCCTCGCGTTTCTCCGCTATAATGGCGCTGTGCTGTAGCGACAATGGCGTGAAGTTACTCTCGTTTACCCGTAGGTGTCGCTCATGCATCGAAACCTCAGAGGTTCATTCATTGTTTTTGTCGAAAAACGCATACAAGGCTAAAATTCGGCGATTCGTGACTGTCAAAGTTTCCAAGTTGGTTATTGTTGGGGCCTAAAATTTATACTCAAGATAAAGGTTAGTGATTTTGTGTGATTTGATGTTATTTGGTGACACCTAAGGTTTGTAAATCTGTCTAAGTTTTTACTTTACTCCCATTTCTCTTACCGTGGTGAGGTTAGGAAGTTCTAGCACTGAAATCCCCTAAACCGGACCGCCTAGATTTTTGGCCTAGATTAAGAAACTTCGATGACATTCTGAGTATTGTGGGCTTATCTAGCTGTTATATTGGTGGTTTCCAGATGTTTTCAATATTTATTTCAATCGATTTTCAATTTTTGCTCTTTTTTCCATTTTTATCACAATTTCTCGCATCAAAATTTTGACGATAAATTTCATTTTTGGATTTTCCAAGGTACAAATGCTGACTTATTTTATTTCCTCTCGTGGCGTGCCTTAGCCATGGTTGCTAAGGTAAGAAATATGGATGTAGAGCAAAAAATCAGTGATTATGAGTGAAATTTACCAGGCGGTCCGGTTTTGGAGCCCCTTTTCTCAGATGGTATTTTTGACTTCTTTCGCAATTTTCTTTCTCACAAAAATTTTAATGGCTCAAATTTTAAACCAATGCAATTTTTTTAAAGGTAAGGGTTCTATATACATGTTGATATAAAGTTTTTTAAATTTGATCAATTTTCAGCTGAGATACAGCCCATAAACAAAACAGCGGTCCGGGTTAGGTTCCCTTCCTCTAAGCTTTGAGAAGAAAAAGTGTCAAAAATGCATGCCAATCGAGGATTAATAAGGAAAGGGGCGGCGCGGTGCGGTCGGAAGAAGGTGGTGCCGCCTAGAATGTTTTTGAGAACTAATTATTATTATTATAATTAGACACCTCGATTTCGGGCCTTGGAGTCGACGGCTGTAAGGGGAAGCTTTCGCTTTTCTCGCGCTGTACTCGGCGTTATTTCGTCGGGAAAAGCAGGGAAGGATTGGGTGGGTGGTGTGGGGGGGGGAAGAGGGGAAAATTGTAATTACGCCACTTTTGAACGCGCGGTTATTATCACAAAATTAACGACGGCCGATGTTGACGCCACCGAATCGGGATCTTGGGAGGGCGTATAGAGGAGTGGAGGGGGGGGGGCACGTGTAAATTTTATACGGTTCGGATGATTGAATGAGAATTGTTCGGAGAGTAAGAAATACAATGTTGCCAATTTTTGCGAACTTCACAAAAGTTTTAAATTTTAGTAAATGCGGAAAACGCAGTGTCCCAGCCCCCTTACCCTCTCAAAACATCTGGCTGAGTTACCTACATGACCCATTAGCCTCGTTTATGCGAGCATTTCAACCCGGGTTCTAGAACCCGAGTTCAGCTGAACCCGAGTTGAGATGCTCGCATAAACACTTCGGATCTCGCTGAACTCGGGTTCGACTCGACCCCGATTCAAACCCGAGTCGAGTCGGTGAACTCGGGTTGAGATTTCACGCATAAACACCTCGGAGTTAAGAGTCCGGGTTCACGCTGCATCGATGACACCAATCCGAGTGAGGTTAAGCACGCGTCTTATGCGGTTGCACTTGTCCGTACCGCACCAAGCATCGCCGCCATTTTCGTCAAAAATGTAAACAAACACAGTGGAGAAGAAGAAAGAAATCCTTTGAACTCGAGTTCAAATATACGGGTGTTTATGCGCTAACCCGAGTTGGACCCAGGTTGAAACTCAACTCGGGTTGACTCAACTCAGGTTCAGATCTCTCGCATAAACGAGGCTATTGTTTGTTAGGTCTCGACGCACAGTGGAAAGAGTCAATGGAAGATGTTGGACATGGCGTGGTGGCTTTAACTCCGTTCACCTTTTTTACCAGGGTAAGCAAGGCTCGATATAGATATAGCCAAATAAGACTGGTAGAATCCAATTCATACGCGATATTATGCATATAGTCTTTTTTAATTACTTTCGAGAATTGAATTTTGCCGGTGCGAGGATGCGAGAGGCAAGAAAATTAGAAAAAGAAACAAGGGCAGAGAAAAGCGAAAAAAGTTCATTTATCTCCCTCTTTTATGAACGCTCCAAGGAATCCTAAACGTAATTTTAAACTTTTTTTTTTTTTTTTTTTTTTTTTTTTTTTTTTTTTTTTTATATAAGAATTATTCATTATTTTTTGCCCCCGTCTCTTCGGAGTTTCCTGTTCGGCAGAGACATGTCTGAACCCTTTTCGAACCGCACATTGAATTTCATCAGAAAGAAAGTTCATTGAGAAATATTCCTTCTTTTATTTCTAAAACTTTTTTCTTTTAATAATTTGATAACCTTTCGATATTTCCGCATTTATAATACAATTTAATCAAAAAGTAGCAAACAATAGGCATTCACTTATGACGAAGCATGCGGAACCAACCGGAATATATTGTTTTCAAGGAGATTGTTTTATGCCTCAAACCATTTCCACTTTGTAGCGCAATCATGTCCATAATCAATATGCTTCATTTTACTAGTCTAAAGTGATGATAATGCGTCTAGACGTTTAAATATCCGCGCTCAAAACATCTATTGTAAAAAATTCAATGGCAAAAGGTCCATTAATTTTTAGACTCTCGAATTTTTTGTCCTCTAAAACGTATCTTCAAACAAGTCAACAAAAATTATAAGAGAAAACAGCGACGAGGAAAACCTGGAAACACCTGGCCCACTCATATTTTTGCGCTAAGAACACGCATTCATCTACAGGAAGACCGTGTAAAAGGTCGATTCTCAACAGCGATTCTTGCAGTCATTCTAAATGAAATATTTAATGTATGTGTTACGGGCAGATCTAGGTTTCTGGGCGGATCTAGATGTGCCCGGGCAGATCTTAGATCGGCCCGGGCGTACCTAGATTCGCCCGTTTAAAACGGGCAGATCTAGGTGTGTCCGGGCCGATCTAAGATCTGCCCGGGAAACAGTAGGCCAACCTAGTTTCGCCCGGGCGGAACTAGGTTGGCCCAAAAAAAGGAAATTGTTAAAAAAGTAAATAAATAAATGAATGAAAAAAAGAAAGAAAAAAACAAATAATGAAAAAAAAAAAATAAATAAATAAATAAACAAAAGGAAAAATAAAACCAAACAAACACCAAAAATAATGCTGCAGCAAAAAAAAAGAAAAACTCGCCAACAACAATATACAGTATGTTTCAGAAGTCCTGGCCACCCCTAGCTCTATATCTCGAGAACGGTGCGGAATCCTTGAATTAGCTGTAAAAACCGAACATGGGGTTATCTGAAAAGTTCTAGCTTTTTAGAGTATTTTGGACTAATATTTGTTTAAATTCCGACTTTTCAAATAGGAGTAATGATTTTTTGAAAATGGGTCCAAATCGAACTTTGGCCCACAAATATAGCACTCACCGTCACTTGCCGCGAGGAGAAGCACACTGGCCGCATTATGTCGCAGAAAAGCTCAATAAAGTGAATTTCGACAGGGCCTTTATCTATCAGTTTCCGCAGATTCACCTGGTGTAAACAGACGTTCGGAAGACTGCTGCTGTGTTGCGTCAAGTCTGATGAGTAATTCCATATTTACAACGTCCATCACTAACATTATCGGTCCAGAAAAATAACTGTCGAAACTAAATATGCCCAGATCCAAAACGGTTTGGGCATACCTAGATGTGCCCATTTGAAACGGGCACATCTAGGTTTTAGCGGGCGGATCTAGATCGGCCCAGATAAAACTGGGCGGACCTAATTCTGCCCGAGCACATCTAGGTCTGCCCGGGCGGACCTAATTTCGCCCGGGCAAATCTAGATCCGCCCGGAGAACTAGACCTGCCCGTAACATGTGGAACAGTTTGAAAGCTGTGTCGAGCAACTGTGAGCATTTGTGAGCGACTATCGTTCACTTATGGAACTGAGGCTCGATACCAAAGAAATTATTTTACTAAAGGTAGTTTCAGAAGTGTATGCGGACCTAGACCGCCAATATTTGGAATTTGTCAACGTTGTTGCTGATATTACTCCATAAAAATGAATGAAAATTAAATTGAGCGTTCACTTTTCAGTGATGAGCATTTTAAAAGCCAAAGAGTAAAGTCAGAGGCAAGTTCGGTTTTGATCGGAAGGAATTAAAGTTGAAAATTCGCCAAAGATTATGGTTTAGGTTCGCCTACACTTCTGAAACAAGCTCTACACAGATACGCAAATGTGGCATACTTAGGGCGGGGAAAATGGGCCTGGGTTGGGGTACACAATGCGCCTGCAAGCATGAGAGAATACCACCTGTTAGCCCAACGACACGATGTAAATGCATATCTATATATTATATGTGCCATGAAAATATCAGGTTGCATCGGCCCCTGAAATCGGAGCCCGTTTCTTTGAAACATTTGCGTATCTGTATAGTATAATATCTTTGCTGGTGACCTTGTGGCTCGAATTTTCCTGGCTTTTTTCTTTATTTTCTTTATTTTCTTTTTGCGACAAATTGTGCCCGAAAAAAACCTCAAAACAGTTTCCCCAGTGGCGTACACAGGATATTTGTTAGAATAGGGGTTGCACTGATCAGCGACAATTGCCTGCGAAACGTATCAATTGTTGATGCTTCAGATGCTTCTCATTGATACTTATACACATGTGAATGGGAATATCTCAAGGTGGTTTTAAATCGAGTCTCTGAATTGCGCCCTAAAAATTCCACTCTTAGCCCTTAACTCCAAGGTCAAGCTCAAAACTGTCAAAGCTCAAGATACCACGGTTATTCTTTTCATCTCTCTAGTTTGAATGTTTCTTATAGATTTCGCCCCTTTGCGTTGCACCATAGCCTCCTAGGATTCTCATCTCTAAATTGGATCTTCGGTCAAGTCGAGTGGAAAAGAGTGAAATGAGGGAAAAACAGAAGAAAATTTTCTGTTTACATTCTTTCACAGCATTCTACAATACATCGGTGATTCTACCAGTTGAAGCAAGATTACTGATTTTTTACATTTATATATAAGCTTTTGTTATATTTCTCGACTGAAATATGTAATCTTTGGTTCAACCGGTAGAATCACCAATGTATTGTAGAAGAAGCTATTAAATTAACGCAGAATGGTTAGAACTGTTATCGGGTTCAGAGCAGGGCATCGGACCGAACCGAACCGTGAACCGAGGACCGCTCCGAACCGCCGAATTTCCGAACCACGAACCGAACCGCGAACCTTTTTTTCCACTGAGGCGGAACCCGAACCCGACCGACCGACTGGCTGAACCCGGTTCGAACCGGTTCGACGGCTTAAAAAGATCTTGTAAATAACCTGAAAAGGGAAAAGACGAAAAGTTTGACATTTGCTCTGTGAGTACTCGATGATCTCAAATCGCATACTTTCGCATAGAAGATTACACAGTGTCACGCATCTAACAATTTGATGCAACTGAACGTTGATTGGTCCACTGTTTCGTTTGAAGGTATGAGGTCTCAAAAGTCTGTGGCATGCGAGTACTTGATATAGGGGTGCAATCAGCGCCCAATTGACTTTCAAAACCGTACAAATTTTTGACTCAAATTCTCATTTTTATACCCCTGTTGTATCTCTTTTTCGAATTCTGAAATTTCGCCCTAAAATTTCACTTTGCCCCAGGCAAACCAAATGGGCTGATTAAGGTTTTTAAAATCATCTCTCTTTTTGCACGTTTTTTAAGATTTGCCCCTTTTTTCAACCTGCCGCCGCAGGATTTCAATCGGCCAAATTGGACTTGTCAAAGTGGAAAAGAGTGAAGGGAAAACAAAAAAAATTTTTTTGAATTCTTTCACGGTTTTCCAAACATCGGTGGACCCGGGAACCGAACCACATAACTTTTTTTTTTTCGTGAAATATGAATCGGCAACCGGGAGAAACCGATTTTTGGGGCCCTGGGAAACCCATGCCCTCCAGAGCGAGTTTTTCTGTGCGCCATTATTGTCATACTTCTCGACTGATTTTTTTTTCCACCGATTAAATCACCGATGGATTGTAGAAATGTAGAATGCCATTAAATATACTCAAAACGGCCGCAGCGCTCCTTCCTCCTTCCTCAAAAAGTGGCCCGATTTCTAAACATTTATACTGAATGAGCGAGAAAGGAAAAAAGATGGAGAGAGAGAGAGAGAGAGAGAGAGAAGGAGAGAAGGGGAGAGGAGAAAAGAGAGAGAGAGAAAAGAAGAGAGAGAGAGAGAAAAGAGAAAAGGGGAGAGGAGAGAAGAGAGAGAGAGAGAGGGGAGAGAGAGAGAGAGAGAAAAGAGAGAGAGAGAGAGAAAAGGGGAGAGAGAAGAGAGAGAGAGAGAGAGAGAGAGAGAGAGAGAGAGAGAGAGAGAGAGAGAGAGAGAGAGAGAGAAAGAGGGTACAGCCCAGCGTCGATAATTTATTTTTATGCGAGTGTTTCCGAGTTCCGACCAAGCCTCCCCCTCCCGTCGGCCCCTTCCAAGATCCGCTCTTTAAAAGCGGTGTAACAGAGAAAAACTTTCTTGTGAGGAAATTTTAATTTTCAAACCTGTAAATCATTTCCAATTGCCATCTCTCTTTGTGGTCCTTACGCTGAAAGTTACGCTTGTTCAAAAAGTGTGTTCATCCACTTTTTTTTTTTTTTTTTTTTTTTTTTTTTTTTAATAATAATAAAAAGGGCAGTTTGATCTTGAGTGGAGGAGGCGCCTGCAACTACCAGAAACCAGCGATATAAATGTAATTTTCGATCGTAATTCCTACCCACGATTCCTTTAGAGGTGGATGTAATTTTGAATTAATGTAGTGCAAAACAACCTTTACGTTTCGGCCGAATGCGCGCCTGTAAAAAGGAAATTAATCGCTTGATAGATTTGAAATAAATCAAGGGAACGCGTATTTGAAGCTTGAAAATGATGAAGGAAAAAGTTTTTGGAGAGGAAAATGAATTCAACGGGGCCTCAAATATTGCTCATGAATAAAAGGATCCCATAGAAATTCCGTACACAACTGTTTATTTAAACGTGAGGTATGCAAATTCGAAGTAGAAAATACTACTCAGAATACGAGTGGCGTAGCGTGCAATGTGGCAATGTTGCTGTTCGTCCCTTTAAACCCATGAAAAAGATCGAACTATTGGGTGTCCGGTGAACACCCTCGCATTCGACCTTTTATAAGTGTTTGGACTTGATACAATGTTGCCAAATCGCACGCTACGCCACTGCAGAATACCAGAATATTCTAGTTCTTAAAAAAGTACGAGTACAATATACGCTGTTTTAAAGACTTCCTTTTTAAAATGAAAAAGAGCAGGACAAGATGCTACCCCATTTCCAACTCTTAATCTGAGCCAATCCGAGACACCTACGATGTGCTTATTTGGTGGTTGACATTACGTGTAACAGCCTGCTCCACAAAAACGCAGTTACTTTGGTCCCATGGTGACAACGCATGTAACTTTATTGAAGAGCAAAGCAATGACTCCCAGGGAACCGAGACAAACGTCCTTTCTAGCCGTTTTTTTGCGTTTTCTTCGACCTTCACCTCAAAGCTGTCAACGTAAACAATATCGTTCACCACCGATTGACGGGGGTGGAGGGGCAGGGGTAACTATGGCACTGTGGGGGGGGGGGTCTCCGGCCGCGGCGCGGCGGCGGTCAGCCTATCTTATCAAATTCCGAGCACTTTCCAGACTCTGAGAGCGACGAAGTGAGAGGGGTAGGTGAGAGAGAGGCAATACAAGGGTGTGTGAAAGAGAGATTTAGGCAGAGGAGAGAGAGAGAGAGAGAGAGAGAGAGAGAGAGAGAGAGAGAGAGAGAGAGAGAGAGAGAGAGAGAGAGAGAGAAAGAGAGAGGGAGAAGAGAGAGAATTGAGAGATTACTAACGGTCAGTATCATTCGTTCCCTGAAGCACGAAAAGCTTATAAATAACGCTGGTCGGCATCAGCTCGACATTCACTATACCTGAGCCTGACAGTGAAACGATACTGAAGTCACGGGGAATCAACGCACATTGATGTGAAATGTAAGGCATTGTGATAGCGCCAGGGATGAAATATCAGAACGTGACTTTTTGCCCGCTGTTCGTATAAGTTGAAGCTCTCGAATTTCGGCCCGCGTCGTTTTGAACGCGTCATTTTTTACATTATAGTGTTGATTGCTGGAGCAAAAATCACGTCAGACACACACACGCACACACACACACACCTGAAGACTCGCCTAAAGATTTCGACTCATTTTCAAAAAGTCATAATCTTTTTAATCGGACAGACCAAATATTTTTACTTTCTAGGCTTAAAAGTGATAAATTAGAAATCAGTCATGAATAGCTTATTTAGCTGCAACGGTATTACCGGCCAAGTTCTCGGCACGACACAATCAACTCTTACATTTTCTATTGTTTGCCACAAAAAATAACGTTTTTGATTTTGAAAAATTCTAAATGGGATACTTTTTTAGAGTCAACCTCCTACATTTCGACTCTCATAATGACGATAAAGCCTGAGTGGTAATGAATCGCATTTTTATCAATTCCTTAAATAGACGGGTTTAGTGATATATAATGTCACATGGTCGACATTTCACTTTGATACCTCGATTGTGATCCAACAAAAGAACATAACCTCCAAAATGATTGAACGATTGAATGTAAAAAAAAGATGCTAAACAGTCTTTAGTTAGATTATGTTTTTTTTTTTTTTTTTTTTTTTTTTTTTTTTTTTAAATGTAAAGAGGCTCACAGGAGCATTTCAGGGTTTTCAATAAACAATTAATGGATTATTGTCTTTCAACCAGTGCGTCTATTTGGACGCTAATTTCTTTTGTTGGGCCACACTCTTCAAATCCCTGTACCTGTGACGTCACACTGAATGCGTCTATTGTGCGACGGACAGCCAAGATGAGAAAAAAAAAGTCCGTAAGGAATGGCGATAAGGATAATGCCGCATAAGGGTTTTTAAAACAAAAGGGGCCGTTGCATTTAATCCGTAGGAAGCTCAAGAGATGTCGCTACCCCTCCAGGCAGCCTCCACCCCAACCCCACTCCTCATCCTTCTCTTACCCCTCCCTCCCTCTCTCATCACATTCCACCAACCCTCATGGAAACCTTGTTCTCTTCTTTGCCCAGATTTCTTTCTGCAAGCCCCCCCCCCCCTCTCCCTTTTTCACCACTCGATTTGGCTTGCTATTGTTTCAGTTCGTCTTCTTTCTTCATAAACGTTTAAAGTCTCATTTGTTAGGCGTTAATAAGAGCGAGATACCGTCGGACGTTGATTGTGAGCAAAGCTCGAGCGATTGGAATACAATGAAACGGACCGTGCCCATAGAGTATGGGTTGTGGGGGAGAGTTATTAATGATAGCTCGAGGCGCTCGCCTGGAGGATTGGTGGGGTGCGGTTGGAGGGGGAGGGGGTTGAAGAAGCAATGGGAATGGAAAAGGAGGGAGGAAGAAGAAAGGAATACATTGAGCGTGTTCAGCGAGACTAAATCCGCCGTCTGTGCTATCGACGACAGCAATGAAGGAAGTTGCGCCTGCAATTTGTCGTCGAGGCAACAAGATGTACAGTGCACCTATACACTAATCAGTTCTGCAGTCCCTATATGTAGAGAGTAACATAAGCTGGTAGTCAACCTCTGATTGGTCGTGAGTTTTAGGGTCTACGGGTGCAGCCATTGGATACGTTTTTTTCACATTTGTTGACATACACTTGTAAACAAACGAAGGAGTCCATCGGTATTTTACGGATTAAATAATTAATTGTGATGGACTTGTTAATTTTAATCATGATGCACCTCAAAAATGTCTACAATTCTCAAAATAATCTTTAGAAGCGTAAATAGATGTTGATCAGCAAAAGCAGAGAAAGATTATACCGTTAGACACTCTGCAGCACTGTAATCTTTGCATTGGATCTTTGCATCTTTGCTAATCTCAACAACGGCCTTCAAAATGTAAATAAATTATTGACGTTCGTTTACTCTCATTAGTTTGGTCTTGAACTGTTTTCTGCCCACAAAAGAATGCTGTGTAAGTTTTTCTTACTTCTCAGTCATTTTGCGAGTTATGATTCCTATTGATACAGTATTACATAATTATTACATTTCAAACTTTCGTGTTGTTGATCGTTATGTCATTATATTTATATTTTTCCTCATAGAAAATTCTTGATTTAATTAAAATAAAGCATCGAAAGCGATTGAGCAAATAAAGCATAAAACATTACAGCTTAGTGAGCATTTGATATTATCTTTTCTTTAGATATCTTCAACACTCGGTCAAAAAGCCACAATGCCTCATTTTTACCGGTGACAAAGTGAGGCACTCTAAAACTATCATTGTAAGAGGAGCTTTGTAGCTCAGCTTCATTCGTACATGATAGAGCTAGCTCCGCTAGCGAATAATAAGCCGCATCCGTTTTCAAAGGGACGAGCCATATGAGGTCATATTAACCACATCAAAACCTCCAAAAATGTGTTATCTCTATAGATGCTAGCTTCCAATGGGTGTACCACTAATTTTATTTCTTTGAATTTCTGTCGAGACCGGGCAAAAATGCATGTTTTCTGTTTGGCGAACAAATAATGCTTTTAAAGTTTGATCTTAAGTGGTTTTGTGCAAATGACATCTCTTAGTTCTCATTTGTTTTACATCAAAGTTTGTGGCTTAAAGTTTTGTTACCGAGTTCGTGATGTACCTAAAATATTTATGCATGTTTATTTATAATTTTATGTTTTTTGGTTTTTTGTTTTTTGTTGGGTATCATCTTCATCTCTACAAGCTCTTTTCTCCCGTTTTACACACTTCCTCAATATGTCACTTTAAAAAACAAAATTTGAGACGAAAAAAAAAAAAAAAAAAAAAATGCCTGGAATTATATAGTGTATAGCAAATCACTGCGGACATCTTCACAAAATAACATGTTTGTTTGAGTGATCAAGGCGAAGATAGCCATCTAAATTTTCCGCTCATAATGTAGTTTCCTAGAAGGGAATATACGAATAGGGCTGAATATTGAATAGAAGCCAGCGCTGGAATCAAAAAGAGACTTTCCGATCGCTTTTCATGATTTTTGGAGTGAATTTTAATAATCTCAAGGGTAGACTTGAGGAAAGTTTCGCTATTTGCGAGCAAACTCTTCATCTCTCATTGCGTTGAAAGGTCTAAGGTTAATAATCTTTGAGTTCAAACTGATTGATTTGAATATTGGGATGCGTATGTGTAATATCTGCAACGTTGTCATATTTCCAATAATCATTACACAGATACCTATAGATACAAGCAGAACGGAAACTTAAATTCATCTACATAGTAACAAGTTTTACTTCGGGTATCGCTGGATTTGACCCTAGAATTAACATGCTTACAAGAAAAGTTTGCAAAAACTCAATTCGAGCATTTGCTCAGGTTTGAATGAACGAAATGCAAAGTTGCCGAATTGTACACTACGCCAATAATGCACGGCGCGGCAACACCGATTTTGTAAATTTACGCCCGTACGGGCTTTTAAACCGAGTGTGAAAATTTTGCGGCGCGTTTAACTGCGCCTTCGGGCAAGAAACAAGCAACATCAGTCGCATATTAATCGTCAGACGTCATGTATTATGCATGAAATTTGATCCGATAAAAGAAACTTGTAGACAAACTGAAGATTCATTCACGTAAAACTTTTCATTTGAAGCGTGAACTCGAGATCTGGTTCAACTTTAATCGGAGCGAAGACATAAATAATCTGTGAATGAATGCGTCTCCGATAAAAAATTGTCAAGCCTCTGACAGTCAACTGCCTGGATTCAACTTTTTGATTGGAGTGGAGTGGGGGTGGGTTGAATTACGGGGGAATAAGTAAATTATTCTGAAAATTATCGGTTTTTAATCTCCTTCGCATGCTCCATGAATTCAACTCATTCGTACATTTTTTGAATACTTATAGATGAAGATGTTTGCGTGGAGTTTAATTCTAAAAACTGTTGTCTTAACCTTATCGTCTTCCTAAGCTCTTAAAACGTGAATACTAAAACGGGACCCCCACCCCTCAAACCCGCATTTTCAAATAGATCTATTTCCAAGAAACTTTATTCTTTCAAAACTCACGATACAACATACTTAATAGGTCCTATAAGTCAATATTTTTTTGATTTTTTTATTTTTCCTTTGCTCGTGCACAAGATTGAGAAATCAATTAACGAACGTCGGGGTTCGATGCAACCACAACTTTCCATGTTTTCTGTCCCTCCTCTCTGAGAAACAGATCTCGCAGCCAATAATGGAGGACAGACCCATAACCCTATAAGAAACCGGGGGCTTTCCATCAGTAGCGGCCTGTGAGATTTGGCAACCATGCATTTTTCCCACTTAAACTTAGGTAATAAATCGATTCAAGCGGAGGCTGGCAGCCTCCTCGATTTTCGATTGTTTTCCATGTATTTAAATGGGATAAAAACACTGTTGCCAAATCGCACGAGCCGCCACAGCTTTCCATCCGAAAGCGATGAGGCACATTCCTCAGAGCGGGGTGCATATATGACGTTCGCGCATCAAAACCAATTCTGAATTGTGGCCGTCTTTCCAACCCAGCTGCCCAGGGGCGAATAAATGCCTAACTCTGCAATATACTGTTTTAATATACTGCGATTTATCGTATCGATTGCCGTACGAGAGCCTTTGGTTCCAAACAAATTCTGATTTAATGTAATTTCCCCATGAGGGGATTTTTGAACGGAAACTTTTGCTATTAAATCAAACAATAATGCGATCTGTTTGCGATTACGAATTCTACGTCATCAAAAAGGCTTAATTATGTCTAGTTCCACGACTTAAATTCCCGAAGTCAACAAGATATTACTGATTAAGCTATGCACACTTGGAGGTTAGAATGAACCAAATGCCATTGTTGTTATTGTGGAATAGGCGAGAATTCAAGCGACCCTGACCTCTTAAATTAGGAGTCCTTATTTATCATTTAATCTGGAATATATCTCATTGATTTAGGCAGCTTTGGTCGTGAAACCAGGCATAATTACTAAAAAGTGTCGAGGATGTAGAGTTCATGGTCTGTATAAAAAGTTGAATTCATCTCTCGATTTAATAGCCAAAATTACCGCTCATGAAAGCACTTTAGAGGAAATCACAGTTTGAACTGGAGTTTGTTTGGAACCAGAGGTCCCCATAAGTCCATCGCTACAATATATTGCTGGAATGAAACAGTCTAAAGTGTGCAATACCAGGTGACTGTAAGGATTTCGATTGAGTCAAAAGACCCTCACCGATTAAACAGAAAAAATAACACTTTGGTCGCGCTTGACAAAAGCTTTAGTAGAAGTGACCCAGAAAAATACTTTAGTTAATCCAACCAAATCGTTGGTTCACCCGGCAAACTCTATCTACTTTTGGGGTAAAAACATATTTATGTTTTGTTTGTTTGTTTGTTTATTCGTTCGTTCGTTTGTTTGTTTATTCGTTCGTTTGTTTGTTTTCGTTCGTTCGTTCTTTCTTTGTTCGTTTATTTATTTGTTCGTTTATTTATTTGTTTGTTTATTTATTTGTTTGTTTGTTTGTTTGTTGTTTGTTTGTTTGTTTGTTTGTTTGTTTGTTTGTTTGTTTTTTCCAAGTTTTTATAAAAAGGAATGATATACTCAATGAACGTTGACCAATGGTGATTAAACCCACTAAATTTTATAGTATACCTGGTTTATGAAACATATATTATTCTTTTAAAAAGGGCGGTCGAGAAATCTTTCCAGAAGATTTCAAAGGGGGCGGTTCCCACCCCCGGGTTCAAAATAAGGGCCTTTTTTCCCTAAAAAAACATGTTCCAAAAAATGTTCCAATTTTCATACAGCAATCACAAAGTTTTAAAAGTATGCGGTTTTTTTGGAAAGAGCGAACCATATACTATATACAACCAAAAATGTCATAAAAACTTGGTGGGGCATGAGGGTAAGGGGGTTTAACGGGGTTCGCTCAGAATAAATCACAAGATTTTTCGTAAATGAACCTCGGACAACATTTCAAAAATAGACTCTAACTGTACTTTTCACGCAATCTTGTTACCTTTAACGGCACCGAATTTTATGTTACAGATTAAATTTTGAAGAATAATTACCAAAATCAGATGCGGAAAACCCTTAGAAAGATTTTTGGTCCTCTTTGTTTCTTTCGATACGACGCGTTTTAAAGCGAGATAATCGCTGCACAGTGTGGAAAAGTCAGCGCTTTTACCATAGCGGCCGGCCCGTAGAAGCAGCGGAGAGGCGGGTTGCATACTCACTGCCGTTTTTCATGGTAAAAGCGCTGACTTTTTCACACTGTGCAGCGATTATCTCGCTTAAAACGCGTCGTATCGAAAGAAACAAGGAGGACCAAAAATCTTTCTAAGGGTTTTCCGCATCTGATTTTGGTAATATTTCTTCAAAATTTTAATCCGTAACATAAAATTTGTGCCGTTAAAGGTACAAGATTGCGTGAAAAGTGCAGTCAGACTCAATTTCTGAATTTTTCGAGGTCATTAATGGATTTTACACGTGAAATTACCTTAGGACACCAAGTTTTAAGACATTTGGTTCATAATAGTGGTCGCTATTCCAAAAAAACCGTAAATTTTTTAAAACTTTGGGGGGCTGTAGCTCAAAAGGGGGGCATTTTCGGACACATGTTTATAGGAAAAAAAGGTCTTATTTTGATCTGTAAAATCCGCCCCTGAAATATTCGGGAACAGTTTTTCAACACCCTGTATAGATCACCAGCGGCGGATCGAGAAATCTTTCAAGAGGAGGAGGGTTAAGGTCCTAAGTGGGTGGGGGTTAAAACCTACTCAGCTCCCTTCCCCCTTAAGTCCTCCATACTGTCGAGTGCGGACCTAAAGTTTGCGTTTGCGTAACCCCAAAGTAAAAAGTTCCAGAAACACTGTTCCAATTGTTCATGCAGACAGTGGAAATCACAATGATTTCCATGTTAATTCACGCGAGATCAATGCGATGTCCATGTTCACATGGAAAATTGGAACAGAGTTCATGAACCTTTTTTTTATATACCTATATACATACCAGGGAAAGTATCAATAAGCGAGAGATGCCTGCTTGCGTGAGTGCGTGTAGGAGTGGGAGGGAGGGGGGTTCAACGTTGGGTTGGTTCTTTTGCTGCATGAATAAATCACAAGATTTTCTTCGTTTAATATCGAGTCATAGGCCTGCGGTATCAACATATCAAACAATAGACTCAACCTATTCTCTTTCATCATCGGCTACATTTAAATTTTACTTTTATTTATACGCACCTCATTTTTTCCCCCTCTCACACTCGCTTGCCACATTTATTGAAAAATAAAGATGCCGCCTCACTATGATCTGAGATCGGAAAAAAAGAGTCCAAAAATCGTTGAAAGAAAATACATTAGAAACAGTTGCGAGGCGATGCGATTTGATTTGGCAACGTTCCATTTTCCCCATTTAAACACATTAGAAAGGTCGAAATGCCTGGTCATCGCCGATGACTAGAGCGTTCGATTTTTTTGATGAATTTAAATGGAGAAAATACATTGTTGCCAAATTTCACGCTTCCCCAATGATTAGAAATCATCTTTTGCGACCTTTTAAGCTTAATCTAAAACTTTCCAGTGAAATTTATAGGTTTAAGTTTAATTTACTTATTAAAATGGTTCTCTGTGATTTAAATTGGTCTCAAAAGTTTATAAATAATAAATCGATGAGCAATTCACTTTTTAATTTTTTGCTACTTTTTGTCGATCTCTATGACCCTAGTGCGTTTATGCGAACACCCTCACTTTTGAAAGACTCGCACATGCCTTGAATCACGGCTCATACACTCTCACGCGTTGACGTTCGCGTGCTTTCTTTTAACTGTGCACAAACAATCTCCACTTCTTCTTTTCCGATTTTTGCTGTTGTCGCTCTCCCACTTAGCTTGTTTACGCTTGAATGTCAACCCGTTTACCCGCTTACTATATCGAAACGTTGATCCATAAAAGTTCGAAAGTGGTGCTCGATAGTGTCAACAGCGCTGCCGAAATTGGCGGGAAATTCAAAAAAATTACATTGATTGAAATTGAAAGTCGCGTGAAATTACGCGCAGAACGGCAGCTCTGAGTGTCAACAGAGGTTTTCAAGACGAGCAGTCTAAATGGAAAAGTTATCGCAAAAGATAGGAGTTAAGTCAAACTTTCAATTTTTTTTCTCTTACATTCTTTTATCATTGGCGCTGTCATGCCGAGATCTCTTCAATCTCTCTAATCTTTCCTTCGTGTTCCCATTTGATTACATGAGAAATGATCGATTAGTCACAGGGTTTTATCGCCTTTAAGAATCGAAATTTCCGATAAATTTCGTTTTTATTGAATATTGCTTCGGTCGATCACACAGGCCTACTTTTATATGAGCTCTGTGTATAATTAGCGCACAATGATCCGAGTTTTTCAAAAATTGGCAAAAAATCAGAAAGTGAATTCCTCAGAGTGGCGAGGCGTGAGATTTGGCAACGTTCCCTTTTGCCCATTCAAAACACATTAGAAAGGTCGAAATGCCTGGTCATCGCCGATGGCTGAAGCGTTCGACTTTTTTATTGAATTTAAATGGAGAAAATACATTGTTGCCAAATTTCACGCTTCGCCACTGGAATTCCTCATTAATTTATCAATTTTAAAATTTCAAGTTAAATTCTGATCACTTTAAACGCAAGTAATTTACTCCTGGAATGTTTTGAATTAAGCGCATAAAAGGTGTAATCATAATGATTTTTGGTTACTGTTTCTCCCCGCTATAATTTTTGACCATTTTTGGTTTTCGGATCTCAGACCATACCTGCAGCAGTTATATGGGAGCACGCGCAGTACGATACCGTTGCATCTTGTCAATTTAAATCTAGGAAAAATATAAATCTGATGGGACAAAAATCCTCGAATTTGACTTTTCAAATGACTTTAATAAACGGAATGCAACGGTTCCTTTTTCGCATCGTAATGGGTATGTTGCAAACTTTTGCTACAACGATTAAGAGTGTTTTATCCCATTGGTGACATTATAAAGTCATAAAATGCGATAATAAACTACAAGAGGCATTTAATGAAATCCAAGATGGCGGATAAATATGAGCAATTTGTATGCATGCACCACGAACATCCAAGGATATAGCCAACCTCACAATATCGATCACAGCCAATCGCAACGTAAACACATAACCTCTACCTCCCGTGAGGTTGTCAAAGTTGGCCATCCTTGGATGTTCACGGTGCATGCATACATATTGCTCGATATTTATCCGCCATTTTGGACTTCATTAAATGCCTCTTGTGAGTTTATTATTGCATTTTATGACTTTCTGATTTTACATTAGATTAAACGATCTTAATCGTTCTAGCAAAAGTTTGCAATTGACCCATTGTTTGCTTTATTTAATATGTGACTAATTTCCCCTTTCCCTAATATTTCCCTTCCTCTAAAAAGAGGATAGTGACTGATAGCGTATTTTGATTTCGTAGCTCCGTTTTTCTTTCGACATTCGCCAACATGTTCCAAAACCAAACCAAATTGAGGCTCGCTGTTCAACTCAATCGGATTCCTCGAATGTTTCGCTTCTCATTCGATCTCATTCAAGAAATTCCGTGAGAGGGGGAAGAAAAAGTTCAGCGAAGATGAATGGGTTTTTGTAGCACTTTAAAATGCAATAAGCTTGCCTAGCTCGGAGGCTGATGGAGGGAAACGCACTGGGCCGTGATCGGCGGGCTGCATAATTGAGGCGCTCTCCCGAGATGCGGGGATGTGAAACAACGGGTGTGCTCTTTCGATGGAATTCTAATGCGACTGCAAGGCTAATTATTCCGGAAGAGCACACCTATGTTTTATGGTCCCTTTCTTCTGAAGGATAACCTCAAATTGTTCCGAATTCAATTACTACTTCCAGGCTCGGTATTTCGATTGCATCCTCGGTCCACGCATTCCACTCGTTTCGAGGGAAATATGTGATTCTTTTGAGCGGGGGGGGGGGGGTTAGGGTTAGAAAGGCATGGGAGGGGAGTAGGAGGAGAAAGAAGCTGTTTAGTTTGTAATTATTTACGATGTAACACGATTGTCGTGTTTTTTTTTCGTGCGGGTGTGTGCATGAGTGTCTGTGTAACTGTGTAAGTGTAACTGTGTAAGTGTATCTTTGTATGTGTGTCCATGGGCAGATACAGGAATTTGTCTGTCTCTCTCTCCTCCCGTTTGAACGCGCGCGTTAGAGAGACAGAGATAGGGGCGAAAGTCACGTGATGGCCCCTTCTGCTATCTTTTCTAACACATGTGTTTAAATGGAGGAGAAAGAGAAAGATATGTTCTTGTATCCGTCCGTGTGTGTGTGTGTGTGTGTGTGTGTGTGTGTGTGTGTGTGTGTGTGTGTGTGTGTGTATTTGTGCGTGTGTCGCGGTGTACGCAGTCAGAAATTTCGTAGGCTGCAGTAGGAGTGCTACGCGGCATTTCACGGATTTTCAACGATTTGAGCGCAACACCGCAAAATCCATGACGTGGTTGCCTAGAGGCAATGCTTGAATTAAGTAAACTGCGGTCTTGCAGACGCTACACGCGTTTCGCGCCGGCCTCACTTTGTTCAAAATAGGCCGATATGCAATTGTGGAGTAAGCGCTGCTTTGAGTTAAAACTTTGAAAATGATCGTATTGGTCATAAAATCACTAAAACCTACTTTTCAAACTTCACAGTTACATTTCCTACGTTTTTCTCGGTCCCTCCTGTGACTATCCTGCTTTTTCTCAAACACAAGTAATTTCAAACCTATTTTACAATTTTAATGAATTGGTAAAATTTATACTAACAATAAACTGTTAACTGCCAGTCAATCGACCAGCAACTTTCACATTAAATTCATCAATCGCTCTTTTCTGATTGGCCACGCGAGTCAGGTCACGAGGTTTCATTCTTGAACAGCGTGTAGCGTCGATGCAAAACGGCGCTTTTAAATATGCCATTTTCTTTGGTTTGTGCCACGAATTCAAAATCTTGGTATGTTCTCTACACTTTAAAAGCATTTATTCTTTTCTCTCGCTTTATATATGGCAAGAGGATCTGGAGTGTTCGGAATTATTCGGAAAAGTGAAGTAAATTTAAAAATTCCAGTTTCAAGAGTGAAAGGAATATCCGCCTCTTATATGTATGTGCTCGATTCACACTTAATTTACATATACTGGTACGTTTCAGGGAGGGTAGAGATAAAATGTTATGTTTGCTCCAACCGATAAAGAATGGAGAGGAATTCCTCCTTCCCTCTGAAATCATCAGAACCTCGTTAAGTTAAAGTCAGACTTTTGAGCTCTTCTTTGAACCGATGCCAGAGAATCATAATTAACACTGAAATTTACTCGTATATTTAACGTTTTCTTAGAGAAAAAAGAAAAGAAAAAAGAACAGTCAGATGAGGTAAGTTACCTTCCTAATGGTAAAGAGGGAAAAACCATAATAATGATGAGGCCGATGAGAGCGTATCATAACTGAGGGGACCAAGTTGAAAATCTAGACTTTGAGAAAAGTGAGCTATATACCCACCCGCTGCTGAAAACCTGCGGAGCTCATAAAAAAGTTTATTGTGTTTTCATAGCGTTAATAGCAATCTGTTATAAGTCTACCGATTCCTGACTGCGTGAAAACGTGGATTTATTGTTGTTGAAGGATTGGCCGTTTGTTCTCATTATTTTTCGGCCGAATCGGGCCTCGCATATTGAGACAAATAAGTAAGGCAGTATATCAAACATTAACGTGAAATGCTGACATTTTAAGCAGCGGAAAAAGAGAGAAAAATAATTCTGAATTGCCTCGCATCACTAAATTTATTTATTTATTCGATCATTATAAGGTTGGTGCACCGAAAGTTGCCACCCCTAAGCTCAAAGCCTATCAGAGCCTATATGTTAAGAAGATATGAAATTTTGGTTTGTGGGCCATTTTACGGACAAGTGCCCAAATTTGTCACTTACTTGCATTAAATTGTCAATTTTATCAACGATGTAAGATTTTGTATTTTCTTCGAATCTGACATTTAAAGTGGTATCTTTAGAGCGCCTTCTAATATATTCTTAGAATTTAATTCTTAGAAGAGTATCTGAATTGTTCATGTATGTGTTTTTGTTTTTGTTTGGAATACATCTTTCCTTTAGTAATTTTATTAACTTAAATTATCATGAAAATTGTCACGGCAGTGGCGGGTCGTGAAATTTGACAGCAACGACGGATTTTTTCCATTTTAACCTATCGTAAACTAATCATTTAGTCGAGCTCATCACGATCGATTTTTCACATAGGTTACATTGGTGAAAAGGCGTAGAATTCATTATTGACCTTGAAAAAGTAAAAAATTATGCCTATAGCAGTATTTTAGCTTGTCTCGTACCTCTGACGACAAAAATTTCACGCTATAAATTGAAATAATAATTATTGGAATCAGAATAGCAACCCTCGCTAAATGAAGGAACGAATCATGACCATTCTCTATAGCTGAATTTTTTTTTCGATACGGATGCGTCTTGAGTAAAATAGAATGTATACGATAGAAAAGTGCAGCGCAGACTTATATTCTCTTTTTCTCAAGCTCAACGATGGATTTTATTCCTACAGAAGCAATTGGATCCAAATTTTCATGAATATCTGTTTGTAATAGTTAACTCTTTTCCAAAAAAAGTATTCATTTTTTAAGACTAGGCTGTTGACGGCTATAATTTGATAAGGAGGCTTTTTTTGGACCTATATTCATGGGTTAGAAAGTGTCCTTTCGACCGCAAAAGTATCATGCGCTCCCGAAGTTCATAATGTTGGTTTTGAATCACCCTGTACAGTGTACAATGCTCAAGCTCAACAATGATTTTACTCGCCTAAAAAACAATTGCAGCCAAATTTTCATCTTGTTCACAATTCTGGACTACTTATATTAGATTAGATTAGAAATCATTACTTTTTTTTTAAAAAAAATTTAAAAGGCTTTAGTTCGAAAGGGAGGCATTGTCCGACCCATGTCCATGGTCTAAAAAGTATTCCAAATAGTGGCGTAGCGTGAGATTTGCCAACGTCGCTGTTTGTCCTTTAAACCCATGAAAAAGATCGAAATATTGGGTGTCCGGCTATAAACCTTCGCATTCGACCTTTTACATGAGTTTATATGGACACAATGCAACATTGCCAAATTGCAGGCTACGCCACTGATTTCCAAACGTATACGCTCCTGCTACTGACATTTATAATATTAGTGTTTAATCACCCCATACAATTCATAGATTATCAATGGATGCTTCCATTATTATCTATTAATCATTTGTTCATTCATGAAATCAGCTTTCTTCACCGGCCTGCTGCTTCCGAATAAATTATGTTCTTATTGACAAACAGCTGAATTTTTATGATCACATTCAATAGAAGCAAAAATAATTCACCGAAATGTAAGGATCATGTCTTTCAAGGGATGGCGCAAGAAGTCATGTGAGAAAGAGGAAATTCTTTCGTCGCGCTGCTTTCCGTCGTCACCTTGTCTGAAATAGAAAAAAGAAAAAAAAAAAAAAAAAAAAAAAAAAAAAAAAAAAAAAAAAAAAAAAAAAATGCAGTGCATGGTGAGACGTGAAATTTGGCAACAATGTAGTTTCGACATTTAAATTCACCAAGAAGGTCGAATGTTTCAGTCATCGGCGATGACCTGGCATTTCGACCTTTCTAATGAGTTTAAGAGAGAAAAAATAACGTTGCCAAATCGCACGCCTCGCGCCACTTAAAAAAAATGTCATCAAAAATCATAGTTTTTGACCATTTTAGCGTAATTTAAAACATTCCAGTGCCATTTCCAAGTTGAACTTATTTGTTCAAAGTGTTCAGTGTGATTAAAATTGGTCTTAAAAGTTTATAAGGAATATGATAATTTGATAAGACATTTAAATTTTTATTTTTTTTCCACTCAGTGGTGTTACGTGCAATTTGGCAACGTGGTACAGTTTCCATTCAAACCCATGTAAAAGGTCGAGGGCAAAGGTGTTCACCGAACACCCAACAATTCGATCTTTTTCATGGGTTTAAATGGACACAATACAACGTTGCCAAATTGCACGCTACGCCTGCACTGTTTCCACTTTTTGACGATTTCAGACCATAGTGCGTTGTACCTCAATGCGCTTATATCCTTGGTGGTAAAACATAAGTATACTACACTTTGCTCAGCTATGTATATATGTATATAAATCCCCCAATCGCACCTCCTCTTAGCACACGTAGATTTGAAAACTTTTATGAGTTAATAAAAACCAAAATAAATCTGGGCCAAAGGAACTCGCCTTGGTCTGATTTTTCACAATGCACCCTCTCATTATTATTCTAATTTTTCTCTCTCTTTCTCCCTTCTTCTCTCTCTCTCTCTCTCTCTCTCTCTCTCTCTCTCTCTCTCTCTCTCTCTCTCTCTCTCTCTCTCACAATCTCTCTCTCTCCCCCCTCTTTCGTAATCTGTCTATTTCACTCAATGATGAGCAAATGTATTTCAAAGTGCCATCGACCGCGACCAAATGGTGAGAATGAATTAAACTTAGATTTTAAAGATTATCTTAGGGTGCAGAGCGAATCATCAACCTCTCAACATCCCACTTACCGAGAATCTGTTCGATCCGATGCTCTTACAAAAACTTTAATGGCATTTTATAACCATGAAAAATGTTTCGAGTCCCGCCGTTTTCTTCCCACCTTTTCTCCCAGTTTTTGGTGATTTCTGAAAGTCTATAAATAGACGTAAACATGCGCCGTGGAAATTATCAACCACCGTAAAACTTTTTACAAATGTATCACAGCATTTCATGGATGTCGCTAGGCCAATTTTATTGCTTTTATACTTTCTCTCTCATTCATAAATTTTTACATCAGCAGGATGTGATTTCAAGAACCTTAATCAATCTGATAACGTCAATTCTTTTGAAAAAATCGGATTTCTCTTGTTGATTTTACAGTATTTCCTGTTGTTTAAACAGTCTTTTTTTTTCTTTCTCTGTGTATTTTTGATTGAGAAATGAATTTGGTACTGAAAGAGTTAGAATTAAACGCCAAACGTGAAACGGCAGCGGTGGCTGGTATCCTTTGGTGTAGGTGTATAATTTTCAAAGCTGCGAGAATTAAAAATGACTGAGTATAAATTAAAGCATCTAAAGGGGAAAGCAATTAGTATTTATAAATTTCCTTGTAAATTGCTTTTATTCTCCGAGCGGTAAAAATAATTTGACTCCTTCGCCGCAAAAGGATATTAGACTCAAAAGTTAATAAAACCTCTTTCCCTCTCTCTCAGTCCGGGCCGGGCTTTTCTTAATCCTGATTATGGAAACTTGTTATTTTTCTCGCGTTTCTTTACTCGTCCTCAATTCTTTGGGTCGTCTCTGATGTAAATAACGAATGCGGAGTTCAGGGAGTAAAATTATGTATAAATAGAAAAAAAAGAAAAGAAAAAGAAAAAGAAAAAAAAGTCCCTCAGGCATTAACTTTCGCGAAAACGACCTTTTTCCGGGAGAGTCATCTCGTGCTAACGTTCGTACCAGATCCACTGAATCTTGAACCCGGCTTCCATTGACGAGACGTAGTAGAGGCTCAGAAAACTTATCAAAATGCGAAATTTATTTCAATTTATTTTAATGCGCCAATTTTTCAGCGTCGCGTCGCAACTGCGAGCTCACCCCATTTTCATTTAATTTCATTTACCTACGCGGATGTGACGCCAGGTCGGCTTTCTCTTGCGCAACTTTCAGAGAGAGATATTTATTCAGGTCTGCTGAATACGTTCACATATTAGGGATGGCGTTTTTTTTTTTTTTTTTTTTTTTTTTTCTTTTTTAATAATTTTCACCTCCAGTCTCGCTCAAGAATAAAAAATAGAAATATGATGCGTCATGGGAGGCTATATACTTGCATTGTACTATATTTTTCAAAAGAAAGTACCCGGGTCGAAATTTCGGTAAGTTTGAGCAATTTTGTGACTTTCAAGTGTTCAAGGACTAAGCAGAACACCCATTTTTACTGTACGTCTTGAAAATTCGTAAATTCTATTAAAAACAAGGGAAAAATTTAAGAATGAGAATTTCGACCTGGATCCTTGCTTTTGAAAGTCATAGTACATGAAAGGATACTTTCTTTTGAAAGTCATGGCTAGCACATGAAAGGATACTTTTTTTTGAAAGTCATAGTATATGAAAGAATACTTTCTTTTGAAAGTCATAGCTAGTACATGAAAGGCTACTTTCTTTTGAAAGTCATAGTACATGAAAGGATATCTACTTTTGAAAGTCATAGTGCAATAAACTTTCATCTAACGTAGAGATGCCACATGCAATATGCGGTAACGCTGCATTTCAACTCTTATAAAGTATCGATTCAAGCGACATATGATGCAACCACAATAGTTCAAAATTTCACCATGGTTAAAATGGAAGAATGCAGCGTTGCAAGATTGCCAGCGACGCGGAAAGAAAAAGGAAAAAAAAGAAGAAATTCCCAGTAGTGAAGAAATTCAAATTTTGAATGAGTATCTTTGTGATCTCTATTCTCAGAAAAAAGGGTATACACTCATGTACAGAGTAAACTAAGTTGATGTTCAAGTTGAATGAATGAATTTAGTTGGAGTGAAAAGGTGCCATAAGTAGCGGTAGCCGGCCAGGAGGCTGATTCCGCTTTTTTTTTTGGACGTGACGAGACGAGATAGCGGGAATCGATTAATCCCATTAGTTTAAACGGCGTCACGTAACATATTGAAGTCGTTCGATTCAAATCGAATGACTCCGAGAGATGCCTCCTGTATCTAAAGGCCGAAACACCGCCTGTTTTTTCGTTTGGAAATTTACAAAACGCTTTTCTTCCAGGATTTGTATTTCCTGTTATTTTTGGTTTTAAAAATTAAATTTCTCCCAATATTTTTTGCTAAATCAATTGTTTTTTTTTCATACACATTTCTTTCAACAGTTCAATTATAATCAACTAACTGTTTTACCGAGAATTAAGAGCTTTTTAACATGTGTTTCAATCTGCTATCTCGTCTCGTCTGGTCCAAAGGAGGTGAATCGGCCTGCAGACAAAGCCAGAAAACTCATACATATCAAGATACTCGAAAACCATAGCTGAATGAAATTCAAGAGGATTGGTAGTTTAGCATGAATTTGCAATCGAAAAGGATGAGATTGCTTGGGTAAGTTCACAAGAGTAAGTGGGAAAGAGCATTGGTTTGGATACAATTTTGATCGTGACGTCATCCTGAAAACGGTCTGCCCATTCAAGAGGAATACGGCTTGAAATAGTGCCAGTGAAACTCAACTGCTTCTCGGTGGACTAAACACTGGTTCTTCCTAATTTGATCGTTAAAAATATTCTAAGAGAGACGATTTGGCGTCCATATTTCACCCTGGGAACCATATCCGACGATACTTACATCGAACGGATATAAGTTGGCTCAAAAGCAGCCGTGCGACCTTTTGTTTTGTTTTTTAAAAAGCGATTAAGCCGAAAAAAGAAAAAAATAATAAAGGAGGAGAAAATAAGAACAAAGAGAGAGAGAGACACACATACACACAAAAAGAGGGAAAAGAAAAGAAAAGAAAAGAAAAGAGGAGAAGTTAGGCTGGAAACACTTGAGATGCGAAGGTTTCATAATGCGTCGCTTTAGAATAATGGAAAGAGAATGGGCCAAGTCAGTCAAATCGGCAATAAAAATTGTAGCCGCGGATCGTAAAAGTTCGAAATATTTTAAGTATTGTAATTGTATGACGAGGGAAGAAGTGTTCCAAATTTTTATTGCCCGCACTACTTATTTGATATGTAAATGCTTTCTCGCGTAACAGCGAGCAAGCGGCGCGCGGCGGCGGGACTGGGGACTACGCGGGAGCAAGCAAGCAGCCGTCTGGCGCTCCGCTGCGGTTCGTTTGGGCTGGAACATCCCCCTTGCGACTGATTTTATGGCTTTTCTTAACCCGACCTAGTGAGTGGAGTGTTATCTTTTCTTCCTCCATCCAGAGGTTGCGGAGGGGTAGAGAAGAGCCCCCCCTCTCTATCACACTGTCTCCCCCTCAGCGTGACGATCATCGAGCGCGGTGTCGTAAAATACCTGACTTATGTTCTATTTGGTAAATATTTCACAAAACGGTCTCCTCCTATCTTTCGTCCCTGTTTTCGCCGTTTCGTTTGCCGCATCCTTCCGTTAGAAGCGCAACCAGGATATCTTCCAACTCTCTCATTTCCCCCCTTTGAATGGATCAGTTGGAAAAGGATAGAAATATGGGGTTTATCCCCTTGTCTTTCCTTGTCCAACATACGTGTTTCTATGGAAAAAAGAGAGGGATAGAGAATGTCTTGTTGCTCTAGCCTTCGTACTTCCCCTTTCACTCCTTTTTTTTTTTTTTTTTTTTAAATACTTGATGGAGGCACTTACTGCTTTTGCATGAGCTCAAGGAAACATAGGGACCTTTACTTATCCAGTTTAGATTTCTCTTTATGGCGTCTTAGACCTTTTTATTCTTAAAAGTAAAGAAAAAAAAATCAGATAAAAAATCAAACCTGTCTGCGCGCATCACACGGAAAAATATTATCTTAACGGTTGAAAGATGAACATTTTAATATTTCGTCAAAGTAAATTCTTGTATATTTAGTTACAATCACTGGCGCAACCAGGATATCTTCCATCTCTCTCATTTCCCATTTGAATGTATGAGTAGGAAAAGGACAGAAGGAGGGGGTTTTATCCCCTTGTCCATCCTTGTCTAACATACGTTTCTTAATGGAGAAAAGAGGGAGATGAAGAAACTCTCGGTGCGCTACTGGTTACAATCCTAGTAGTGCTCAAGATACTTTTCCTTGCTCAAGACGACAATTCTCTTTAAAAACGTCAGAAGAATTTTGTCAAAATACATATTTAACTGTCTATCTATAGGTTGATTCCGCTCTTTTGGAAGAAACGAGAGGGAATAACGGGAATCGATTAATTCCATTGGTTTAAACGGAGTTATGTAACATATTCCAAGTACCCAGTTCGATTCGTTTGTTTTCGATCGAATGACTCCGAGCGATGCCTCCGGTATCTAAAGGCCGAAACATCTCTAGTTTATCCGTTTGGAAGCCTACAAAAGGCTATTCTTTCGGAGTGTGAATTTTCTATAATTTTTGGTTTTAAAAGTTTAAAGTACTTGTGAACGTTTTCAAATTAACATTTATTTAGCTTTCTAAATGTGGAAAAAATGAATTTCTAATGAAGTAATTCTGCAAATTGTAAAGACATGTATTGAACAAGTTAATTTAGATGAATGTTGTGAAATATGGAAATAATTATTCACGATTTGTCTAGGACAAATCGTATATTATTTTTTTTTTTACATTTCGGGATTTGTCAAATCGGTGCTGACAAATCGTGAATACTCTAGACACATCGCGATTTGTCTGAACAAATCCCAAATTTTTTCTTCATATCGGGATTTGTCAAAACGGCGTTGGATGACAAATGGCGATTTGTCTAGACACTTCACGATCTGTCGGGACACTTCACGATCTGTCCGAATTTTGGGATTTGTCTATAACATATACAAACTGTTCCGTCGGTTTTATCGTAAAATGCACTACTGCATGTACCGCGTGCATTGTTCATTGTGAAAAAGAAACAAGACAAAAAACGAAATAGCGATGACTTGACATAATGAGAAACAGGTCAACGGGCAAATGCTGAAAAACATGCAAAAAAATCTGGTGATGACGTTTTGACGTTTCGGCTCAAATCGCAGCCATCTTCAACTCAAACCATTTTTTATTTTTTCACAATTTTTTTTAAAAAAAAAAAAACATTTTGATTAAATATTTGAGTTAAAAATAGCTTTTTGTGTATTTTTCAGCATTCGTCCGTTTGTCTGTTTCTTTTATGTTTCAGTTCAATGTATGCATGCACATGAATACATGTCGTCCTTCATGCAGGCTTCCAGGAGAAGGGTTGGGGGAGGAGAGGGGAAGTTTGCAAATCGGTTAAATAAATGAGTGAATAGAAAGCACAATCTCAGAATGAATGAGGTTGAAAAATAACCAAACGACAGGATCGCAGTGCATAATTTTCCTGGCTATGGCTATACGTTTGAAGAATAAGGATTACTTTGAAATGTGAGTTTCATCGTCGTTAGGCTATTGTGTAAACAAGAGGTTGTCTCAGAAGTGTAGGTGCACCTAGACCGATAATCTTTGAAAATTTTCCAAGCTTATTTCTGTTACACAAAATAAATGAATGGACATGATTTCGAACGATGGCTTTTCATCGGGAAACGCTTTAAAATTAAAATTTCAAAGTTTTTGGCAAGTTTGTTTTGATAGAAAGGAATGAATTTGAAAAAAAAAAAATCGCCAAAGATTATTGCTGAGCTACGCCTACACTTCTGAGTGAACTCTGCACTTGGTGACCTTGGTGTCGAATGGGCCGACCTTTGAAGATTCAAGAAAGCTATAGGACTGGAGAATGGAGTCTTTCTGACGTGAGCGAGTGAGAGGTGGAGGTGACGGTATGGATGATACTGTTGAATGAAAAGGTTACAGAATACGAGATGCCATTCTCTTTATAATCTTTTCTAGACAAGTTCAAAGCCAACAGCTGTATCGACAGAATGATCGGAGACAGTAGTGAAGCTTCTATTACAAAGCATAATGTTTATTCTAGGCTGTGGGATCTAGCAAAACAGGACCCCTCCATTGGAGTTGGAGTGGAAAATCAGACTATTTGGCAACGCTGGAATTTACGGTACGTTGATCACTCGCTGAAATGTGGTTGAAACGGGTAGAACGTTGAAAGAACGGGCGGAATGCAAATCCCCCCCCCCTTCTAGTACTAGAAAGTGTCCTGCCAAGAATGTTTTATTCATTTTCCAGAGCTAACCTCAATCCTCTTTATTCGAATACCTATACCTTTTCAGCGGTGGCATAAAACAGAGACAGAGAAGCGGTTTCAGACCGGGTTAAAAGAGGACATCGGTTTCTGTTAACGGCGGAGCGGGCGACGCAATATGGTCTGAGATTGAAAAAAAAAAGAGGCAAAAAAATCACAAAGTAAACTCATCAATAAATTTATTTATATCATTTATTTATAAACTTTCAAAACCAATTTTATAAACAAAAACACTGCTAACATTAATTCAAACCAAAAAATAACCAAAAGAAAGTTTTAAATTCACCGTAGGAGGTAGAAAACTATGATTTTTTGATTAATTTTTGTTTTACGATTTTTGCTACTTTCTTTTGATCTCAGACCACATAGTGCGACGGGCAAAGCTGCGGATCCAGCGCCTTCAGAATACGCGAGTCTGCAACCACCGTGTCATTGTGGGCTCGGCATCGGGTAGTTGCCGGCGTTTTATCATCGCGAGGCGCATTCGCAGGGTGTTGGTCTATTTGGGAGGGGGAGGAGGAGTGTGGAGGAGGAAGTGAAATATTTGCTTCCAGCATATTATGTTTATCATGCTCGATAAATATTTTTTCCCCGGTAACCGATCAGGTGATGTATAATGCAGTTCATTCAGCGTCCTAAAGAATCCTGACAACTAGAAGCGATTTCTTAACAAACACTAAAATCTCTTGAACTCTCAAGGAAATAACATGGGCACCCTCAGCTAGGGGCAAGGAGGGGAATTAGGGGCAATTGCCCTTCCTCCCTGGAATTCAGAACAGTCAACATTTCACGATGAAAAATGAAGGGAACAAAAGAAGATAAAATGTTAATAAAAGAAGTGACAGTTGACGAGCTTCATTATTAGTTTACTCGGTAATTTTAACTGATGGGGCTCTTGAAAACTTTTGCTGTGAGCAAATGAATAATCTTTTCCGACGTAAAAACTAGCGAAAATCAGGAAAATCACATCGAAAAAGTCACCAATAAACTCACAAAACTGCTACAAAGGCAAGATCGCAACGGTGGCTCAAAGCAGGTATCATGGAGGATTCCTGTCTGATTTGTCTCACTCTCTTCGGAAACACAGAGATATGTTTCAATTTAGTTAGGAATCTCCCATGATACCTGCGTCTCTCTGCCATTAAACCCAGTTCTGAGATTGAATTCCGTGATTTTGTAGTGTACTCATCGTCATTTACAAAAGGTTTTTGTGCAAGAAAGAATCAACTCATAAAAGTTTGTAAGAGCCTCATTTTTTGCCAGGAATAGAAGCAGTATGTATTTTTCTTACTATCATTACCACCGGAATTGTCACTTTTATTCAAAATATCTAACGCGTCAAAATGATTATTATTATTTGAGACACCTACAATAGCTTAAAATTGTTCCATTCGGAAGACAAATTGAGTTTTGTCTCCTTTATTAGGGGGAAGAGGTCCTTCAGACCTTTCCTTGGGATTCAACGATTTTGCTCTACTCTGGAAATTTTTCTGCGGCCGCCACCCATGGGAAAGAATGGTAGTTTGATGTAGAGTCCCTGTATATCAAAGAGTCTCGCCATACGAGGTATAGATTCTGGTTGGCTGCTAGATTTTAGGCTGTCACGGAGCTCGAGGAGGCGTTCTGTGTCATTCTCCATAAGAAGACCGTTGGAACGCACCTACCGAAGAAGCGTACACGCCCCCTCAGCGAACCCAACCAATCAGAGTGGACGCCTCCTTCGAAATTCTTCTTCTTCATGCTTCACGTGGCGAGACTCTTTGATATACAGGGACTCTAGTTTGATGCGACAGGGGGATGTGCAACGAGCTATACATTTTCTAGAGTGGCAGTTTATTGGGTAACCTGCATAACCACCATGGAAGATTTTTAGATTAGGTATAATGCGTGATTTTGTCCATTTATTCCCATGTATTTTTTTTTTTTTTTTTTTTTTCCGTATAAAAGGACAAACGTCAATGCGGGCGGCGCACTATGTGGTATTTGACCGGAAAAGTTGGCATAAACTGTTTTTACAGTCCTAATGACTTGGAATTTGGTATCTGGAGGTATTTTTTAACGCTGAATTCAAATTTTGCATCAGTTTTTCAAAATTCGAAAATCCAAGATGGCTGCCGATAATTTTTTCGGCTAATCGGTCGGCAGCCATCTTGGATTTTCGAATTTTGAAAAACAGATGCAAAACTTGAATTCAGCGTTAAAAAGTACCCGTGGATAGTGAGTTTCAAGTCATTTGGAGGGTGTTGCCAAATTTCACTCGTCGCCTCTACAACACGTGAAAACGCGAATTTCGTGCAAAAACGCAAAATTCGAACTAATTTTCCCGGCAAAGCCGCATTTTTCCGCAACTTCTGACTTCAAGGCCTATTAGTACGCACTAAGGACTACCATTTCTCATATATATACCCGCGGGATGTGGCAGGATGTTTGAACTTAAGTTCTCTTGAAAATCGGAAAATTTACGTTTTTAGCTAAAAACTTTGAAGTAGCAAAAAAATATCAAATTCAAATTAAAATTGGATAAAATAGGCATAAACTGATTGTAAATACCTTCAAGAAGACGATCCATGTACAAACATTTTGTTCTGACTTCATTTGAAACACTTTTTTTTTACTTTGATTATAGTCTCGTGCTGAGGCTAAATTTAATGGTGGTAAAGCTGATTTTTCCCCTGGTGGATTCTAGTTGAATTAATCTAGTTTAGACCCGCTAAATACAAGTTTCTAATGCAAAAAGAAGGACATGAGATAATGAAACACTGCAAAGGAGAATTGCCATCTCGCGCCCAAGTCCTCAATCGATTAACATGTTTCTCTCGTTACAGCTGAAATCAATCCACCCATAAAAAATGTTTAAATTATAGTCTCGTGCTGAGGCTAAATTTAATGGTGGTAAAGCTGATTTTTCCCCTGGTGGATTCTAGTTGAATTAATCTAGTTTAGACCCGCTAAATACAAGTTTCTAATGCAAAAAGAAGGACATGAGATAATGAAACACTGCAAAGGAGAATTGCCATCTCGCGCCCAAGTCCTCAATTGATTAACATGTTTCTCTCGTTACAGCTGAAATCAATCCACCCATAAAAAATGTTCATAAACATTTCTAAGACCTCGTCATATATTTCATGAATTATAAATCTGATTTATTGGTATTACTGTCTCCTGACGGGCGCTTTCCTCACAATTTTTCAAATATACGTTCATTGCTATGTGCGACTAAATATCCACCACATTATTTTCTACTTATTAATTTCAACGCTAAATTTTGTCCATTTTTGTCCGACAAGGTCAAACTATTAGATGTGCACAGTGCACTCGTTCAACTCGATATTTTGCATGGGTTTAAATGGACGAAATGTAGCGTTGCCAAATTTTACGCGACGTCACTGATTTGGATGTGCTGCTGGTCTTTAGAATTATGGAGGCACCGTGCACACCCATTACCTATTAGTTCGATATTTTTTCAACTCTACGCCACTGTTTTTGAAAAAATTTAGAGGGAATGTAATTGCTGACTAATTTATTATAAGTTCATAAATGTGCAGACATATCCTAATTGGAGAAAATAACGATCACATTTTTTTTTTAAAAAAAAGGTCAGCGTGACATACCAATAAAATGCCGAGACATATGACGCGCTGAAAATTTATTCTTGGAGTAGTGACTAATACTAACTGATGACATAAACTTAATCTAACAATAAGTGGAAAATTAATAAGTAGAAAATAATGTGGTGGATATTTAGTCGCACATAGCAATGAACGTATATTTGAAAAATTGTGAGGAAAGCGCCCGTCAGGAGACAGAAATACCAATAAATCAGATTTATAATTCATGAAATATATGACGAGGTCTTAGAAATGTTTATGAACATTTTTTATGGGTGGATTGATTTCAGCTGTAACGAGAGAAACATGTTAATCCGTTGAGGACTTGGGCGCGAGATGGCAATTCTCCTTTGCAGTGTTTCATTATCTCATGTCCTTCTTTTGTCGTATTATCAGGATGCAGATAAGTTAGTTTTCCTTGGATATTTTACTTAAAAAAAAACCCAGAGATCAGGAATCGTTTCAGTAATTTTTTTTACTAAACATACTATACAAATATTTACTATTCTTGTAAAGATGAAGTATCCTGAGGATAAGATGAAACAGTGAAATTGGCAATTTCCCTTCCTCCACTTGGGTCCTCTCGCTCACTTTTGCTACAAGCAATTGAATGATTAATTTATGAGTAATAGCCATAGCCAAACTACCACGTTTGGAAGATTTGGGAGTTTCAGGGGGTAAGAATGACGGTGTTGATAGTTCAACAAGAACATATACTGTTAATATAGCATCCTACTTTGTGAAATTAAATTTTATCATTTGACTTTCACCATTGGTGAATTTATTTTTAACATTTATTAACATTTATTCATATTTTTACTTATGTTAAATCAAACACTTTAATTATTTTTCCTCCAGAGCAGACTGTGTTTTTTCAAAAATTACAACGCAGAACCCGTTGCACTAGACATTCACTCACAGCTGACAATAAGAATCTCTGCTCTTGAGCGCTTCGAAAATTTGTAGAGATGGGTCCCAGCCGGCCGGCCCTAGCCCTATACTTCTTATTGGGCGGTCTCTTTACATCATTGGATACAATCGCAAATTGTGCGGTTGCAAAGTCATAAAAATGTGGCCGACCTATATCTGTTACTATTGAGATGAGAGAGAGAGGGGGATCCCTAAAGATATTAGAGGCGGTGATAGATCGAGTTTACCACGAGGAGCCTAAGTCAACACCACGGCCCCAACGTTTCCGCTCCCCTAACCCCCCCCCCCCTCGCCAGCCTCTCCTTACTCTTCCACCGGCTCTCCAAACCTCAGCGCGTTACAAAAGCTCTTTTCACTTCCGAATCTAGATTCTGATTTATATATTTATTTATTTACATAATTTACTTTTATTGTTTATTTATTTTACCCGGGATTCTTCGTTCAGCCCCCCGCGACTCCACCTTCTCCATCCATTTCTTTTTCAGTTAAGCTGCGCAACTCTACGCGATTTATTTGCGCTATATCTAACCACGGACGGTCGAAAGGGGGAAAAATCGATGTTTAACAAGTGGGCCTATTCGTCTGTTTGTTGCTCGTCGATAAACAATTTTTACGACCATTTTTTGATCTTATTGGCCATTTTTCAATTTTTTCTCTTCTTACACTTCTCTCTCTCTCTCTCTCTCTCTCTCTCTCTCTCTCTCTCTCTCTCTCTCTCTCTCTTTCTCTCTCTCTCTCTCTTCCTTCTCTCATCCCTCTCACGGCTTTAAATTGGAAGAATGCGTAATCTTACCGTAAATTCGAAGACATGCTATTTTTCAGACTGTTTTTTTCCCCCTATTTTTCAGTTATATTCCACTTTATTTTAGGTGGCCTATGAAAGTGGGGTAAAAAACACTATCACTTGCCTTTGAACGGTGTTTCTAAATTCATACTGCACATCGTCACTACACGTCGCGTAGAGGCGTTGACATACTTTTGAGCTGATTTTTTTTTTTTTTTTTTGTACGCAGGAAGGCTTGCTCTATAGCTGCTTTAAAATGTCACCTCACTGGAAATGTGTGGTTGTGAACATAGTTTTAGTTTGAATAAAGGGATTTAACGACAATCATTCAAATATATAAAAAGTCCGATGAGTCCCAACCAATAAATTGAGCTATAAATTTGGACTCCTGTCGCAAGCTTTGAGCTATGTTGGTACATACATAGATAGATACATACATTTAGGTAAACCATTTGTTGCAATCAATTAAAATGTGAAATTATTGAGGATTTGTAGAAAGATGTATAGGAAAAAATAACGGGACATCATCGGTTGCGTTACGTATGATTCAAGAATCTAATGCTCACCACGCTTATTCTAAATTTTTCATGCGGAGCCTCCCGGTTATAGAATCATGCAAGTTAGTGTTCTTGTTGCGTAAAACTTATACTTATGTCGACAACGCAAGGGGATCGACCAAAATAATCGTATTATTTTGATCTCGGAACGCTTAAATTGGACCTATATTTTTTGTCTCTCTTTTCGGCTCTCCGCGAGCCTCGGGACTCCTCCGCTTTCCAGACAGGCGCACGTAAAGAACTTACGCGCTGTTGCCAAATCCATCTGAATAAATATCAAAATCTGATCAATGACGCTCGATAAGCCGTCTTTCATTGATTAATGAATTTTTCGGGCCTATATGTTATAGTATCCCGGCAAAAAATGAAACTGTCCGAAAAACGTCCCTATTATATTTAAGATTATTTCCCGGAGCCGAAAAAGGTTCTGGGAAAAACCTTAAGTCTAACGCATGCATATGGGCTAAGGTCTGCATTATTTCCCAAAAATACACGAGAAACGGACATCCACCTTACTCAAACTGCACTGCAGGACGACACTAGGACGTCCGCTTCGAAACCGAAAAGACACTCGGATAATATTAGGCGGTTTTTAGGACGTTTTTAGGACCAAACCGGGCGATTCTTTTTTTGCCGGGATGTTATTGATATAATATGTGGCATTGCAGCCGTTACGCATGTATTGCGTGCAATCTGGCAAAAGCTGAATTTTGCCCATTCTAATCAATGAAAAAGGTCGAATGCCAGTGGGCTTGCCTCACATCCAATACATCGATTTTTCGTCATGCGTTGAAATGGATTTAATTTCTAAAGGAAATGAATTAAAATTCAGGACTAATTCTTGCGTTCATTTATTTTCGGCTCTTTTGAATCGCATGTTGAATCAGTTTTCGACCGATTTACTGTGTCTTTTGGTAAAGGCTCGATTCAGGTTCAGACAAATTTCAAAATTTTGATTCACGGTCTCGTAGTCTTCAATGTATTGAACGGTCCGAGGTGGTTTGTAGTTTACGGTTCAAGCCCGTGCCACATCGGGACGAACGCGAACGGGGTTTGCGTTCGCGCTCCGGTGTGGCCACCCGACCCTTGTTGCGACGCTACGTATCCTCACTGAAAAAACAAAGTTTGAGTACAACCGCAGCAGTTTTTTAAAATAGCTTCGCAAAGCAAAAAATCTATCTCTACCGGAGAAAGTTGCGGTTATACCACAGCACTACTTCGGTAGAGCAACAGCCTTTTTTCTTGCTTATGCCCTACCGAAGTAGTGCTTCGGCACAACCACAACTTTCTCCGGAAGAGCTAAAACTTTTTCTTTGCGAAGCTATTTTAAAAAGCTGCAGCAGTTGTACCTAAACTTTGTTTTTTCCGTGATACACGCTGTTTCTTTGCGCTTTTGACCATTTTTAATGAATGCAGTTTGCTGTATGTTTCCTAAAAAGTGTGTTTCAGAGTACGATTTGACCTATCGCGGCACGCTTTATCATTACATAAATTGTATCGGAGTTCCCTGCTTGTTTTTTTTTTTTTTTTTTTTTTTTTTTTTTTTTTTTTTTTTTTTTTTTTTTTTAGTGGCTTTTCCGTGCGCTCCGTTGTGGCTTCACAGTTTGAGATCAGTTAGTCTCCCGGTAAAACTTTCGATGGATATAATTTAATATCACTGGATGATTCCGGTTTTTTTTTTTTTTTTTTTTTTAAATTTCTTTATGGTTGGCAACACTGCTGCTCTCAAGTCTTGACTCTTGACAGGGACAAATATAGATATCTCACCGTTCATTGCTTCATTTCTCCACGCATTAATTATCGGTTTCATTTTTTACCTCCGTGACTTTCGTCTCGGCCCGAACATTTTTCTATGCTTAGCGCGAATTAGTCTTCTTGGTTATAAACATCTCGGCGTAATTAATCAGCGCCGAATCTTGTATCCCCGATTTGTTTTCTCGACCCCCCTTTTCTCTCTCTCTCTCTCTCTCTCTCTCTCTCTCTCTCTTCTCCGCCAAGTTTTCTCTTTTCGAAAATAAAAAAAGTAATGTCACGATTGTCACTCGTTTTCATTCGGTTTCGTCATAGCTCAGAGCTAGCCGTAATCTTTGATGAGGCATTCCGAAGTTTTGTGTTTCGCCTTCTCGAGCGCAAACGGGCTGTTGTAAGTTTTTGACGACGGATGAAATCAAAAATGTCGGAGTTTATGTGAAAACCGGCAAAAATAACGGTGATGATGCAAGGTCGCAACATCAAATTCATTCTCTCAATTTCAACCTACGCAAAATAATCGATCTTCAGGATATTTAATGAATCCCTGATGAATCGATATTTTTGCATACATTCAAATGGAAGAAAACGTGAGTGTCAAATAGTGCAAGCCACTACTGATGATGATGATACCATAAAACTTCAAAAATCCTCTCGTCAACTTAGTGAAAGCTTTAATACCGCCTCCAAAAAGTACGCTAGTACTGGTGTGGGGTCTATAGACCCCATTTTATTTTGTTAAGATTATTGGTCTGATTTTTTTTTTTTTTTTTTTTTTTTTTTTTTTTTTTTTTTTTAAGCTAAAAAATTGTATATAAGTTCTTTATTGAGTAAAACTGAGAGATTCAAATATTTGGGTGCAACATTTTTAAGAAAAATTGTCCTCAATGTCACAGAGACCACCGATCCGGGGAAGTGATTATATACATAGATGCCAGAACTTTCGTTGATTACGCACAATAATACTAACCTATGGGTAACCTGGGTTCTATTTTGGTTAACCGATGGAATCATCGGTTGCTCTGGCAGCGTCACTCAATGATTTAAGATCATACAAAATGTCCATCAATTAGAAAGTAAATTTCTTATCAATTTATCATATTTAAACTTCCAAAGACCAGTTTAATCTCGGCTTTTTACAAGTAATTTAAATCTTGTAAAATGTCACCGGAAAGTTTTATACGCGGTGGGAGGGGGTGGGGAGAGGGTTGGTGAGCTGGAGTTAAGAGCACCTGTAAATTGAAAAATTTAGCTTAAAAAGTCGAAAATGATGATTTCTGTCTGTAACTTTTTTCACTGACTTTTGGTCCATTTCTTTTCAATCTTAGACCGTAGTGCGTCAGGAGCACAGCATGTGGTGCACGGATATAAAGGCTGTAATATGGCAGCTCGATGATTTTGTATCAGGCTATAACTTCCATACTTTTATGGATCCATGCGCGGATGCGAATACGAAAACCCGTATGTGTTCGTTCCAGTGCGGCACGGGCTTACACCGTAAACTGTAAAGGACAAACCCTCCCCTCCCCAACCACGCAATATATAGAAAACAACGGAAGTGTGAATCAAAATTTTGAAATCTGGCTGAGCCTAGAAAACCTCAAATAAAGCGGGTAGATAAATATGTCTACACAGAGGTAGTTGTTTTTGCCTACATCATTGATTGAAGGCGTTTAAAGATGCACTTTGTTTGTATGCCTGTACGTTCATTTTTCACAGCTCCCCTATTTTTCAAATTGAAGCATTTCAATTATGTGATAAACACATTAAAGTAAACAACAAAAGTAACTTTTTACAGATTTGAAAATATAATTAAAAAAATAAGTCAGCAGCAATGGTCTTAAGTTGGGGTGAAAATTAACCCCTCTCCCCCACTATAGTTATCAGAAGGTGTAAAATAATGGTTAAAGATATTTATTTTTTCGTTTTGCTGAAAAATGGGGGAGGCGACGGGCATTCTCATCAATGAGGCTCTTGCAAACTTTTGCTGTGAGCAAATGAATAGTCCAATCTGGTAAAAAAAAAAAAAAAAAAAAAAAAAAAAAAAAAAAAAAAAAAAAAAAAAAAAAAACCAGCTAAAATTACGAAAAGCACAAATAGGGAGGCTAAAATTCAGTAATAAACTCTTATTTAAATGCTTTAAAGACAAGATTGCAATGGTGGTTCAACGCAGGTATCAAGGGAGATTCTTGTCTAATCTGTCACTTTCTCTATGGAAACACAGAGATATGTCTCAATTTAGATATAGGAATCTCCTATGATACCTGCGTCTTAGAGAGTGAATTTTGTGATTTTTTAGTATATTCATCGTCATTTTTACAGGTTTTTGTGCAAGACTTAACTCTTCAATCCCCTGTAGCAAAAATTTGCAAGAGGAGGCGATCCCCAAGAGAAGGCCTATGAATCGTGAAAGTGAGTTATTTCCAGGAAATCCAAATTTCATCGTAAGGATCATCTTTAGGAAAGAACGCTTACCTTGAAGTTTCAAGAGTTCCTCTTGCGTATAGTTTGCATCCATTTCTACATCATCCTCACATGCGACCGCGAAGATATAAACGAGGGTAAGGGTAATCGCAATTGGTATACATCGCTTTGCGACAGCACCAAAAATAGAACGTTGCACACACAAAACGTGGCATACGACATAAGGTGTGTAAAGCCCTTCCCCCATTCCCTTCCCTCTATTTCCCTCTCCCCACCACGCTTTATCACCCGAATTTATGGACGAGCAATGACCTTTCAGATTTTTCTTCTATTTTTTTTTTTTTTTTTTTTTTTTTTTTTTTTTTTTTTTTTTTTTTTTTTATTACTATTTTTCCCCCTCTTCCTTTTTTCACAACCGACATTAACCTCTGACGTTTTCGTGGTGAATGACTTACAAGTAATTTGGGATCATGAGCCAACTTCCCTCGAAATTTATTAGCGAAAACAACAGACTCATGAAGTCTCCCACTCGTGAAGAATCGTTGCTCTTATACACTTTCTTTCTTATTTCACGTTCTCCTTTTTTATTCCTTTTGCTCGCGCGCCAAGGCTCCTGCCATGCGCGACGAAACGATCATTTTGTTGACATGTGTTTTCTTTTTTTCCCCTACATGCATGGTTTTCTTTTGACAAATTACCACTTCTCTTTCTCTCCGCTCTCTCTCTCTCTCTCTCTCTCTCTCTCTCTCTCTCTCTCTCTCTCTCTCTCTCTCTCTCTCTCTCTCTCTCTCTCTCTCACTCTCTCTCTCTCTCTTACACTATCTCTCTCATTCTCCCACTCCACCTCCCGACTCCACCACCTCCTCAATCAACCATCTCCCCATTCCACCGCACCTCCCCACCACCCTATATCCCCTCTCCTCACCTCTTCACCATATGTGTGTGACGTCGAATGTTTTGTTTCGACTTATCATCCTCAGGTAAAGGCTTACGTAAGACTCGAATCATATGGTAAAGACTCATATCAGATGAAGACTTGCGGGAAAAAGGGAAAAACACCTATTCTTACATGTCGGGGGAGGGAGGGGGGGGGTCGCCAGGTTCATCGAACCATAGAAAACATAAGAAAGAATCGATGAATTTACACTGAGTCTATATGGATATATCGAAAATGAGGGATCGATGGTTCACGATCCCCGGCTGTTATAACGGTACCTCATCATCGTCGTGACTGATTTTTTTTAGCCGATAGCAAGATAAGGGAGGCAAAGGAGTGCGGAGTGGGTCAGACGGAGAGGGGGCGATCTCTGCGTACAGAATTACCCCCAACCAAGGGTGTGAAGGAGATGGAGATGGAACGGAGGAGAAGGATATGTGTAAATTCACGGGGGGTGGGTGGGGGGATGGAAGAGGGAGGAAACTATATAATTCTACGTTGTCAACAAATTTATTACTGTCGGGAGAGTATATGAAATTGGCTGTCGAATGTCCCTGGAATCATTGTCGAGGGGGGGGGGGGGGGCTCGTCGCGGAGGGCGCAGACCGGGTGACTTAAGGCGTTTTTACTACCCCTTTCCCTCTCCTTAGCAGCGTCACCTCCCCCGCTTTTTTCCTTTTTCTATCCTGCGTGGCGTTGCTGTCGACGTCGTAGTAAAGTCGCGACGTCATCACTCGTCAGGACAACTCTGTGCCGATGCCTCGCCGCACAGTGAGACGATGAATCGTATAACTAGTCACTAAAGGTAAAGTAAAATTCTTCGAAAAGTCACCAAAATTAAGATCTCATATTTAGGTGACTTTTGGAGATCTTCGCATGGAGACCACTTTTGCCAAGGAAGCCCCCTAGCTGTAGCGTATCGCGCGCTAAATCGATGATAAACGCGAAAGATCTTTGTTTGCTCCGTGTAAAAAAATAAAATAAAAGTTGATGATACAAAATGTCGATCGATATTTTTGCATGGTTTCAAGTGAAATAAAAACTGCAATCGTTTGTTCTCAAACCATTCTTGTATGAGCGCTGGATTTTTTTATTTTTTTTTTGGAGGGGGGGGAGTGGGTTTTCTGAAAAAACAAATAGTGACGCTACGAATTGAGCCAGCACTCTAGACAGGTGAGTGAGAAATCACCTTAAGGACATTGTTTGTAAAAGAACTAACCCTTTTAGGTGCGCAATGAGGCAGTTGCAAGGGTCTGAAATGTTGTGATTTTTATAAAGAAAATGAAAGTACTTGATGAGCTAAGGACAAAGATGCCCTTGGTTTCTAATTTAGTCCCATAGTTTTAAAGATGAGATTTTGGCCCAAAATATACATTGTTTTAAATGGGAATTCCGTGTAGTGACGTCACTACGCGCACCATTTTTTACAACTTTTTATGAGTGTATCTCCAAAACCGGTACTTGATGAACTGAGAACAATGTTGCCTTTGGTTTTTTCCTAAAGGTACCGTGCGTAGTGACGTCACTACGCGGAATTCCCATTTTAAACAATGTATTTTGGGCCAACATCTCATCTTTAAAACTATGGGACTAAATTAGAAACCAAAGGCATCTTTGTCCTCAGCTCATCAAGTACTTTCATTTTCTTTATAAAAAATACAACATTTCAGATCCTTGCAACTGCCCCATTAGGGATTTGAGTTTTTTTGAGAGTTGATTAAATCATTCAAGAGAGGAAATAATTTACTAAGATTAACTTTGATGGGTCACTGAACTTTTTGCAAAATATCCATTCAGATTCCATTGGATCCTACGTTAAATTAAGAGGTACAACATGTGTATTACATTGACTGAAAGGGTTAACACAGCAACATTGTAGAACCAGACCTACTGAGCGTTCGCAACGCATGGAGGGCCGCGCAGCATGGAAATGAGATGCCATTCGCTCTTGCTCTCCGTTTCCGGAATTTCTCATCGCTTTTCCATCCGCCCGCCATCCTATTTTCACTCCTCTCCCTCGATTTTCCGCCTTTACAGCCCCTTCTCCTCCCCCTCCCACGGCCTCAGCTACATCTCACCCCGTCGTCGCATCCCGAATCAATTTTTTCGCCGTCAAAGCTCTCTCGATGAGATAGCTAAATCGTCGGCAAAGAGAGGAGGGCGATAGAGTCAAAAAAGGGCGATGGAGTCAAAAAAGAATCGATCCTTGCTCAGGGAAAGGAGGGAAGCTGCGATAGAAATTCAGTATGAAAACAGTGCTAAGTGATCCTGGAAAGTCGCAATTAAAAAATAATAAAAAAAAAAGAAAATATCACTTACCGAGTTAACAGTGGCGTATCGTGCAATTGGGAAACGTTGAATTGAGCTCATTTAAACCCATGAAGAAGGTCGAATAAGAAGGTGCTCACCGAACACCATGCAGTTGTTCGATATTTTTAATGGGTTTAAATGGACTCAATTCAACGATGCCAAATTGAACGCTACGCTACTGCCAGCTAACGACCAAAACTTATGATCAAATCGAGTGCGCATAGTTTTGACCTTCATAAAGACCATCCTCTATATTTCTCCAGGTAGAAAATATTAAATATAGAATCAAAATTAGATATGTTAAATTACGAAACGGGGAGACTGTAAACAAAAACTTTGCACTAACGAAGATGAAATACAAGGTCACTCAAAGAATTTAAGAAAGTTATTGGAACAAGACGTTAAATAATAAAATTACTGAAAATCTAGCAGTCAATTACGTGTAACAAACGAGTGGGGGGGGGGGGGGGTTTAAAGAAAATAAAAATGGAAAAGTGAAAAAAATTAGAATTTTTGTCGAAGTCAAAAATTAAGTATGAAATAAAAATCATAGGACAAGCCTCCGATTGGTTCAAATTTGATTTAACTCCGAAATTTATCATCTGAATAATCGATTTAAATTTATAAAGTTCATGTTCTCTACTTAAACAGACTTTGACAAAATTTCCCCAGTCGGTGCTTGAACTATGGATCAATGCAAACAAACGAGAACTCAAACCGAAATGAGAGTTAAAAGGTATCCCGATTCTAATCTGATAACATTCCTACGTCTGTACGGAGAGCCTTCAATTAGTAGTATAGGCAAATTCAATTCCCAAACGTACGAATAGTTGCATATCATCTAGCAGCGCGGCGTTCTATGAACACAATAAACACATCTGATCCGTTCAAGGCTCTCATAGATCGATGTTAAAGAGACGAAAAATGAAATGAAATGAGAGAAAGAAACTACTGATAACTTTTTTGAACCTTTGATAGACAGCTTTAGAGAGAAGTCAACGGTTAGCCAACAATGCATTTCCTCATCGGTACAGTCAACCGTACGTGAAAAAACTCGCGTAGCGTTCTAAATCAAAACAAAACGAGTATATTTAGGCGTAGTATTTCAGACTCAACTATATAGCTTGAAAGTACTCAAGCATAGCTTTTGTTTCATATGACTTTTGGAATAAGCTTGTTTGTTTATTTCATCGTTATACAAGCTCTTTACAACAGATTAATGAAAAATTTTGATCAAAAGGATCACCATGAGCAAGAGAAAATCTGTAACTATATACTTAAGAGGGTATACCATAAAAAGTGTAAATTGACTTGAAAAATAGACTTAATGATTTCTTGGATCATGGTAATTCTTCTTGGTAAGAAAAGTAGGTATCTTAACTTGCGCATTTCAAATCCAACGGGGAAAAAACCCAAATGTACAAACACAAATGTAGAAATTGACGTTAAAGAAAAAAGTTACAATTTTTGGCGGGAAAAAAAATCAATTTTTAACACAGAAATATGTCTAGCATAGAATTTCACGATTCCATGAATTGCTATCACAAACTGTACAGTAAATTAACAGAAATAAAACAATCTTAAAAATATTTTTTGGTTTTTAAAGGAAATACTGTAAATCTTGATTTACCACTATCCTCTTAACCAGCATGAAAATTGTGCCTTCATTTAGCAAATTTTGCAAAAAGCAAAAAATACACTTTTGTACTAAACACTTATTCAATTACAAAATACGCTTTAGCCAAAGCAGCTAGTCACGATGCCGTTACATGTGTGCCAACAATTACAGTGTATGTCAGATAATGCATACAATAAGTTCAAATCAGCTACCAGATTCACTAGAAAGCGGTTTTTTTACACGATTTTAGTAAAAAAAAAAAAAAAAAAAAAAAAAAACGAGTAAATTACGATTGTTTTATAGCTGACTTTGTAGCAAATATTCATTAAAAGGTCTTTGTTATTGTGAGCGCATCGTTCGCACGTTGCTGATTCTGCCGCAGCAAAAGAAATTAGAGTTATGAAAAGTGTAAGAAGTTATATACTAGAAGCACGATTCTAAACACAGAAAAGTTTAGGTAGATTTACTCCTTGCACTTTATGCGCTGCATCTAGATACTTCTGAGACACAAGTGTGTAACATAATTTCTCAAAAAAATACCAAGCCGCAATTAATTAGAGGTAAACACCCTTAGAGGTGCTACATACCGTCGTATTTACTTGTGTATAATGCACATTTTTTTTTTTTTTTCATTTTTGAGAGGTCAAAAATCCAACTGCGCATTATACACTGGGAATTTTATCCTTTGCATACTTTCAGGCGCATCTTCTCTTTTCCACAACTGCACTGATCGGCAGTCCGCGTGCGAGTGGCTGCATCAATACATTTATCTAGAGTAACAGTTTATTAGGTAACCTATGTAACCACCATGGGTGATTTTAGGCTAGGTTTAGGCAAGTAATTTTTGAAATTTTTCCATTTATTTCCATGTATTTTAATGCAAGTAACAGAGACTGAGGCATGTTTCGATCCCGTGTACGTCGTCGCCGTCGCCGCACCGAAATACATGATAATAAATGGAAACATTTACTCCCTTAAACCTAACCTAAAATCGCCCACGGTGGTTACGCAAGTTACCGCTTAAACAGCCACTCTAGATAAATGTACAACTCGTTGGCTGCATCGGTGACCGAGCCTGACCCCTCACGCTACCATCGGTTTGGGTGGATATCCGTTGGAGGAGCTGATGGAACTGAAGGATCAAGGACAAACCCTATGGAAGGAGGAACCTCCCGTGTTACTTTCTCTTGAGGTGACAATAATGCTGAGAAAGGATCGGCTATTGTGGTGAATCCCATCATGGTTAAAGGCACATCCATTTCGAAATTTAAATGAGCTCCACTGACGACAGCTACTGCCTGAAAAATAAGTGAAAATATAAGAAATTACCTAGTTGGTGTTTCATTGGTAACTATCCAATAGAGGTCGTTTCCGAACCGGAGGCGCACCTAGACCGATTTTATCTTTGGAATTTTTCATTATTATTTCTCATGTTACGAAGTTAAAATTAATGAAAATGAATTCAAGCGTTGGCTTTTCATTGAGGAACGCTTTAAAATCAAAAGTTTTAAGTCGAAGGTAGGTTTTTTTCGGAATCAAAGGAGTGGAAATTGAAAATTCGCCAAAGATTATGGTCTAGGAGTGCCTGCACTTCTGAAACGAGCTCTAGCAGAATATTACTTCGGCATTGTTCTGTAGATTTTTACTTTTTTTTACAATTTAACAAAAAATATTTATGCACAGCAAACTATTCAGCAATTCTTCCTTATACCTTAAAGTATACATATGTGTACCGAGCTTAACTTAGATACGATGATTTTAAACTAAATGGCACGCAGATATGTTTCCATAAAAGGGATTGGGAACAGTGACGTTTTTAAACTTTAAACGCGTTTTTCTCAACACGGACATTTTGCAGATACGCCCTTCTTGCATCAAATGCCTCAATTGGTGAGCATCTTCACTAACCGACAATCCAAACAAAGGTGGTTACACGAACTTGTCTTTCTCTCTCTCCGGCTATTTGAACACATGTAATAGGAAAGGACGGCAGACTGGACTATCACATGACTTTATAGCCCCTATATCCATTCTTTTCTAACGCACACATTCAAAAGGGATAAGAGAGAGAGAAAGACAAATTCCTGTATCCACCCGAGAGTCCGGATGCGTATCCGTATCCCACTCGGAAACAGAGGTCAGCGAGCCGATCATTTACTTTATCGTTCAAGCGATCGTTAAAACTGTCTACAAGTGATGATATTGGTCGAAAATTGTAAAACTTGGCCGTTGCTATGGTGACAATCGTTATACACGGGAAAAAAAAGATTAGTGAAAATGACCATACGGATACCTGATTTTGGCACCTGCTAGATGTTATGGTAAACTTGACTAGAAGTATGGTACATTTACCGATTCTTTGAGTAAATTTGACATGCAATCAGGTAACATCACCTAGTACCTAGTCAAAACATAGTATACTTCTGGTTAACATTACGATAACATCCAGCAGGTGCCAAAATCAGATATCCGTATGGTTATTTTCACCGTAGTTTTTTTTTCCGTGTAGTGTCCGTTTTTTAAAGGTTACTCTTTAATAGCCTTTATAAAACGAGACTCTAAACGATGGTTACTATAGCAACAGCCAAGTTTTACAATTTTCGACAAATAGCATCACTCGTAGACAGCTTTAACGATCGCTTTAACAATCAAGTAAATGATCGGCCCGCTGACTGTTGCTTCTAAACTAAGGGTATTGTTTCACGAAAAATAAACGTTTCTCTTGAACTTAGCTCGGACGACATCACACTAGTTTGATTTTTATCACAGAGCTTTGTACCTTTAAAACAAATTCAATTTTTATGATGGAACAAGTGGTGAGATTCTGAAAAGACAAGCTTGGCGGGATCGATAGAGCTTGACTCCAGTATCCTGAACTGTTTCCAGTTACACGCTCCAATTTTACCTTCGCAATTTTTTCTATGCTCAATTTCTCAGTAGTGGTGTGCATTGCTTTGAACCTCACATTCTGAAACAAAATGTCAAGGGTGTGACATTCGTAAAATTGTCTGCTGAGAATATTTCAATTAATTAATGAGTAAAGAAATTGGCAAAGAAATAAGAATGGAGCTTTTGCAAGGTTTTGCTACATGCAAGTGGAATATCAATTCTAGTGTAGAATGGTGCGAAAATAACAATGAGACCATTGAAAAAGTTTGAAACTCACTCCTCGCTGAGAAAACTTAACTTGAAGTTTCGGGTGGCCGCCCTTGAATGATGCACCAACCTCGGATCCGCACCCCAAACAAACAGCCGCCATCTTGCTTGTTGACAATCGCGAATCTGAGAATAAACTTTCAAATGATGTTCACACTGCACAAAAATGACTAGGTAAATAAATTATAGCAACGCAATGTTCTTTTCAGTCAGCCTTTCTCCTTTTGGGAGGTTTTTAGCGGCGATCCACCGATTATACGTGATTCACGGCGATTGTCAACAAGCAAGATGGCTTCTGTTTGTTTGGGGGTGCGAATCCGAGGTTGGTGCATACATGCAACGGGTGGCCTCCCGAAACTTCAAGTTAAGTTTTCTCTGCGAGGAGTGAGTTTCAGACTTTTTAATAGTCTCATCGTTCTTTTCGCAGCATTTCACACTAGAATTGATAGTCCATTTGCCTGTAGCAAAACCTTGCAACAGCTTCATTCATAATTGCCTGCATGAGACAAAAGTTAAAAAAACTATCGGTCATTTTTTCAGTTGTTTTTTTTGTTTTTTTTTTTTTCCCCATCTACTCCTTTTTTAATTTTTATAATTTTTTGAAGTATAAGAAAACCTTTATCGTATCGTAACATTCCACGAGGAAAAGTTGCTTTGCTGGAGTATAGACTGTTGTCGCGAGAATCGTGAAATTTAAAATTGACCAATCAGATGTCAGTTTCATGTTAAACAAAAAAAAAAAAAAAACAAAATAAAACAAAAACATCTAAGCCAATCAGATTCCTGGATTTTAAATTTCCCGCTCATCACAGGTGCAGGGTGAAATATCAGAGGTTTTGGGAGGGTTGATGAATCTAATTTAACCTTCGGGATTAGAATTTTTAAATATGTTGGTGAAAGTTAGAAACTGCAGGCTGAATATGAACGAGCTCGAGCGTATCGTAATGGAGCTGTTGCAAACTTTTGCTACAGGCTTAGTAATAGTTGCATCTGGGGTAATACCCTGTAAAAATAACGATTAGCGCACTAAAAAATCACAAAATCCCCTCCTAAACTCACAAAATGCTTTTAAACGCGAGACCGTAATGGCGGCCGGGGCCGCGGTTTTCATTAGGGTTCCCTATCTTCAATCAGCGCCATCTACACGAGGTGTTCTCGCAACACCACACAAGAAAAAGAAGAAGCATACAATTGCCATAAGAAAACCGCGGCCTCGGCCGCCATTACGGTCTCGCATTTAAAAGCATTTTGTGAGTTTAGGAGTGGATTTCGTGATTTTTTAGTGCGCTAATCGTTATTTTCACAGGGTATAACCCCATTACCAACTATTATTAAGCCTGTAGCAAAAGTTTGCAACAGCTCCATTCTGTCAAATCGATAATCGAGTACGTGTTATTCTTATGGGCGCGGTGTCATTACGATAAGTTTCATTCCGATAAAAACCCTCCTCCTATATCTGCGGAAATTCTTTAATGACTCCTGAGCTAGCCAGCTGGTTATAGACTTAAAGTTTAGAAAACACATATTAAAAACAAACATCAAAAATGCCAAAAAACGTACTTTCAAAAGTTCAACTTTTCCTCCAGATACTTCTACATTACTTGCATTATCAACTTCTAGAACGAAAGGCTGAGTTCCTCCAGCAACGAATCTTGTGTCAGGCAAGGAAAGGACCATTGTAAGAGGCCCAGATGTGCAGCACAAACAGCAAAAGTATTTGCTCTCTTCTTTCTTTACTGGCATCTAAAGGACAAAAAAAAAAAAAAAAAAAAAAAAAAAAAAAAAAAAAAATGCATTAGAATTACCTAGTTAAATAAATACTGTAGTAATGCTTCCATCTACCAAGCATGGCCACAGAGGGCGCATCTATAGATTGGATATATGTTATCATTGTATGCACCAAAACGACTGGAAGAAGCTTGCCATATACTTCGTATGGTACGCCTAAAAAAATTAGAGTAATTAATAAATAATCAACCTTGGGGGGGGGGGGGGGGGGGGGGGGGGGGGGGGGTAAACGAACTTGGTCAACCTTCATTATTTACATTAATCTTTCTCTTTGTATTCTTTTTTACTATTTACTATATCCTCTTTATATTTCTTGTTTTTTCCCCCTCTTCCATTTGTATCTAAACGGTGGAAACAATTTTATTAGTACTTATATCTAAATAGCTATGCCGATAGCCTCGCATATGCGGCTGGCAACTTTGTACATTTTTTTTTTTATCTGCGAGGGGTGTTCAAGAAGTAAGTACCTTTCCCCCTCTCAAAAATCCACAAAAATGGACCGATTTTCAAAAATGAGAGCTTAAAATCTTTGTTAGTATATTTTGAATCCGGAGGTTTAAAGTTCAAAGCAATCGGATAAGACGAGTCCGCACACGAGCCGCGGCATGATGCGCTCCCGCTGGCTCAGTCGGATTTCAATAAGTAAGTATCCCCCCTCTAAAATCCACAAAAATGGACCGATTTTGAAAAATGAGAGCGATTTTAAGCAGCGCAGAATTCGGAAAGATTTTCTGCTTTTTTACGCCGAGGCACGGTTTCGCGGCCCGTGTGCGGCCGCATCTTATCCGATTGATTTGAAAGATAAACCTCTAGATTTAATATATCCTAACAAAGATTTTAAGTTCTCACTTTTTAAAATCGGTCCATTTTTGTGGAATTTAGAGAGAGGGGATACTTACTGATTGAACACCCCTCGTATGTATAACTAAAAAATAAATATAAAAAAGCTGTTAAAAATAAATAAATGAGATTGGAGACACTGTAATATGCACAACTATTAAGGTAAGTGACCCAAAGGTGGCCATACCTATGCTTGGGGCCAATATGCACATATGAGGCATGAGAGATAAAAAAAACTAAATATGTCAATTTACTATTTAGACAGTCGGTCATCATATGGTAATTTCATTTTTTTAAAATTTGCTTGTTTTTGAGGGTTTTTTTTTGCGTTTGAAAAAAAGTCGAGTTTTGACATCGCGCAAAACATGCACCTAAGGTGGCCACCCCTCATATTTTTGATGCACCTAAAGGTGTACACCACCTTTGAAATTTCATTAATAAGTATTCAAATGCTATTTTATCGTTCAAAAACGGAATCTAGACTCTAGTTACACCAAAAATTATAATGATTTATGATGAATCGAAAGTCAAAGGTGGACTCGATTTAAGGACATAGCTTTTACGATTGTTTCCTACCGTGAAAATTAGCTGAAGACCTACAAAAATGGACGTTGCACTGTTTCGCGCCGACTGAATCGCCCGATGCTCTTGATTTTTGGAGTGGGGGAAGCTATAGCATCCTGCTACTCAGCACTAACGCCATCTATCGTCAATTCATGTAATTAATTGAAATAAGCAAGGGTGGGCCACCTTAATAGCCGGGCCACCTTTGGGTCACCTACCTTAGGTACAGTTAAAGTTGAAACTTTGTGTAAAGTTTTTGATCAATGTAAGTAATGAAATTCAGTTATTTGAAGGAACATAAAGAATAACCTTGACTTTATCGTAGTAATTCAGATCTAGAGGAGTCACAACAGTGAACACAGCTTCGGTGCGATGGTCGAATTTCCATGGCCGGTCCAGAGTTGCTATCACTTTGTACCGGATGTATCCGTAATTTCCTTCAAAAGATGATGGCGCAGTTACGGGAAGCGTTGCGCTGAACTGATAAGAATTTTTTCCGTCCGGGATTTCAATTTCACCTGAAATCCCAACAAGTTATTTTCAAAATAAGAAAATAATTTGCGGGATCTTAAGACCAATGATATACACTGTACATCATACAATGGCATCAGCCAATACTTTATCGACTTAGCCTCTGAAACTGCTGTTAGATTCTATTTCATCAGTAGATGCGGCAGACAAAATTACTCCGAACAACAATGCCTTCGGGGGAATATCAGTTCCTCATCGATTAGTCCCTGTTAAAATACAATTGAGCAAATGAATACATTTCACCTTTGCTGAACAATCAAGTAAATCTTTGAGCAAAATCTTTAGTTGGCTCAAAAAAAAAACTATGTACGAAAAATGTTTCCATTGGCAAGTTAATTCTTCACGGGAAATTCAAGAGCTAAAGATGAAATGCTTCAGTATTTTTTCCCCCCATAAATTGATAAATTGATTTCACACCTTAGAATCCTATCCCTGGTAAAAGTTTTTCATTGGTGACCAATAAAACGGTTCCAATTCTCCAGTGACCAATGAATTTTTCATTGGAATTACATTGGTCACCAATGAAATTAAATTGGTCACCAATGAAAAATTCATTGGTCACTGGAGAATTGGAACCGTTTTATTGGTCACCAATGAAAAACTTTTACCAGGGATATCACCTTCATGGATTTCAAATTCTGATGTAATCCAATTTTTGGTCAAGTTTCGAAGGTGGTTGAGGTTTTGTATGAACTTCTGATGTTTACTTAACACACCTTAGTCCTTTAAATTACAATCTTTTCAGATAGTTTTTACATCTGACAGCATAAATGTCCAATTCTATAAATCAGGCCATCGTTACTTTTCAGACAAGTTACTTACTCTTATTTAATGGACATTAGCAGCAGCATTTATTACAGAAATAAACTTACTACTTCCTTCCAGCAAATTGTATTTGTAGTCAAAATATGTTTCCTTCCCAGTAACAGTATTCGATACTGATCTTGTGCTTCCATCTGATTGTAGTTCACTTGATGATTCCTCCCACCTTGTTTCCGCTGCTCCTTTGAAACTTATTTTCAAGGCTGAGTACAAATGAGAGAAAAAAGTAAACTACTTGAGTACTTAGAAGACAATAAACTATCAAAATAATTAATAAAGTTTTACGTTTAACGGCATCACGTTATTCATAAAAACACACACGAGTTGTACAATCCATATGCTACTTGGGCGTGGGTGATTGGCATTAGTCAGCCTGCCAGGCTGAAGCGCAGAGTCCACGATAAGCTAGGGCCACAGTCAAAGCGAACTTCAAAATCTTTCTCGATTCATCGATTCCCCCCTCCCCCTCAAAGTTGAGTATTAATTACGTATGAAAAGTTGACTCTCAGTTCAATCTCTGGGCTCAAATTCAGTTTGTGGACCAAAGGGTCTGTTGCACTTTCAATACGCCAATAATCAAATTACAAATCAGAGAAATGTTGCAAAAACAATGAGTATAACGTATTAAACATTTGGTGCAAAATAAAGGAGAGAAGGACAAGTGTCTATGGCCATGATGGCCTTGGATCTCGCAAATCATAGAATTATCGCACGTCGCGCCGCGCTACTCGGGTTGCGCAGAGATAGGCGATCTTTAACGAAATTGGTCACATCCCTATCCTTACTCGTACCCTAGCCTGTGACAAAATAATGCGAATTCTCCAATGGTCCAGCTAAAACTGGATTCTGGAACACAGTGCGCCGCGCCTCACGGAAGCGATCTATTTACAAAAGCGCCTGCAATTATTTGAGTATGCAATTCCTCATCCCACGAGTACGAATAGTTGCTCATTGATTTCAAGGGAACAAATATGTATAGCTGGACTATCGCATCATAGCAATATCCTAGCGGCGCGGCGCGGCAGCGCCTTCACTTGAGCCTCGAACGAGCGCCGGAAATAAATGGAGCTGTTGCGAGATAACTATTCCTACAAGATAGTACGGTTTTTGCATACCCTGCGAATTTCAGGCGCAAGAATAGTTACACTCGCACTGTAGCAAGTAACTTAGCCCCCCCCCCTCCAACCCAAAATTGCCTGTAACAAATGGAGCTGTTGCGAGATAACAGTTCCTACGTGTGGGAACAGTTTTTGCATAACTCGTGAAATGAAGGTGCGAGAAGATTTAACTCTGCTGAGGCTGAGGTTATTACCGTCAATAAGGTAATACCGATAGTAGTCAGGGCAGAAGCTTTTATGGCTGAAAAATGTCTATTAGTACGTTCTAAACAACACATCGAAAGTTTACCAAAGATAGCCTTTCGGAAGGGGGGAGGGAAGCCCCTTTTCCCGCCAAAAATCTTCAATTTTTCCATTTTTTTTACAGTCTTTTTTGCAAATTGCGCGCTAATGGCGCGTCGAATGTCAAATTGCTAGGGACCAATTTAAAGGAACATCAAATTTCCTATAAAATAAGTTAACAAACTTTAAAATCGGTCAAATCATTACTTCAGAAAACTCGATTTTCGTTTCGCGGAAAAACGAGCAGTTCTCCCAGAATCTTAATTTAGCCCGTTTTTGATCATTCTTTATTCTACAGCGGATGCAATTATTTAAGTATGCTATTTCAAATCCCTCTAATAGGAATTGTTGCTCACTTATACCCAGACCCATAGTGCTAGCGGAGCTGGACTTCAAAGCCATTGCGTGGCATGTCGCCACTTGGAAGCGTTCGTTTTACGATAGCCCCAACCGGCGGATCGTCTAAGGGCGGATTGTCACTGCCATTCTACGGCAGTGGCCCACTGGTCAATGTATAACGGACGCTTTCGAGAGGCATCAATCCACGCAATGGCTCTAGAGTGCTCAGCATTTAGATTTAGCTAGACCAAAAATGCTTGTAGTACGATTTCATTGTCAAGAGTATGAAGTTTCGGTCGCTAATTCCAAAAATAAAGGTATTTATTCAAAATGTTGACATTCAACGTGGATAATCGAGATGTATCCTCTGAATAATGCATTTTAATAGAAACAAAATCATCATAAAACAATACTCATTACTCATTTATTCGCACTCAGCGCAGTGTACGGCTAATGTCAAATCAGCGACCAAAAGTGTTTCTCAAACACCCCAATTACCCACACCTCCAACATTTTTTCGATTTTCTCACGACTCGATGCAGCGGAAGGGAACATGATGCGCCTTCAAGTGCAGCGATATCAATAGCAACACCCAGAGACGAGAAAGCACCTCGAACCTAGCTCTGACTTGTTTCAAGTACTATCCATATCGTTGCAAAGTGTTCTCATCGAAGGTTTAGCAATTTCATTTAATGTAATTTGGACAGAATGAAATTGTTGATCCAGCAAAGATTTGATGCTGCTTTATTACTATTGACGAATTGGAGATTTTGGATTGTAGATTCAACATTTAATTTTGTCGCACATCTTTTTTTAACATCAGAAAAATGCTAAATGAACTACGTCCGTAGTTCATTTAACTTTGTTTTTTTTTCAGTGCACCATTTCTCAAAATCCAACTTTTAGATATAACTATGATGATCATTTACGATTGATTGAAATTAAAAAAAAAAAAAAAAAAAAAAAAAAAAAAAAAAAAAAAAAAAAAAAAAAAAAAACATTTATAGAGAAAGAAAATTCAGTCAAAGCGAAACAAACGTCGAAAAATTATTATGATAAGAAATTGAAGCTGTTGGAAATCAAACCGGACGATATGATAGTTAATACAAATTCAAAACAAGGTGTACTGCTCAATGCACCAGAGCTGCCGATTTGTGTAGATTTAATGACATTCTTAAATTCACCGATGATTCCACTGGCTGAGAAAAGATTACATGGTTCAATTAAGTGTATGCGACTTAATGCAAGAAAATACTCTGATCTGTAATCTTTTCTCAATCGGTGGGAACGCCGTTAATTCATTAAAATATCCGCAAGTTTTCAAAGTTATCGACGACTCTAACGGTTGAGAAAAGATAAAAGATGCCAGTATTTTTGTTCATTACAGATCATACACGGAACTAACCTCTGTAATCTTTTCTCAACCGGTGGAATCTTCGGTGATTTTCAAAATGTCATTAAATCTACGCAAATCGGCAGCTCTGCAATGCACAAAGCGAACGCGTTCGCGATCGCTTAGGTGTGGCATGGGCTCAAGGCGGAGTATATAACGCACTCGAAATAAAGGCTTTGCGATCGATTTTAACGCATCACTATATATACTGGCTTCGTTTCACGGATTTCTTGTCTATAAACCTCAGTCAACATTATACTAATTGCTAAACATCCCGTTTCTTAAACCATGCAATTCGGAGTGGGCATTACACTCTCCGTGGTTGTCATGCAAGTATGTTAATTGATCAGAAATTCTGACAAAGGATTGAAGTCATGAAACAAAATTTTCATACGGCTGCATCTCAAAAATACTCGACGAATCACGATGATATTAAGGTCATGCAAGTAATTTTGTTGGCAGCTTACGTAAGAATCAACCATGAAAGGTCAACGCACAGAGTGATAGAGTCCACATCACCGTGCTCAAAACCTAGGGTCGGCCAGAAGCTAGAGCCTTGTTTCATGATAGCTTTGAACAAAGTTTGCAATAATTCACCCGAAAGTTTCAAATACCATCTTTACAGGCATGATTTATTTATGAGGGTCATTCAGACATTCTTCAGGGAGCAAGATGATTTTTGTGTTACGGGTGGCACGAAAAATACACTGCACGTGTTGGATAAGATGGTGTACAATCGATTCTTCTAACAAAGTCAGGCGCCAGCTTTAACAGGCGCTTGGATTATTTAAACACTAATGATAAAGTTTTGAGCGCATAAGGCACTTTGCACCCTTTGATCCCAAATACACTGTAGTGTTGAACAACTTCTATGATATAGGTCACATAAGATAGTGTTGCCGAAATCAAAGATTACTTATGAGATTCTTCGGACAACTTTGAGTTCCAGAAGTTACAAAATTTGGCGGATGATTGAGGCAGAGCTGCCAATTTGCGTAGATTTAATGGCATTTTGAAATTCACCGAAGATTCCACCGGTTGAGGAAAGTTTAGTTTCAGTGTATGACTGTAATGAACGAAAATACTAGTGTCTTTTATCTTTTCTCAACCGGTAGAGTCGTCAATAACTTTGAAAACTTTCGTAGGTATATTTGAAATAATTAATGGCTTTGCCACAGATTGAGAAAATATTATAGATCAGAGTATTTTCGTGCATTACAGTCATACACTGAATTGAACTATGTAATATTTTCTCAACCGATGGAATCATCTGTGAATTTAAAAATGTAATTAAATCTGAGATGATAAAGCACTACAAGATTAGATGGGCTAGAACTAGGAAAAATACACGTACCTCTAACTTTCTTGGGCTTACTTAGAACGACAATGACTCTCCCAGTTACTGTTTGTCCAGCATAATATGTATTGGTTGAGCTGTCAAGTACAATTTTATATAATTCTAACACCATTGTGAAAATCTAAGAAAAAGATCTCACAAAAGAATCTACCACCAAATTTATTTAGAATTAAAACACAGCAGTAATTGCTCAAAATCAGTAGAGAAAAGAAGCAGAATTGAAAACAAGCAGAGTTTATCTTAAGACACAAACGAAATAGTGTGCCCTACGGTTTGTGGTGAGGATCAAGAAAACGTTCGTGCATTTGAAGCTTGATATGAGATAAAATCGATCATGAATGAGCAATCATGTGAATCATGACAAAAAGTTCTAAGTGTTTCCTGATTGCGGAATGGGGAATGCGGGGAATCAAAGAGTAAACTTAAGAGTCCCGACAAAATAGAGGTGTGTGAATCCGGACCGAATCGATCCGAAGGAACGAATCCTTCAAATAAACGATAAGAACGGATCTTTTGATTCGAAAGGATTCGGCCCGAAGGAACGGATCCTTCAAAGGAACAATCGGAACGGATCCGCTGACTCTAAAAGGATTCGGTAGGTATACGGATCCATTTTGGATTATCTGTAAACTAATTTAATTTTCAATAGGGCACTTGACGTATTTTTTTTTTTTAACTCAGAATATTGAAGTAGATGTAAAATATAAGGAGACCCATATTTTTTCTCCCCTCAAATGGGTCTGTTGCACACTTCGGCTACAGCGTTTTAAAGTATCAATTTTTATGTAAAAAGCCGAGAAAATAACAATGGCACCATCAGAAAATACTAAAATTCAGTAATAAACTCACAAATTGCGAAAAACACTAGACACTATTCACCCCTGTATCTTTCCACCACGTGCACGATATTTCGCGAAATTAGCGCGGCACATTCAAATAATCACGGCCGACTGTCATCACAGCTGACTTCTTAAACAAATAAACAGTAAACACTGACGGCGTCTGCTCGAATTCTTACGTTTCAATATCCTCAATTCCTCACAAAAAGTTGTGAAAGGTACGGAAACCGATATATGTGTCGAAAACTTATCAAAATGAAACAATAACACACAGGAGTTCTCCAACTTCGATCATCATGCTTGAAACTCCTGTGTGTTATTGTTTCATTTTGATAAGTTTTCGACACAAATATCGGTCTCCGTATGCCTTTCACAACCTTTTGTGAGGAATTGAGGATATTGAAACGTAAGAATTCGAGCAGACGCCGTCAGTGTTTACTGTTTATTTGATTATGAAGTCCGCTGTGATGACAGTCGGCCGTGATTATTTGAATATGCCGCGCTAATTTCGCGAAATATCGTGCACGTGGTGGAAAGATACAGGGGTGAATAGTGTCTAGTGTTTTTCGCAATTTGTGAGTTTAATACTGAATTTTAGTGTTTTCTGATGCTGTCATTGTTATTTTCTCGGCTTTTTACATAAGAATTGATACTTTAAAACGCTGTAGCCGAAGTGTGCAACAGACCCATTCAACGGGAACACCGAGAAAAATTGGTTTAAAAATGCGACAAATTTAAACCATTTGAAACGGCTCGTGCCGGGAACCCATGGCGGGGCTTCAAAATTATTTCATCAGACAGCCCCCGTGCGCTCTAGTCTACTGCGCAACGCGAAGACTTCGTATACTACCTTGATAATAGAAGTTGTTGGCGCAACGCGCAACTCATATGTGAACATTGTGCGCTGTTTTATGGGATCCGCCGTTTTTCTCGTGGCGGGAATAAGGCGGAGGAATATCGCGAATCCTAGGATCAGTTAAGTGCCCTGTTGCCTCTGACTATTTTCATTAAAGTTTAGATCTCCGAATCTTAAATGTCTATAAGCAATGGAGCTGTTGCAAACTTTTGCTACAGGCTTAGTAATAGTTGATAATGGGGTAGTACCCTGTAAAAATAACAACTAGCGCACTAAATAATCACGAAATCCACTCTTAAACTCACAAAATGCTTTTAAATGCGAGACCGTAATGGCGGCCGAGGCCACGGTTTTCTTATGGCAATTGTATGCTTCTTCTTCTTTTGTGTGGTGTTGCGAAAACATCTCGTGTAGATGGCGCTGATTGAAGATAAGGAACCCCAATGGAAACCGCGGCCCCGGCCGCCATTACGGTCTCGCGTTTAAAAGCATTTTGTGAGTTTAGGAGTGGATTTCGTGATTTGTTAGTGCGCTAATCGTCATTTTTACTGGGTATTACCCCATTAGCAACTATTAATAAGCCTGTAGCAAAAGTTTGCAACAGCTCCATTTAATTGGGTACATCTAAAATACAACGCTTGCAGTGCAGTTGGAACTGGAAATGAGGTGCAAGGGAGACAAAGCGCGACATGACGTGACGGTGGCGGTGTGTTGCCAGGTCCGAATCCCGAATCAAGTCCGGATCCGCAACCTAGTCCGAGTCAACACTCAACAGTTAGATCCGGATCCGTTCTGGCCGGACGTGGACCTTCTCGAGTGGCCGTCACCACCAAAACTAGCTACTTTGATGAGGTCCAGTCGGCGAATTAAATAATGTCAGTTGACTCCTTGGATTTACGGGTCTTAGGCAACCTGCAATACCTAACATACAATATGAATTGAAGCATTGCAGGTGGCCTATCTTGCCAAGATCTAAGAAGTCGACGGTACTTATCGATCTAAAAATGCCAAAAAACGCACTTTCAAAATTTCAACTTTTGCTCCAGATACTTCGACATTACTCGCATTATCAATTTCTGTACATAGAACAAAATGTTGAGTTCCTCCAGCAACGAATCCTGTGTAAGGCAAAGAAAGAACCATTGTAAGATGTCCAGATATAGAGGGATAGAGAGAGAGAGGAGAGAGAGAGAGAGAGAGAGAGAGAGAGAGAGAGAGAGAGAGAGAGAGAGAGAGAGAGAGAGAGAGAGAGAGAGAGAGAGAGAGAGGAGTACCACAAAGGGCAGTTACACGCAATTCTGTCTAAAGGGCAAAGCTTTTATGGCGTTTTAATCTAATTTATCTGCTCGGAATTTCTGTCAGAAAATGTGTGTACAACGTGTGCCTTTTGTGACGCCTTTCCCGTTATGAATAGATCTTTCCTCGCCATCACTTTCATCGGGAATTACCTCGTTGAGGTTAATGACTCCTATACTCTAACTTACAGTTAGAGAATAGAGGGACTTCCTTTCTTAACCCCCCCCTCCCCCCCGCCGATTCGATCCACTCCAAGATGCAAGGTAAGCAACGAGGTATAGAAATAGCGAGACTAATACACGTTATATGCACGGAAAAAAAGATTAGTGAAAATAACCATACGGATACCTGATTTTGGCACCTGCTAGATGTTATGGTAAACTTGACCAGAAGTATGGTACATTTACCGATACTTTGAGTAAATTCGACTTGCAATCAGGTAACATCACCCAGTACCTAGTCAAAACGTAGTATATTTCTGGTTAACATTACCATAACATCTATAGTCCGTTTCATTTAAATAGAAGCTTGAGCTCGACTCTTTCCCCTACGAGTTTTACCCTCACTCTCGTACCTGCGATGACTCGAGACCTGCCCCATCGGTCGGGGATTCCGTCCGTCACAATGGACGGTCAGCTATCCAAAGGACAGTCTATTGTGACGGAGCGGAATCCCCGACCGATAGGACAGGTCTCGAGTCATCGCAGGTACGGCAGAGAGGGTAAAACTCGTAGGGGAAAGAGTCGAGCTCAAGCTTCTATTTAAATGAAACGGACTATAGCTGGTGCCAAAATCAGGTATCCGTATGGTTATTTTCACCGTAGTTTTTTTTTCCCTGAGTGTACATATAAGTCCTATTCCAAAGTGTGATAGCATGGGTGATCTGATTCTGGTTTGTTTGCCTCATATTTTTGAACCTTTAAAAAAAATTAAAAAAAAAAAAATCAAAATTTTTTAATTTTTTTTTTTTTTTTTTAAATTTTTTTTTTTTTTAAAAATTGTAATTAATTCAGTAGAAGTCGGTTTTAAATGAAAAAGCAAGTGTTTTAGAGAGGAATATCTTAACATAGAATCTTAAGACAACAATCCAGGTGAGAAAATTTGGCTTCAATGAAGAAAAAAAAAAACCAAAAAAACAAAAAAAAACGGTAAATTAATCCAACACGTTTGGTGATATCTCTATCGCTATATAGCTCGTTGGAAGAAAGGAAATGATAGATCCTATAAAATAGGAGAAGACCGCTCAATGTTTTCTTTTTGTTCCTTGTTTTTTGTTTATTTTGTTTTTTCGTTCATTATAGTTTAACACATTGTTTTCTTATGCGTAAAGTTGGTTGTGTAGGAGATCACCAGGTACCTCAGTTTTCTTCACCTGATTCTTTCGCCAAAGTTTTTTGAAAATTAAATTCTCCAAATATTTATCTATTCACTGTAGTATTTTCTATTTTTTTTTTTTTTATCTCAATTTCAGGCAATATTTGATTTTTGTTTTTTTTTTTAGTTTTTGCAGCAAAAATTGTTACGGAGACTTTTCTTATTCTACCGGTCCATTTTAAAGGAGAAAAAAAGGCGTACACAAATTTTAAATTCAATTTGTAATAATACCGTTAGTATACAGAGCCTGCCCCTTCCATTATAGCAGCGAAAGTCAGTTTTCTTCAACCGTGGGTAGACCTACTTCGAGGGTTCCTGGGCCCCGGCAGGTTGGACGGACCTTGTAAATTCGTTATGCGAAAAAATAAAATATAAATATAACGTAAACAGAAATAAGAGGTCTACTGTGAGAGAAGGGGGGGGGGTGAAGGGAGGATAATCCCCGAAGAAACGCGTAAATATATATATATATATACGACGAGAGGCAATCGGAAAAACGCAAGTCCCTTGGGGCAAACACCGACCGACGAAACGGTTGCGAGGAGGAGAGAGGTTCGAGCTGTGGGGGAAGAGTGTTGAGCGGGGGGGGGGGGGTCGGAGGAATAGGGAATGAAAGTGAGAGGGTTGGTTCCGACTCCGGGTGGAAGTGTGAAGTCTAGACGCGCAGACCCCGTGAAAGTGGAAACGACCGAGTGATGGGGAGGAAGAGGGATGATGGAGAGGAGAGAGGGTATCACTCAAAGAAAACAAAGAGCTTTATTCATAATGGACAAGTTTAGTTACGTATCCTAAACCCCCCCCCCCCCCCCCCACCACCACCACCACCACCATGTATAATTAACATCTTCAGACGTTATTTACGAGGGGAGCCGTCGACGGCGCGCGGAGCGCGTAAACGTGTACCTGTAAACCTGCATAGCTAAAACCCACCACTCGTGGACCACCCCCCCCCCCACCCGTACGATCCAACACGCCAAACTCCACATCATTATGAGTCAATAAATAGTCTGGAAGTGGAATGCGCAATTGCGCATCTGCCGGACTGTGCTCTGTTTTCTATTTGAAGGCTGTCGAAAATAAATGCGAGGAGAAGCCAAGGTAGATCCTCCATGGCCGTAAGTAAACGCGAAATAGTGGCAAAGGGTGCGATCGGGCAACGCTCATTGAAACTGTTGTAGTGCCGAGCGCGGGCGATTCAAAACCAAGGAATCTGATTGGTTTACATCAGAGTTGGGCAAATGGGAATCGTAATCGTTCACACGATTACCGAGTAATCGTAATCGTCAAATTTTTGGATGGTAATTAAATCCATTTTTCACAGATAAATAGTAAAATCAAGGGTATTTTTGATTAGATCTAATACTTCTGCAACTAATATGATGGGTGGTTTGTGAAAAATCAGCCTTGGTTACCATAGAATCATCCTCCGAAAAAACGACGATTACGATTACTTGGTAATCGTGTAATCGATTACCACCCCCATTTGCCCAACTCTGGTTTACATACATGTTCTAAACGTGAACCCGACGCATGATTGGTGAATTTGAATTGCCCGCTTCTCACCAGTGGCGTAGCGTGCAATTTGGCAACGTTGTAATGTGCCCATTTAAACCCGCGTAAAAGGTCGAATGTGAAGGTGTTCATCGAACACCCAATAGTTCGATTTTTTTAATGGGTTTAAATAGACACATTACAACGTTGCCAAATTGCACGCTACGCCACTGCTTCTCACACTGGAACGGATTATTGGTGGCGGCAGGTGGCTACAAATGGAGCAGTTCCTACCCAGAGACAATACATAATAGAGACCACGCACTATCTATCTTGCCCATGTTTGGGCGTGATTTTAACTTTTTCGGGGCCTCAACAGAAAACCGCAAACATGGTCCATACGTTGACTGATGAGAAAAGTTGTTGAAGTTTTTGCCTAAATGAGACCGGAGCACAGAAATTCCATCAGTCACGTATGGACTATGTTGGATGGTGCTCCTTCATGCTCCCGATGTTTAATTCTTGTTGAGTTCCAAAAAAAAAGTCTGCCACCGCGCGCAAGGCTAGTGCGTGGTCTGTATTATATGGGTAAAAGTCCAAAAGCGCCAATTCTCAAAAGGGTCAAATCCAAAACCGCCAATTTTTTCTTGGCGCTTTTGGAGACTCCAAAACCGCCAGAATTGGCGCATTTGGATGTCCGTATTAGCGCTTTTGGAGTAGACGATTAGGGCCACAGAGAAAAGGAGGGGAGAGGAAGAGATAGAGAGAGTGAGATACCTCTCACACTAAAATGAGAAGTTCAGGATAAGCAAACAAATACGCATGATCGAGATCGCACACCTACGATGCATTTTTTGTCACTTGTTTTCCCTTTACATTTTAAGTTAACTTTTAATAGTAACTTGTGCAATGTATAATAATAGTGCAAAAGTAAGTTGATGACAAGTGTATTAAAGCTGGTGTGAGGCAAAATATCGGTGAATATCGACATAAAAACACGGTTGCCAAATTGTCAAAAATTGTGAAATTTTCGCTTTTTTCGCAAAAATTGACGAAATTTCAAAGGCGTTGCGGCGATAGTAAAAATTATTTTTCAGGGCTGCAATTTACACACGTCTTTAGGACCACTTAGAGCAACTTTTTTTTGCTATTGCGTTTTCGAAATCCGAAATTCGTTTTTTTTTCGGCCCAGCCTATAGTGTGGGCCATTTACACCCTCTAAGTGTGGATAAATGTATGATCTTCATGTGAGATTCATCGTACCGACGCAAATTTTTACTATTGCACAGGGCAGGGGGGTTAAAAGTTCTCTCATTTTACTGCTGCATGTATGAAGAAAAGTTTGAGAACTTTTGTCAACCAATCACCTCTTTCATCGATTTTTATTGCATTGCCGTCGCCTAGCGACAAATCACTGGTGAGTTCATGAATTATCTCTCTCTCTCTCTCTCTCTCTCTCTCTCTCTCTCTCTCTCTCTCTCTCTCTCTCTCTCTTAAAATATTTTCTTGGCGCTTTTGGGGTTTATTATTTTACTCTTTTAGCGCTTTTGGACTATTGATTTCGGGACAAATTGGCGGTTTTGGACTACGTTTTCAAAAATTCCTTGGCGCTTTTGGTGTATGTTTTTGGCGCTTTTGACGTATCTTTTTAGGCAATTGGCGCTTTTGGATGGTAGCCATTATATGTATATCGTCTCAGTTCCCAAAAGCGTTCATGGTGTGTAGTACTTTGGGATAGAATTTATAACATATAGCGACTCTTCTATATAGTTATAGCTCGTTGGTAAACTAACTCCCGCGGTCAAAGTAGAAAGTAAAAAAAGACACGCACACACACACACACATGGGTTGAAAACGGATAAAATCCAACGGTGCCGGGTTGCGCGCGAAGGGACTGAGGTAAATACGTCATCCTCTTTAGAAAATGTCCGGCCTTTTTATTCTTTAAAAGGAGCATAACATGACAATGACTTATGGAGTTGAAGCTTCACAGGCACAGCCTTGAGAGTTTTTGGAAAATTTTCAATTTTAGAAAAAAAAAGAAAAAAAAAAACATTCACGGTGGAATTATTTTCAACGGTCAAAGTCTCGGGACCCTTCGTGATAAAACGCGAAAGTTTACGTCTCCCACCCACCTCCTCTCCTGCTTTTTCGTATTTCTTTTCTCGTCCCTGTTTTTATCCTTTTCCGCGGCATTGCCTCACTTAATTTAATTTTTATTTCATCTATCCATTTTTCAGTCCAATCACTTGACGCGCAAAACAAAACCTTCCATAAATTGTTTAAAAACCCTCCCCAAAGGATTTTCCCTCGTCTCGCTGTGCAAGCTTTTTTTTCTTCCCCTTTCCCCCCTTTCTTGACGTTCAGAAAAAGAAAAAAAAAACCTCGCGTAAGGAATTTCAAAAGAAGGGATGGAAAGAGTGGGGGCTCAGTTTTAACATGAAAGACGTCATCAATTTTTCAACAAAACATTTATATAGGAAAAAGCGCCTTATTTGCTCTATTTTAATACAGTATGATTCTTTGTTTACGGAACGATTGAGGCGGTACTTGCATTAAAAGCCCATGGGGTAATGCTGTTTTGGCGTCCGACTGTGCAATTACAAAGGGGTTTTGTTGCATACTTTTGCTACGTCAATATGGCGGGTAAAATTGCGTGAAAATCACATTCTGAGCATCAAATAGTCCCAAATCCGCTCAGAACCCCACTTACAGCTTTTCAAGGAAAACGCGATATCACGAGGAGATATCGATTGAGAGGGCGAATCAATTCCCCCGGAAAAAAGTGTCTCTCGAAACACCTGTAGATATTTAAGCGTTTTTCGAAATTCGAACCAGTTCTCCGCTTATACAGAGAGCTACTGATTTCTTTAACACCCTGTAGTATAGACATTTTTAAATTCATTCCAAGAACTTCATTACAAGAAATTCGAATTCAGTTTAAAGCAAGGTTCATGCTTGGAATTTTCATTTATTAATTTGATTTATTATTATTATTATTTTTTTTTTTTTTTTTTTTTTTATGATGACACCGATGTTTTCAAAGATTCCTGCTTCTTCCAATACGACGAAGAGAAAAACGGAATTTCGATTTAAAAAAAAAAAAAAAGAACAAAACTGCGAGACGGAATTCAGGGTACAGAAGGTTGGTTCGAGGGGGAGGGGTGGGTGGCATGGAGTAAAAAAAGGGACTTTTTTTTGCGAACGAGGTCTAATTTTTGAAGGTAAGAAAAAATCCTGAAGGAAGTTTCCAGGGCGTGTGAATTCCTCAGGTTTCCCAAAGAAAGCAAGCCGCACGGGGGGAGCGTTTAAAGATTGAGGCTCGAGCCTTCGCTTCACTCAAACGGGTTTTCTCGTGCGCTCGCGTACCTAAATAAATAAATTTCATTGAAAGTTAAGGGTGGTTCACCGAACATTTCCAATCCTCTCGGAGCACACAGAACTTGACGGAAATAACAACCGACGGGCGGGGGACCCAAGACGGTAAAAGAAGATAAAAAAAGGGGAAAGGGAAAAAAAAAGAGGGGGGGAAAAAAAGGGGCCGGGGGAAAAGAAAAAAAGAGAGAGGGGAGAGAGAGGGGAGGGAGAGAGAGAGAGAGGGGGAGAGAGAGAGAGAGAGAGGAGAGAGAGAGAGAAAACAGAGGAGAGCAGAGAGAGAGAGAGAGGAGAGAGAGAGAGAGAGAGAGAGAGAGAGAGAGAGAGAGGAGAGAGAGAAGAGAGGAGGGGAAAAGAGAGAGAGAGAGAGAGAGAGGAAAAATCCCCAAAAAAAAGGGAAAAAACTTATTTCAAGTGAACTCGAAATTTCGCAGCGCGGCGGTTGTGAGGGTTTTTTTAAATACGAGTCCCCCCTTTACCGCACGCGCCATGGCGCATTGAGTGCGTTGAATATTGCATACGCTGAGGTTTGGGAAAGGCGCTCGAGGTGTTGGAAGTTTTCCGATGATGTGAAGGAGTGTGCGGTCGGGTCGGCGGGTAGATATAAGGTAGCGGAGGAGGCGGGGTGACTACAGATAAGAAAAGGGTGGAATTGTGGAATACAGGTTGGCTGGGGGTAAAGGGAAGCTGGGTCGTGGCACGGATGGGGGTGGGGGTGGTATTGCAAAGGCAACGCAACGATACTCGCAGATCCTAACATTTGCAAGACCGAGACATGCGTGAGGTACAAAAGGTGGCACCATTTACCAGGGCCGGAGGGCGGAGGGGCTCCCCCACTCAACGCGCAGTGGGAAGAAAGGACATTTTTTTGTAAAGAGCGGATTCTATTTAAACTAGGACCAATCAGATGCGTATTTAACAAGCGGGAACTTTAAATTGACGAAGCGCGTACTTGCTGGTTAGGGAGTCTAATGTTGTATAATTACTTCGGGAGACGGGCTCACTAAGCACGAGGTGTCCCTACCGGATGCTGCAATGCTGATTTATTCTAGAAAAAATTCTCAATTCTTCGCTCCAGATGATGACTTTGTCTAATTTTTAACTGATAAATGGCACTGCCCTTATACATATTTTTATCATCTATATTGCAATTTGAAGAACAACATTTTGAAGGCTTTGTTGTAATTTATAGCATGATTACTGAATTTTCCAGCTTTCACTGTCGCACCAATGCAAACCGACTACGTGGACGGTATTTTTCTCTCCTCTCCTCTCCTCTCCTCTCCTCTCCTCTCCTCTCCTTTTCCTCCCCTCTCCTCTCCTCTCCTCTCCTCTCCTCTCCTCTCCTCTCCTCTCCTCTCCTCTCCTCTCCTCTCCTCTCCTCTCTCTCTTTCTCTCTCTTCCTCTCCTCTCTCTCTCTTTCTCTCTCTTGCTCTCTCTCTTTCTGTCTATATCTATCTTTCTATGCATCTATCTCTCTCTTTCTCTCTCTTCCAACTGAGATAAGTGTCTGTTCTAGTGACTTGCTGGGACTTGACAGCTGTCAAATATAATTTATGTCGAATGAATTTCGTTTCCCTTACATCCTTCCACCCTTTACCGCCTCTATCCCCACCATACTTCGTCCTTACCTCCAACTTTTCCGAGTCAAAAGCCCCCCCCCCTTCCCGCGATAGACGTACAGACCCACTGACGACTTTCAACTTTCGACGTACTCCAGCTCTTTTCGCGTTTTCACTGTCGTAAGATTTTTTTTTGCCTCGTGTCACATTCACAGAATCCCACCCCATCCCTTCCATCTAGCTACTTTGCCAGTCACCCTTGGCCTCTCTCTCTCTCTCTCTCTCTCTCTCCTCTCTCTCTCTCACACACACCACAAATTTGGGACCGATTTTTTATCATGACTTTACATGACAGAAGTTCCACACCAGTGATGGGCACAAATCATCTTGTGAATAACCACGAATACTAAAAATATCACTAAATACATTTTCAACTTAAATTATTCGCATTATTCTCATGTTATTCCTATTGGTAAATCAAAATTTTAACACAACCAGTCATTCATCTGCAAATAATGCCAGATGGATATGCTGGTAGTGTTAAAACTCAAAACTTTGATTTACTATTAGGAATAACATGAGAATAATGCGAATAATTTTAGTTAATTATTCATGGATACTCAAAAAATTATTTTTGCCCATCACTGCTCCGCACAATATCAAAAATCATTGTTTTCGACCTGTTAACTATGTTAAGCTTAAATTCAAACTCCCCAGTGATATTTCTAGGTGTTTAAATGACTTGTTTAAAGTATTCGTTATGATTAAAATCGGTCTTGAAAGCTTATGAATGAAAAATTGATGGACAATTTTCTTATTATTGGCCACTTTTCGAAGATCTCAGACCATAGTGTGACTGTCCTCCGTTTTCCGGGAAAATCCGTCAAAATCAGTAAAAACTATTTGTCACAAACTTTGGCCAAAGATAAACGAACCAACTTTGTCATCACTTTCGTAGACATAAGTCTCTGTCACTACTCGGTGGGCTTTTGAGATCACAACAAGGTACCAAGACGCAGACAGGAGGGAGATGACGAAGCAACACCTCAGGCGTAATGCAAGTGAACTTGACTTCAAAGACGTCGCTCGTAAGAAAAATTGATCAATGGGGCTCTTGCGAACTTTTGCGACACGGGATTGAAGAGTTGATTTTTGCATAAAAACCAGTAAAAATGACGATAAATACACTAAAAAATCACGAAACTCACTCTCAGAATCGAGCTTAATGGCGGTTTGACGCAGTTATCATGGGAGATTCCTATCTAAATTGAGACATACCTCTGTGTTTAAAAAGAGAAAGTAGCATATTAGATAGTAATCCCCCATGATACCTGCACGGAAAAAAAAACTACGGTGAAATCAACCATACGATAGCTGATTTTGGCACCTGTTAGATGTTATGGCAATGTTAACCAAAAGTATACTATGTTTTGACTAGGTACTAGGTGATGTTACCTGATTGCATGTCGAATTTACTCAAAGTATCGGTAAATGTACCATACTTCTGGTCAAGTTTACCATAACATCTAGCAGGTGCCAAAATCAGCTATCGTATGGTTGATTTCACTAATCTTTTTTTTTCCGTGTGCGTTGAACCGCCAATACGATCTTGACTTTAAAGTAGTTATGGAGGTTTATTACTGAGTTTTAGACTTACTCACTGTGATTTTCGTGATTTTTGCTGGTTTTTACATCAGAATGGTCTATTCATTTGCTCACAGCAAAAGTTTGCAAGAGCCGCATTACGAGTATTTATACACTTTCGTGGCGTTCATAGGAATTTAATCCGCATTGCATTGAGTGGTAGCGCCAGAACATCTTCCAACTCTCTCATTTTCCCTTTGAATTTTTAAGTTGAAAAAAGACAGAAAGAGAGAGTTTTATTCCACTGTCTAAACTCGTCTAACACACGCGTTTCAATAGAGAAAAGAGAGGGATAGAGGATTTTTCGCCGCGCCGCAGGTCGTGCGTAAAAGTTGCGAGATCAGTAAACCAAGTACTCGTAGTCAGTTAATCTAGCAATCACATCATATGGTGCTGGAGCCACCTGGCATCTATGCCAGTGGCCAGGGGCGTGGGGGGGGGATGTGGGTACCCTTGCCCCGGGCGGCACTCTCGGGGGGATGGCATAATCAGGGTGAACAACTAAAAAAAAAGGTTATCAAACTTCAAAATGAATTTCAGAGGGCGGCAAAATCAGTGTGTAACGAGCAAAAAAAAAAAATAAAATAAAAAAAAATAAAAAGGTCATCAAATTTATAATTTTGTTCGCGGAGAGCGGCAAGATCGCATTCTTGCCCCCCCCCCCTTTTTGGAAACCGCGGCACGCCCCTGCCAGTGGTGGCAGGGCAGTGTATTGATGTTTGCTACGTATAAACTGGTGGGAAAGAATCGATCTTTAGTCAGCTCAATTGAACCTCCAAAAAGTGATATAATCTAAGAGATTTGGAGGTCACCGCGGGAGCTATATAGCTTTTAACAACTCTCGGTAAACGGATGACCTTTTTTTTTTTTTTATTTTAGGCTCTAAATTCTCATTTTTTGGCAACTTTGACAAAAAATTAGTCCAAGTGAGAAAATCGGAGCGTTTCAGTGAGATTTAAGTTTCGAAATGGGTTAAGCTCTCAAAAAATACTGTCCAAGTCTTTTGAATTAATGAAAGTGGTCTTTACATCCTAGTGACCTAATTTACAGTTTGCTTTGCGGGCTCGAGCATAACATTTATAATTCTTAAAGGCATCAAATTTCTAACCTAACGTAATTTAACCCAACCTAACCCTATAATACACCACTAAAATAACAAAAAAATCGATACTACCCGTGGGGACTGAGACAATGTCCCCACAGGTATAAATGTCCCCATTGGTGGACCTCTTAATGGTCGGATGTCCCCCTCTGCCATTGGCGTGTATATTGTGTGTGCCTCTCCCTCCCTCTCTCATTCTCTCTCGCTTTTTCTCACCCTTCCTCCTCCCAACTCTCTTTCTCTCTCTTTCTCTCAAACACATGCAGCCTCACACGCACACTCACACTCTCACTTTTTCACTCTCACTCCTACTATTCCCCCCCCTCTCTCTCTCTTTCTCTTTCTTTTCAGTTTTCTTCTCTGCTTTGAACTTCAGCGTCGCTTTCTTACTTTTTTTCCCTCTCACATTCGTTCGCACTCCTACGAGGGATGTCATTAGTTGACAATCGAAAGGAACACTTCGCGGAAAAGTTGACGTTTCGGTTTGAAATGCAAGAGAACTCCTTCGACGTTTCGGATAGCATTTCAGGCTTTAATCAACTGTTGACGATGTGGTGCACGTGGCTCAAGAAGCAAAGCACATTGAATCGGAACATCTCTCGTTCTGGAAATGAAAAGTTTCCGCAACATTTATTGCTTCATCATTGTTTCAATCGTTAAGTATAAGAACAGTTAAGTACGCTTTCACTTTCATCGAAAACAGCTCTTGATTCAAGTCCATTAGGTCTACTGAAAATGATGCCATCAGAATATTGAAGTAATAAGCGCTGATTTTCTCTCTCGTCACGCAACTTTAGAGCTCTTTTGGGTCCTCGCGATAAAACGAGTTAAGAGACAACCTTTAAATTCACTGGTCAAAAACAAAATGCGACGGTCTGAATGAAGAGCGGCACTAGATATGCAACCAGCCACTCACCCTAGTAGAAATAAACCTCAAGGATTCTCAAGAACCCTCAACGATTTTTGAGGGTACCCTCACAAATCATGAGGTTCCCCTAAAGATTTTGAGGGCCCTCAAACATTCTTGAGGGGCCATCAAAATCCATTGAGGGGGCCCTCAAAATCATGAGGACACCTAAAGATTCTTGAGGGCCCAAAATATGTTGAGGGTGCCCTCAAAATTTTTTGAGGGCAATGAAGACACCACCAAGTTTCTTGAGGGCCCTCAAACTTTGTTGAGGGCGCCATAAAAATCTTTTGAGGGTGCCTCAAAAATCACGATTACGCCCTCAAGGTCTTAAAAACCCAATAAAAAACTGTTTGAGACACCCTCAAAATGACGATGCAACGTTTGAACGTTCTCCCAAGCTTGAGGACCATCAACAATTTTTGAGGATGACAGTGTATAATGTCCTCAGAAATTTGTGGACATCATTTTCAAGTGATATGATGACAAGGAAGCATAAAATGTGCGATCTTACGATTCTTTGGGTCCCAATCCAGGGTGAGTGTGGGATTTTTTCCCTGAAAAAGTGAATGATTTTTTAATTTTAAATTTTTTTTCCTCCTGTGAAGTGTAACAGAATCAATTACATAACCTCCAGGCGCCACTAAAGTTCAAAAATCTATTGCATAATTCCAGGGGCTGGAACAGTGAATAAAATCAATTACCTAACCCCCCCGCGCCACAAAAGCTTAAGAACCATTTCATAACTTCCAGGGGGGATAAGGTGAAGGATACCATTAAAAACCCCCAGGCGCTAAATGAGCCCAACAATCCATTACATAACTTCCAGGGGCGAGAGAAGTGTAATAGAATCAATTACCTAACTTCCAGGCGCCACAAATGCTCAATAATCCATTTCATAACTTCCAGGGGCTGGAGAAGTGTGATAGAATTAATTACCTAACATCCAAGTGCCACAAAAGCTCAAAACTCCATTACATAACTTCCAGGGGCTGGAGAAGTGTAATTAAATCAATATACATAACCTCCAGGCGCCACAAAAGCTCAAAAATCCATTACATAACTTCCAGGGGTGGAGAAGTGTAAAGGAGACCGTTACATAACCTCCAGGCGCTACATAAGCTCAAGAATGCATTACATTTTTTCCGGGGTTTCCCAAATTCAAAATTAAAATCATTGTGACTCCACCATCAAACACTGTTTCGTTTATCCAGTTTCCCTGGTAAACATTTTAGCAACACAGCACCATGACCGATGTGTGATCGGCTTCATGAACGATGAAGCTGGCACTATGTTTTCCATGGTGCTCATGGTGCTATGATGCACTGGCACCATGACCGATTGTGCTAGCACCATGATACAAAGAAAAATTGAAGTTTTCGTATTTTGTTTCTTTAATTTTAGAAATCTGAGAGCAGATTCGGATTTCTCGACTAAAAATACACTAGAACACCAAGTTTCACGCCAATCGGACAAAAACAAAGCGTATTTTCTTTGCAGACGTCCGCGAAACCCTTATTTACCCAAATTTTCGTCGCCCATCATCAACTTCGGAACAGTGTATCGGTTAGGGTGTAGGCTGGGGATGGGAAAGGGTTTACGGGTTCGAATCCCGGGCAGGTCGGTACGATGTATGAATAATATGTGACCAATGAATTTTGAAAAAGTACTACGAGTCTATTTTGTCGATACAAAAACCCCAATACTACCCCCTCCCCACCACCCCCCCCATTAACCCCCCATCTCATCCCCGAACGTACCCGAAAAAAACCATCAAGTTTTTTTTGAGGGCCCCCTCAAGATTCTTTGAGGGCACCCTCAAGATTCGTTGAGGGCACTCTCCCCAAAGCCCTGTTCCAATTACCCTCAATGAGGGCTTTTCTCTTGAGGGCCTTGAGGTTTATTTCTACTAGGGCAGCTGGTTCTTCGGGCCGCCCCCTACAGTAAAAGCGCTGAATTTTCCACATTGTGCAGCGATTACCTAACTTAAACCGCGTCCTCGGGGGGGGGGGGGGGCAAATATCTTGGCAAGAGTTCTTTCCATCTGATTTCAGTAATTATTTTTCAAAGTTTCAATCCGCAACAAAAATGTGTGTCGTTTTGAAGGTACAAGATTTCTCGAAGTCATTAATGGATTCTACACGTAAAACTACCTCGAAATACCAATGACTTTTGGTTCATAATGGTGGTCGCTATTCCAAAAAATCCCTACTTTTTTTAAAAATTTGGGGGGGGGGGGGGAACTCAAAAGAGGGGCTTTTTGCGACACATGTTCATAGGAAAAATAAAGTCTTATTATGACCTCTAAAATGCTTGGTTACAAGGACGACATATAATAATTGTTTCTGATACACCTTGTAGAACCAATGGAAAAGTTTGTTCGGTCCCTTTCGGTGTCTATTAATTCAATACGGCGGAATGGAATATCTCTTTCTCTTCTTCTGCATTGGTTTGATGGGGGGTAGTTTGAAAAATTCTCAAAATGGTGGACCTGAACAGAATGCTTTATATAATGAACCAAAGTCTCCTTTTTGATTGTATAGTATTTATGTGATGCTTTATCCAGAGAATGTTATAAGTGGCGATAGCCACCCCGGTCAAGTTTAAAACCCCAGAAGCAGTTGGGTAGCGGGACCACTTATTTTTTTACGAAAATCGCGAAAAAGGCTCTGAGCAGGATTTTTCGCATGTTCGGTTAAATACCGCTTATACCGTCGCTCAAAACCCCCTAACCCCCTATATGGCCAGAACGGGCCCAAAAGATCTATCAGATGGTATGAATTATTTTTGATTCATGGTTCAAGCAAAAATAAATCTTTAGAAAACCGTCTTTTTTTCGGTTCAATTTTGAATCGACCGCCAAAACCAATTATTCAATAAGTCACTCCACAGAGTAAACGCCTACACAAAAACCCCAGATAACCATATATTTATAGATTCAGAATGACTGGGAGATGATACTTCCGAAGAGTTTTAAATTATTTCATTCACGTAAGGAAATAAACTCGAAAATAAGCATGGGCCAATCAGACCCCCCTTCAGTGTTGCCACAGACCGAAGCCTGAAAAAAGTCCACACCATCACCGCTTGACACCAGGGACAAATCAAATCACGTAACACTGCAATCACTGCATAACATCAACACCCGGCTATCTTTATTCTGACATTTGACCCACGGTTTTCGTTCGAGTTTTAACAATTAATGACTGTCAAACGGGCCGAAGTAATAAATGGCTAAACTAAAACAGTAGCAAGAAATTCTTCAATAGTGTTATTTCTGTGATGACGGTACTTTCAGTTTCAAGCCGTGAAATTCGAGTTCGAAGCTCAAGACCTAACCCCCAATTATCACCCTAGAGGGGGCAAAAGTTAATAGTAGTTGTTTCCAGTTGATTTGCATTTTAAACTTGTTCTCTTGCTTTTGTCATTTTCTTGTGCCAATTTGATGGTGTGTGAGAGAGTGCGATACTATTTCATCAGTTCATCCGAGTCACCTGAATCATATAGGCTTATCTGAAATCTAAGATAATTCAGTGCAGTCCCACCCCCACGTAGCCTATGAGTCCCATCATTTCTGCGCCAGAATTTCTAGCCTGATTGAGTTATCTCTCATGTCCCTGTGTTGTGTAGGTACTTTGATTTACTTCAATTCCTTGTTACACTTCAATGATTGCGGGGAAAAAAACCGCGTACAATCACAGTGTACTCTGTCTCCACACCGGTAGTGTACACATTCCAGTTTGAGAGGAAACATGTAGGCAAGTACATAGCTCTGGTTTTGGTGTGTAACATCCAGCTAGTGTCCTATTTTGAAACCTGATTTGCAGTAAATGGTGGTTTTGATTATAGACAATCATTTGCGGAACTCAGTTCCAAAGCTAAATCATCGATGGAACTCAGAGCTGCGGAAACTTTTTTCGGAAATTTGCAAAACTCCCAGTGCGGGTATGGTGAGCATCTTGTAGTGATTTAAAATTACTTATAGTTGTTCCTTTGCAAGATGCAACTTGTTATTTTATGATGAAGCAGTAGATGTGTTCAAGCTGTATCTAGCTTACAGCGTCAATTACTGCGGTAAGTCATCAATCTGATCTAAATGTTGACATTTCTGGCCATGCAACAACTTTAGTAAAAAGTACAAATTACAGTTGGAGAGCAAGAATGTGGTATTTATCTCTTGATGCTCGAGTGAAACAGCCAACTTATGTTCTACTTTGAAACTTGATTTGCAGTAAATGGTGGTTTTGAGTCTCAGACCATCATTTGCAACCTCAGTTTTAACGTTAATTCATTGATGGAATCAGAACAGTGGAAAACTATTTTTTGGAATTGCAAACTTTAACTGTTGGTAGGTAGTACCCTGTGGTGAATAAGTCTGATAAAAAATTGCTCACTTTTGAAACCTGATTTGGAGTGAATAACAATCCAAAAAACTACAGAGGTATTGTTTGCGTTTGCAGACACATTGTGCTCAGCAACCAGCAACACCAATTTCTCATGCCAGTTTCTTCATTGGTGATAAAGTTATTTTATGCTGGACTGGAAAAGGTTGTCTTAGCCTCAAGAGTGGGTCAAGGCTTGCATTCCACTAAAAATCAAACTAAGCAAGCTGCGTGGAAATTGAATTGCGCAGATATTACTCATGAATTTCATGCGCAGATTTTTTGTCAGGCGTAGTTGAAATAATGTCAGTGGCTATGGACCCATTCTCACTGTTATTAAGTATAGATGAATGGCTTTCAAAGCCAGTGGACCCTTCATCTACTAATCTTGCCAGTAACAATGCTAAATGCCTTTTCACCTGACACGGCGTAGTGAAATAAGTTAGCTACAAACAAAGACTTTCCATTCTGTGTGAGTGCTTGTCGCACTGTGTCTGTACTCTTTAGAATAGCAGTGCGTACCTACAGGCAATTAGGAAGTTCAAGAGTACAACAATAAGAAAGTTAAAATTTACCACAGGCTCATACCTACCAACAGTAAAAGTTTGCATTTCCAAAAAGTAGTTTCCGCTGGTCTGAGTCTCATCGATGAATTAACTTTAAAACTGAGTTCACAAATCAAACCACAGTCTTGGAATCAAAACCACCATTTTACTGCAAATCAGGTTTCAAAAGAGAACATTAGTTGTTTGTTACACTAAAAACCAAAAAGACAGTATTTGTTTTCTCTCCAACTGCAATCTATTCACTACGCATGGAGAGACGGAGTCTGCTGTGATGTTGTAAGTACACAGTATCCTCTACTCTAATCGGAGTGCAACAAGAGATGGAAGTGAATCAAGTACCTATTTACGCAAAACAAGACCTTAAACTTGGGGATAACTCAATCAGGCTAGCAATTTTGGCATAGAAATGATAGGACTTCACACAATCATTTTAGACTTTCGATGAACCTGTGATTCATGCGGGACTCAAATGCACTCTTATTAATAAGTACCTATTTATCTTTAAATAAAATACAATAGTAATAATACAGCACACCATATTGTTTGGACTGTATGAGCCATTATATGCAACCTCTAAAATTTGTTTATAATCATAATAAAAAAATAATGTGTTGTGTGCTTTTGAATATTGGCACGTGACTTGATATAAGTTCACGATCTGGCTCATAGAGTGAGCCACAAATCACACGCTTCTACAGTGACTCTATAAGATTCACACTTTGGAGTTTTTAGCTGTTGTCCATTTTGCTGCCTCACAAATCACAAAATTATGGTATTGTGAGGTATTTCAGGACGTGCTTTTGAGGCACCACGGGGGCATTGCAGTGGTGCGCCAAGGGGGGGGGGGGGTTCCCTTTCTTCGGGCGGCAAAATTAGGGTGAACAAGTAAAAAAAAAATGAAAAAAAAGGGTTATTTCTAGCAATGTACTTCCCAAGACAGCAAAATCAGTGGGTACTTACAAGCGAAAAAAAATATTCAATTTCATAATTTTGAAGGGCGGTCAAATTGCAATCTTGTCTCCCCCTCCGGAAACCTCGGCACGCCGTGGGAGGCAGCCATGATTTTATTGATGAAAATTTCATACGGGCAAGTTTGTTTGCCTCGTTTTTTTTAACATAAAAAGCTAAAAAAAAACAAAACAAAAAAACCGATGCACCTGAAATTGGTTTTAAGGTGATTCTATGGCAAACTCCCGAAAATTACACGTGATTTTTTCTTTGCATACTTTCGCCTTTATTTTAGAACCAATTGGCCCGTTTATGGCTCAAAATCAAGCAAAAAATTAAAGGTGTGACATTAGTCTCTTATGTCTGTTCAGAGAAATCAGCCGAAACCGTCAAAAAACGGTCTTTTCGGAGCCAGCGACAAGTAACGCCATCTAGATTAAATTCGGGAGTTGCCATTCACCTTAAACGAAGTGCTAGTTGTTTCAGAGTGGCTGTAGGCACAATTCTGTGAACTGTTTCGTCAAGGATTTTACGCCATTAGAAACGGACACATGACAGAAACAAGCGAAATTTACTCACCGGGACAGTTGTACTAGAATTATGTGTCCAGATAACCACTCTGAAACACTTGCTTTTTTGTTTAAACCAATTTCCTCTGAATTAATCATAATTTTGGATGTGAGGTTGAAACAAACGAGGGCAAGCAAGCTAGAATCAATCTAATGGTTTGTTTATTTTCTTACCTATCAATACATTTTATTTTGCATGCGCGCTGGCAGAAAAGGGCAGACCGGGACCCACCACCCCCCCCCCCCCGAAGAATTTGGAAAATTCAATGGACAAACATAACCAGGACAGAGTGTCCTAGAAAGAAAGAAAGGGTTGAACTGACATTGCTGTGTAGAGGGATGATTACTTTGTCACTCATTCGTAATTTGTTGCATATTCATAATATAATAACAATAAATAAATAAATTTACATCCGAGCTATTGTCATCTTCAAAATACGCACAGCGAATAAACGGCAAAGATAAGGTCCAACTACTATGCAAATGTAGGAGGCTGCCCTCAAAGGAGAACACTGCTAATTGAAAGCACGTGAAAAAAGAATCTATTGGAGCACTGAACATATTGGTTTCTGTTTCTGCATACCTTTACTTTCACATTCAGCATACCTATATTTTATTTCCTTCTCATAATGAGCATCGTAAAATTATATCATATTCATTGGTTTCTCTCTGGGAATTTGAGATATAGACCAGCAGTACTGAAACTAGCGGTTCTAAGAGCAGAAATCAGTCACTTTGCGCTCACTTCAGAGGCGGCTTTTGCAATCTGGCAACACTTCATTCACTCCCTTTAAAGTCATGAAAAGGGTAGAAATATAGGGGCTGCACAGCGCTCTCTCTCAAATCAATATTTCACAAGGGGTTAAATGAAGGAAATGCATCGATGCCAAGTTGCACGCGCCGCCTCTGACTCTGTCGTTGCTCAAAGAATGCCATGAAAAAAAAACAAACAAAACAAAAAAAAACTTTGACTACAAAATCAGCTTGATATGTCACAAAAAAATCCAAACCCTCTGGGTTTAAAAAAAAGAGCCGGTCTAGTTAAAAGACCTTTTCTTAGGGATTGATACACAAAAAAAAAAAAAAAAAACTAAAAAAAACTAAAAACCAAAAATCTGCTCCTAAATCTGATTAAAAAAAAAAAAAAAAAAAAAAAAAAAAAAAAAATGCTATGATATGTGCTGCGATCAAGTCTCAGGTTCTGTTTCATCTTTCTTCAAGGTTTCTTGTGACCAAGGTGTCATTTTGGGCTTTACATTGCGTTTACCGTCCAAACATTGAAGATCGGTCGTGTGTGGTGTGGGGGGGGGGAAGGAGGGTATGCATTATTAATCCAGCACGTTTTGATATCCGATGCGATCAGTCCCAAGTGCACTCTCTTCCTACCTTTAATCTAAGGTGCCCTTTAATAATGGGGGGAAAAAAAACTTGAGCCGGCAATTTTTTTGCTTCCTTCGTCTATCCCGTTTCAATTTCACATCGTATCGTCGACCCGTGATTCATTAAATGAAAAGGTGGACAAAGATTTTACCAGTCTACTCTACAATTTGTAATAACTGTAACATATTATGCCTTTAAAGAAAACGAGTGGAAGATGGCCTAGCTATACTGAAACCACGTTGATGAACAAGGGATATGCTATCCCAGTATAAATGGGCCATACTGGTCCACAACCAATTCTTCATGTAGTATGGATGTATGGCTATATCGGAGTGACGCTTACGGCGTATTGGTTATGGACCATTTAAACATCACGGTTATGACTCAAATGGTACAATGAATATCCTTGAGTACTATAATTCTTGTAATAAACTTAATTAAGAGCACCTTGAACCAAAAAAAGGCAAAAATGAACATTTTGATACCCTAAAGGGTCCTACTTCTCTCGTGAACAGAAAAATGTTATATGGTCAACGATCATACTTAGCATTCACTTGAATCACTTTTACTTAGACCTCCGTAGATCAGCGCTGGTATCAGCAAAGGAATAGGAGCAAAAAAATTGCCGGCTCAAGTTTTTTTTCCCCCATTATTAAAGGGCACCTTAGATTAAGTGTAGGAAGAGAGTGACATTGGGACTTGATCGCATCGGATATCAAACGTGCTGATTAATATTGGCAGCCCTACCCACACCCCCCCCCCCCCCCCCCCACACACACACACGACCGATCTTCAATGTTTGGACGGGTAAAACGCCAATGTTAAAGCCCAAAAGACACCTGTGTCACAAGAAACCTTGAAGAAAGATGAAACAGAACCTGAGACTTGATCGCAGCCACATATCATTAGCATTTTTTTTTTTTTTTTTTTTTTTTTTTTTTTAATCAGATTTAGGAGCAGATTTTGTTTTTTAGTTTTTTTAGTTTTTTTTTTTTTTTTTTTGTATCAATCCCTAAGAAAAAGTTCTTTTAAACTAGACCGGCCTTTTTTTTTAAAACCCAGAGGTTTTGGATTTTTGTATTTAATCTACTGTGCGCGGTGAGGGCCGCAGGCGGACCGCAGAGCGACGAAGTTGAGAATAAGAAGAGGAAGAAGTAGTGGGAAGAGAGAGAAAGAGTGAGAGATTAGCTAGCCGACAAGGCGGAGAAGTCGTGCGGGAATGAAAGAAAAGTGTCACTCAACTTTTGATGATATCTCTGTCTCTCGCCAAGTCTCCTTCATCTCTCTCACACTCTCTCGTCATTTCCCCTATCTCTTGTTTTTTTCATTTCATCCTCTCCTTTCGCCGTGTGAGCCTAAACTTCTCCAGACGCTTATCACAGAGTATTTTGTTTTTGTTTTGTTTTTTTTTTTTTCGTTTTTATTTAACGAATAATTAAGGACGAACTGCTCAGGAAGAACTGAATTTCACACGTATTTTCCCTATTTCCAGAAGAAAATTACAAAGGAATAGATTGGGTAAATAAGGAAATACATAAATTTATGAATAAAGAAATCGTAACTTTATACATTTATATGATTTAATGAACAGTGGCATGTGGCAACTTCCATCATTATTCAAAAAGGCCGGAGAACAACCCTAGAGTGGCTTTGGAGCGCTGAGAAAGTGTGTGAACTCCTGCGGCTGGTCTCGATAAAGCTCTTCAACTGCTTCGCCCTAATTACGCGATGCTATCAAAACTTCTCAACGTGACACTAGACCACCCTCACCCGCACTGTTGCCAGAAAGCCACTGTCGATCCAAGCTTTCTATGAGAACACACTTCCATTTAAAAATGGCAGGGCGAATGAGCCAATTATCGTCCCCGAAAAGGAACTATGATATTTCTGAACAAAAGGATCGGCCCGCTGCACAGTGTGTAATTTTGGCAATCTAGCGCCCGAAAACCTCCAAAAAGTATATTGGCAGATCATTGAAAGAATATCTGATATTGACAAATTAGAAGTACGTGGAGCAAGAAAATAGCATCATATTTATGACCATAAAGCACCTTTTAAAGGGTAGGGGGGTCCTCAAATTCATCAAATTTAGTGAACGCGAATCATACATCAGCCGGCGAATCTCAGAAACACAAGGGAAAAAAACAATACACATAGATAGATTCAAATGAAATTTTCGCATGATGTACTCAAAAATACTCGATTTTCCTTTAAATTAAAAGAAAGCTGAGAGTCTCTACTTTCTTTATCTGGAAAGACATCCTGCGAATTTTTGCGATTTTAAAAGTTGCGAGCATAAACGTGATCGTCATAATCGATCGGTTTTTCCTGCAAATCTGAGAAATGTAAAATAAACCGTAAACATGGATAGATTCAGATGAGAATTTCGCATGATGTACTCAAAAATACTCGATTTTCCTTTGTATTAAAAGAAAGCTGAGAGTCTCTGCTTTCTTTATCTGGAAAGACATTCTGCGAATTTTTGCGAATTTAAAAGTTGCGAGCATAAATAGAAGGCAAAGTTGATCTGTTAGTTCTGTGCTCCTCAGAAACGCAGTATTAAAAAACAAGTAAACATATTTAGATTCAGATGAGAATTTCGCATGATGTACTCAAAAATACACGATTTTCCTCTGTATCAAAAGAAAGCTGAGAGTCTCTACTTTCTCTATCTGGAAAGATATCCTGCGAATTTTTGCGATTTTAAAAGTTGCGAGCATAAACGTGAACGTCCTAATCGATCGGTTTTTTCTGCAAATCTGAGAAATGTAAAATAAACCGTAAACATGGATAGATTCAGATGAGAATTTCGCATGATGTACTCAAAAATACTCGATTTTCCTTTGTATTAAAAGAAAGCTGAGAATCTCTGCTTTCTTTATCTGGAAAGACATTCTGCGAATTTTTGCGAATTTAAAAGTTGCGAGCATAAATAGAAGGCAAAGTTGATCTGTTAGTTCCGTGCTTCTCAGAAACGCACTATTAAAAAACAAGTAAACATCATTAGATTCAAATGAAATTTTCGCATGATGTACTCAAAAATACTCGATTTTCCTTTGTATTAAAAGAAAGCTGAGAGTCTCTGCTTTCTTTACCTGAAAAGACATTCTGCGAATTTTTGCGATTTTAAAAGTTGCGAGCATAAAAGTGATCTCATAATCTATCCATGTTTTCGGTTTATTTTACATTTCTCAAATTTGCAGAAAAAACAGATCGATTATGACGTTCACGTTTATGCTCGCAACTTTTAAAATCGCAAAAATTCGCAGAATGTCTTTCCAGATAAAGAAAGTAGAGACTCTCAGCTTTCTTTTAATACAAAGGAAAATCGAGTATTTTTGAGTACATCATGCGAAATTCTCATCTGAATCTAATGATGTTTACTTGTTTTGTAATAGTGCGTTTCTGAGAAGCACGGAACTAACAGATCAACTTTGCCCTCTATTTATGCTCGCAAATTTTAAAATCGCAAAAATTCGTAGGATGTCTTTCCAGATAAAGAAAGCAGAGATTCTCAGCTTTCTTTTAATACAAAGAAAAATCGAGTATTTTTGAGTACATCATGCGAAAATTTCATTTGAATCTATCTATGTTTATTGTTTTTTTCCCTTGTGTTTCTGAGATTCGCCGGCTGATGTATGATTCGTGTTCACTAAATTTGATGAATTTGAGGACCCCCCTACCCTTTAAAAGGTGCTTTATGGTCATATATATGATGCTATTTTCTTGCTCCAGGTACTTCTAATTTGTCAATATCAGATATTCTTTCAATGATCTGCCAATATACTTTTTGGAGGTTTTCGGGCGCTAGATTGCCAAAATTACACACTGTGCGCTGTAGCAAAAATGTGCAAGAGCCGCATATTGCTTCTTGGAAAGCAACCTTCTGCACATTCGGCAACGCCGAACGCTAACAGCGACATCATTACCCGGCCTTTAATTCAAGCGTATATTATAAGTGCGGCGCGCGGCGCGTGGCAAGAAAGTACCCTGTATGCATGAGTTTGAGTATATCAAAGCGACTTTTCTGCCTTCGAGTGACGTGTTTATATTTAGGCCGAACAAGCTTGTCGCGACTGGTAAAATTTTGTTGATTCCTGTCAGTCAAACTGTGTATTGTCAACCACCTGACTTCAATCACTTCGGAGTGTTACAAAGTCGCGATATGCCCTTCAGCTCGAAGGAAACATTAGTGCATGCATGGGTACGACATAATCCATAATGTCACATTCCGGTGTGTTAGCGTTAGAGTGATCGATGTGAAACAGCCGATTTTGGGACGACTCAAATGAAGCCAGCCTCGGGCCATTATAATTAGATACACTATCTTAGGTGTTTTACGCATCTTTTCTATTTCAAATATCTCATTTTGGATCAATTCATTCCGCGGGAAATTTTTGGTTTTTTCTTTCTTTCGACTAACGTGGAACAGCTAGATACTGAACGGTATTTGTACATCTGAGTTTTATTTTCTTTTCTTAAAGGGAAGTTTGAGGAAAAAGTAGGATAAACAAAAAACTCATGAGTGCTTGTAACAGTAAAGTTTTAGTATTAAGTACTAAACAGTATAAATAGAATCAAAACTGGTCTCCAAAATCTTAATTTTTTTCTTTTTTTGCTTCTAAGCGAAGAAAGCCTAAAACAATTCAAACTCCTTTTCTTGAAGGAGAGGATCCAGGAACGCTCCGAGGCGGAGGGAGCATTTTGAGATGCAAGACGGTGTTCTGAGAAGACTCCCACTCGGAGAGGAGTCTGGGGTCCTCTCCCAGGAAATTTTGAAAATGCAAGCTTCTCTAAAGTTATGTTTAAGCTTTATTTGCTCTCCCAGTTATTCCTTCATTTCATAGAATGCGTTGCCAAGAAAGAGTTGCGAAGTTAAATCATCCTTCAAGCTGTTTCTTATTGTTACTTTCTTTGGATCTACGGAACCATTTATTTTGAAAACTCGAGCTGCTCTGGAGCTGTTTTTTGGTTTCTTTCAATTTCTCAAATCCTCTTGCGATTTCCTGGAATGTCATGCACCGAAAATCGTTAAAATAGAAGCTTCTGTGGATGTACTTTTAAGAACCTAAGGACCTTTGAGGCCATTTATTTCCCGGAAAGCCTTACTTAGAAAATTTTGAAAGATTGAACATCTCTAATTTTGTTATTAAGCTTCTTCAGAGACCTCATATATAGATATTTGAATTTTTCTACTTACTGTTTTCTCCCGTCAAAGGGAATAAGGATTAAGGAGGAGATAAAATTAACAATGGCCCACTTTACTCAGCACGCAATTCACTGGAGCAAACTTTGAGCTTTCTGTTTTCTTCTTCCCTTTCCCCTTTTTTCTTTTCCCCTTTTCCCCTCTTTCTCTCTTTTTTTTTGCCCAAGGGGCGGGGGGGGCTGCCGTCGAGGCCCTCTGGATCCGTCCATGTTTCCTTGGTTTCCTTTTCGGAGGGGGCGTCCATTGAGGAAGCATAACCGAGTTTTCTAAATTCTGAAGAGCACTTCAGAGCACACCTGGTGTTTTATGGGTCCTTCTGCCGTCGTCCGCCTCTATTATTGTTCTAACGAGTAAAACCACCCGATCTTCTCGCTGCTTGGACATCGGAGACTCAAACGACCTGTTTTGACGGTCGACCGGCCATTATTTTTGGGGCCCATCCACCCGCCCCTCCAGATCGCGTATCAAGGAAGCTGTATCCGAGATCCACGTGTATATCAGTATATATATCGAATTCATTTGGTCCATAAATTGGGATTGTCTTATCCGGGACTAAGTCAAACGGATAATGAAAATTTATTTGCTCTTTCTCCCCCCCTCTCTCTCTCTCTCTCTCTCTCTCTCTCTCTCTCTCTCTCTCTCTCTCTCTCCCTCTATCTCAACTCTTCACCATCCCACCCATAGTCTCTAGGAGCGTAGAGATAGTAGCTTGTATACATCGGAGATACAACTCACTACATTATGTAGTTTTCGTACACGCCCTGCATTTATCACTGTGCTTCCCCGTACTTTTATACAGAGTGTTTCAGGTTTTACGACAGGAAGTTCTGGAGCCGATTTTTCAAAACAATTTTTTTCTAGAAAAATGAGTATTAAAATGCCTCCCCTCTGAGCTGCATTTATGAGAGTTTGGAATTAAAAATTGGGTTTTCTTTTTAAATTTTGGCTTACTCGTCAGTTAAATTTCACTCAAATTTGTTACCGTGCGCACTTTTATAGGAGTAAAATTCATTGATACCCTTTGATCCACTATAAATCAAGTCTGCATTACTGTTTTGATATACTCTTGAGCGTTTGATGGCGTAACTTTCCTGTTAACGATGGAATGCATCTAATTTTATTGAAATTGATTTATTTGAGTTTAAAAACTTTGACACATCGTAGCTCTGAAGGGACGAAATTTAGGATCAATGTTTTTAGAAAAAAAGTATTATTTTGATTTGAAAAATTGGTTCCAGAGTTTCCAAATGTTAAACCTGATACACCCTGTATACAGGGTTTAGAAGCTCGAGCAAAACTGCAGCAGACCGGCAGTGTTGTTAACAGGCCTCTCGAATGGTACACATAGATCTTCCAGCGGCGTCAATTTCAGCCACGTTCCGGCGCTGCTCCAATATGATTTACGACGCTTTATTTTTCTCCAAAGCATTTTTGCACCCTTCTCCCCCACCATTGTTTTTTTTCTCCTGGTCGAATTCAGTAAGGTATATCCCTGTTTTGGATCTGTGTCGAGTGGATTCAATGCTGCCGTGTTGCTTTTGTAAAGTGTCTTAAAAAAGTCCGGGAACACTCCTGTAACTTTTGAACGGTTTATTTTTAAAGAACCAAATTTTGCAGTTAATCTATTATGCCCCTGATGCACTTTTGAGTATGGTTAACATTTTTAAGGCCCTGCAGCTGGGGGGGGGGGAACTAGAAGGACTCCCCCCCCCCCCAAAATCGAATATTTCAAATGATGATCCCAATTTTTAATTACATAGTTGCAAAATGCAAAGAGCATAACAATTGAAGACTTTTAGCGCAAACCGCAGGCCAATATCGTTTTTCATTTTTGATATCGAATTTCCAAGTTTGGTTTAGAGTTGTTTTTAAAAATTCAGACTTCCGTCAAAAATTATCCAAATTTTAAAAACTTTGGCTGTCAAAGGTAGATTTTAAAAAAATCGATATCTCGAGTGCAAAAAAACCATATCCACCTCCAGTTTGTGCCAAAAAGCTCAATTAGTTATGGCCTTTTGATCGATGTATCACTCAATAGGGATCGTCTCACGGGATTTTTCAGATAGCCCCTCGTGAGGGGCAAAAACAAAAATGAAAATGTTTGGGGGCTTCGAAACCAAAATTTGACTGAATTTTTATTATTCTTGTATTTTTCTCTGAAAATAACTTGCTTTTTGGAGTATTTTAGAGTATTTGCTACTTAAATTCTGACTTTTCAAAGAGGGGTAATGCTTTTTCTGGAAATGGGTCGAAATCAAACTTTACGATTCTATTCATCGGAAACAAAAAATATGACATCGACCTGCGGTTTGCACCGAAAGTCGTAGAATTTTACGCCTTTTCAAACGATATATATTAAGTTGTCATTTTAAATTATTGAATTCGAGAACGGGGGATCCACCTTCGCGCCCCCTGGGGAGTAAGGGTAGTTGCTACTCCCCTATAAAATTAGCCCCTCTAAATGATGGAGAATGGCGCGAACCGCAACTTTTCATCTTCTATAGGAAAAAAGTTATGAGTGGTGTGTAGCAGCTTTCTGGTCAACCTGTATATATATATGTATGGAATGGTTTTTGGGGGGAAAAGGTTAATTTAGTAACTGGGGTGCTCTTACGCACAGTTCCTTATTTCTCAAGAATGCTTGGTTCTGGAAAAAGCAGACCTGCATGAGGCCTTTTCTTTTTAAAGACTGCGCATTATTTCATAGATATGCTGACCGCGTGTACGTGCACCTTTTCTATAAAACAGTGGGGGGGGGGGGGGGGTTGGATTTGGCCAGAGTGAGGGTCAAATATCCGTGGAATGGATATTGAATGGAATTTCAAAACTCAATCCATCATGATTGGTTGATGTTTTGATCCTCCGACCGTTTTTGAATTTGACTCATGTATGTACGTGCGAAGACCATATATTTTGGATATTTGGGCTGTGAAAGTGCGGTCTTCATCTTGTTTCCAAGATTTATTGCTTTAGGAGGAGGGGGGACGAGGAATCATGTCGATCTCGTTCAGGGGTCTTTCAAACATACTACAATGAGTGTAGTGTAGGAAATTCCAAATGCGCGTTTTCTTGGATGTTCGGTGTTTGTGTCTAAAATGAATTTTACAAGTCTTATAGTGGTTACTGGATTGAATAAATAAATAAATAAATAAATGAATAAATAAATAAATAAATAAATAAATAAATAAAGAAATCAGTAGAACTTAGCCAACAACTGTTTCGAAACATAGACTAAAGTTTAAAAGAGAGATAGCGCTAGCAACACTGAGAAAAATTTCCTGTTGCCGCAACCGGACGTCTTAATAATACTTACTTAACCTCGATTCCTGTTATTTTAACAAGAAATTCCTGTTATTTTGATCGGAACTTGATCGGAACTTGATCAGAATACCTGTTGAAGTAACAGGAATTCCTGTTGAAATAAAAGTATTTCCTGATGAAACAACAGGAACTTCGGTCAAGTAAGTATTAACACGATGTCCTGTTGAATTAACTGGCAAATTTTTCTCCGTGAAGGGTCATGTGAGATTGTGTGAGGTATAAAATATGGTACGAATGAACGGATCAAATAATCGATTGATAAATAAATAAATAAATAAATAAAAAGAAAAAAAAAGTCAGTCGAAACTAGCCATCAACTGTTCAGAAACATAGATTCAAGATTAAAAGAGAGATATAGCGTTAGCGAGGGTCATGTGAGATTTTGTGCGAGATAGAAGATGGTACGAATGAACGGAAAAAATTGGAAACAAGTATACTTTCATATGAAAATAACGCGTGAATGAATATACGTGGCAACCATGCGCAAAGGGTGACAATTCCACTCACGATGATCCGACAACCACGCGAAAGAAAATTGGTTATCATTCAGCGGTCTGGTCTTGAAAGGAGCTGGTAATCATCTTGCGCCTTCAATTCACAGATTATGCAAAAACGGTACCGCCATGTAGGAATAGTTATCTCACAGTTACTCCACTTACTCTCGGTGTTATTGTGAGCAGGTACTGAGTTAGGCTCAGAGCGTTTGTAAGAACTCGGGGGCTTGGAGCTGCGATGGGATCGGTGCTTTCGATCAGGGCTGCCGTTTTGCGTATAATCAATGCTATTTTTTCTATTCACCGATGATTCCACCGGTTGAGAAAAGATTGCACAGTTCAGTTCAGTGTATGACTGTAATGCACGAAAATACTCGCATCTGTAATCTTTCCTCAATCGATGGAAATGCCGCAAATTAATTAAAATATCCGCGAGTTTTTTAAAGTCATCGACGACTCCACCGGCTGAGAAAAGATTACAGATGTGAGTATTTTCGTGCATTGCAGTCATACACTGAACTGAACTGAGCGTAATCTGTTCTCATCCGGTGGAATCATCGGTGAATAGAAAAATAGCATTGATTATACGCAAAACGGCAGCCCTGCTTTCGATAGATGACCAGAAAAGCCATGCGCCAAAATTAGCTCTACTCAAGACAAATGACTGCGGGACATCAGGAAAATGCAAATGTATGTTCGCGAAAATCATTCAAAAGCAAATTTTATTATTCGGTTTGAATGAAGATTTTCACCCGAACCAATGATTTGGTATTTTTTTATCGGACCCAAACTGTTTGCTCGACACCGTTTGTTTGACACCGAAGCAGTCAGCATCCGAACATCGGAATGGGTGTCCTCTTCGCGAGTAGAGGCAAAACGCGTAACTCAACGGTGAGAGACAACAATAACATTTATTCCCGATTGATTCGAAATGGTTTCGTGGATCCATGTTTGGTGTACCCCAGTGGCGTAGCCAGGAATTTTTCGAAAGTGGGGGAGGGGTCCGGGGTCAGAACATTGTCAAGAGGGGGGGGTCCAAATATAACATTTTGATCAGTTAATCTGAAAACGCATAAAAAGACCTGTTTTAATGCAAATGTTGGTGTTGAGAGGGGAGTTATGCCCCCCCTCCCGGCTACGCCACTGGTGTACATAGAGAATTTCCGAACTTCAAAGATTCACCCGGACCGAATAATAAGATACGCTTTTGTTCATAGCTCTGTAGCGTAGTCACTAAAACAGTCTTATAGCGAATTTTCGCGACTAATACATTCGACAAAACCATTGCCAACCTACGCATGACAACAGTGGATGACACGAAAATGGACCGTGTTTTTCGAACTTTTTCGGCGTTTTCAGTCATCGATGGCATCAATTCGATTTTGAATTCAAGTCCGGAGGTGAATTCGAAATCGAATTGATGTCATCGATGCCCCGAAAACACATCTAAAAACACAATTGAGTCTCCTCGAATATACAAATACATAATATTAAAAATACAAAATACAACAATACAATATATCAAAACGTTGCCGGACTAATATGTAACGCGCGAGGGTGGTCTTTTTGCGATTAGTAGGAGTCGCCGCATCTTTAGTATGCACTACTCTATACCTCATTAGATAGTTTTTTTTTGTTCGTCGGGCGCCAATAATCGGTAATCGTGTCCCTCTCCTCATCTTATCCGTTTGAAAAACAAGTGCAATGATCGAGATTTGTTATTACTATAGTAAATGCGAGTATAGTAAATGGACGAGGAAGGTCATGAACCTCAATCGTAGGAAGAAAAACTTCCCCTTACAACGAAAATGTAGAGATCCCGGCTCGGGCGGGCTGCAAAAACGAGGTGGAACATGAAACATATTTTATGCGCGCAAAACAAGGTGGGGTTTTTAATGTAGCCCGAGCTTACGAGCTCCCTTAAAAGCCCTTGAAAGTGTTTTTCCCACAGCCAGGCGTCACATTAAAAATTATTTCCCTTCCACTCTCGCAAAGGTTTCCACAGCTCTCTTTCTCTCTCTCACCCTTTCTACCTTTTAGTCCCCCCTTCTCTCTCTATCCTGAAGGCTTCATAGTTTTACCCTCCACGTTGTTCTCTGCATCACACTTTACAACGAAAGATGTGCTGCCTAATTTCAGTAACACAACCACGGACCGCCTCTTAATAATTAGGACCGCTTCATTACCATTTTTATTGGAGCCGTTTTACGGTAACGAGTTTCAAGTTTTACACTTATTTTGTTCCTTATCTATCTTTCTTGGTCTTCTCTCTGTCTCTCTTTCTCTCTCGCTGATGGAACATAGCCGAAAGGAGTTTTCGTCGGGTTAGTCTGTTTCGGTGGGCTGAGGAGCAAAAGTGAAAGACGTGCTCGCGGCATGGAAAGAAAAAATAAAAGCCGCAAAGGATAACTGAAAATTTATCTGAAATGTATTTCTTTTTTTGCCCTGATGAAGCCTAATTTCTTTCAAAGGTTTATAGTTACAGGACAAACTTTTCAATGCACCCCCTCCACTCAAATTGGTGTAATCAAACTTGTTTTCACACTATTCCGCAGTTTGTGCGCGAAGATCGATTGTTGTGTCTTGACAACGCGTGTAGGGACTGTAGATTGTAGGGCCATCAGTGAGTTCCATGAAGTTGGCTTGGTCATGAAAAGCACTAATTATGGGACTAATACCAATAATTAGTGCTCAATTAGTGCTTTTTAGTGCTTTTTTCCGAAAGTTCGCCGGCCCTGAACTTTCCGCGTAATCGGTGAAAAACCGAATACCAAGCTAACTTCAGGCTGGCTGTGTGAACTTTTTTAATTACATTTCAGTGCTATTGGCAATAGTCTAGGCGTTTGTGGCTTAATTAGTGCCTCCTAATTATGTTTCGAAATGTAAAAAATACCCAAAACTTTTGAAAATACAGCCGGATAACCAAAATGGCAGGCAAACTTAAAGCTGGCTGTGCAACTTTCTTATTTATGAAGCAATACGTCTGAAACTTTCCAAATATTTAGTGCTCAATTAGTGCTTTCATTTTCCTTTTGATGCCAACAAGACCCTACATCATCCATCATGGCTAATCGCGAAAAACAAAATGGCAAGCTAACTTCAAGCTGGCTGTGTAATTTTTTATTTTTATTGCCAAAGTTCTGAAACTTCACAGATATTTAGTGCTTAATTAGTGCTTCCGAAGTCTCCTTTGCACATATCCGTTCCGACATTTCCTTTTTTAGCTATTCGCGAAAAACAAAATGGCAAGCTATAAGATCATAGAGATTCAGAAGCTTAATCAGGCAATTCAGAGAAACCAGCCCCGACTTTCTCCTAAGACGACGAAATTTATCTCAATAGATGCGTCTCAATTTGCACCCTAATCCTCACCTTTCCATAATTGATTGAACCCCCCTCCCTTAAAATAGCGTCAAAGATATGGGGTTCGACGAATATTTGAGAATATTCTGACGATTTGAATCGTGTCTTGTGTTTTCAAGAGGCGATGCCGCACGACCGCACTTTGTTTTGCCTCCTTCAATTCATTATACGTTTTGGGGTGCAATAAAATGTCAAGATGCATTTAAACGGGTCGGACCGGAGGGGTTCGGGCGTGCCTGTTGTCTTCAATAGGAAACGTTTCTCCATCTTTTTTTTTTTTTACTATCCCACCCTTTCCTTTTCCCCACCCGCCACCGTCCCTTTCTCATTTATTCCTTCTCAACTATCTCCTTATATCCTTCCCCGTCATTCTGCAGTCTCTCAAGGATATCACAAATCTACAATCGTTGTTGACCCTTTCATAGCTCGTATTTTGTAAGACACTTACTTATGAAAAATCGACTTATCAATTATGGAAAGTGCAATCAAAGTGAGGTTTTTTAATCGATAGTGCAAGAAAAGTGAAGACGATGCTACTTCAATTTATCTCCGAATCTTATTTTTGGCTAAATCTAAGAATTTAGATTGTGAATAAATAGTTCAATACGTTATATTAAGCCTCTGAACGTCTTATCTGAGGCCCAAAATTTCTCCAAAAAGGCGAAAAACTTGAAAATATAGCTAATGCATCACTGTTTGATCCCTTCAGGGGCAGTGGCTTATATTGCTAGCCACCTTATTCATATCATAATCAGTAATCATATTAAAAAATCAGCAAATTTTATTCGCACTAATACTTCAAAATGTTCAAAATACTTTCAAGATTCATAATCTGCCTCAAAAATTTGCCTAAACCTTCTAAAAAAAAAAAAAAAAAAAAAAAAAAAAAATATATATATATATATGACTATACATACTAGCGGAAGCCGGTCTGCGTTGGAGGGAAAATCTCAAAATGTCAACCCGCACTTGGTCTAAAAATAATGTTTACCGCTGTCCACTGTGCTACCACGGGGAAAATATTTTTTCCCCATTTTAAAACATCTTACCAACCGAATAAGGTGGCTAGTTACAATAGCCACTGTCACATTAGCTCAGGAAAAAAAAAAAAAAAAAAAAAAAAAAAAAAAGTTGGCTACCGACGTGACGCTTCATTTTCAAATGTCACAGGCGTACTCCCCCCCCCCCCACCTTCTGAATCCACCACTGCTGCCACCCTACAAACCCTACAGCGTTTCGGATGTTTTTCCTCTCTTTTCCTCCCTTTTCTTTTTTCGATTTAATTTATATTTCATCGATTTGCCTCGATTAAATCCCCCCCCCCCCCCCCCACGGAGCTGTTTCTTCGCTACTCTCTTGCTACGCCATTGTTGTCAGAGGTTTTCACCGAGTCTTATGACGCGTCACTTTTCGGACTTAATGATAGGTCAGGACGAAAGATATTAAGATCAGGCTCCTGTTTTTCTTAGTCATAGAGATTAAGAAGGGAAAAAAAGGAGCAAAGTGCGGAAACATAATTGCGAAGCAAAGAAGAGACACTCGTCACTCATACATTCTGCAACAGTTAAACGAGAGTACGAAGAAATAGACTGCGCGATGACTCGCGACTGATGTGCGAGGAAATGTCCCTCGCAGCGCGCCTGTTCAAAACTCCCGCGCGAGAAATAGGGCTAGCTCACACGAGCTGACTCCCTCTGCAGACTCATCTCGCCGCGCCCGCACCAGCCGCTATCCGGAGTCAACGTAAGGTTTGGCCTTTATGATCTAACATTTTGTTCGAATTTGATCTCTCTGTGTCTCTTGGACGCAACAATGCTTTCTAAGTCTCTATATTTCTCCTTTCTATAACTCCTTCTTTTCAAATCAAAAAATAAAAATGGTAAAAGAAGCTTTCTTCGTGAGACTGAGATATTGTCGCTATAAGTCAAGGCGTAATGTATACCCACCTGAGCCGTTATCATTACCTTAACGGAATGGAAAATCGAAAAATACCCATGCGCATTCGCATGGGCTCACTTTGTAAATTTAAGTCACTAAGGAAGGAAGGAAGTGAACTCAGTTTTTTCGTGTATCCCTCCTTTTGCGGGTGCACTTTATTATTCACCACAGGGAAGTACAGTACTGGGTGTCCCAGACCTACCGTACCAGGCCTTTTTCTCGGCCGCTATTCGACAAAGAAAGCTGAAAAATAGTAAACGAATGTATTTTGACGAGACAAATTCAAATTTTGGGGTTGGTTTCAAAGCCTCCCGACTATTTTTCAAGAGAGTTTTTGTGGGGATCGACCTCTTTTTGCAATTGGGGATCCCCGCTTTAAAAGTGAAATAAAAAGTTCAAATGTTGAGTCAGATTGGTACTTCTAATCCTGTATTACAAGATGACATTTGGTTTGTCAACTAAAAATCATTTTTGGGCCCCCAACTCCCCCTCAAATTAGCCCCCAAGCATAAATAACCCAATTTGTGCAAAACTGATCGTAAAATCGCCGGAAAAATTGTAGAACAGGCGTATTTTGGGTCAAAAAGCTCAAATTTGACGACTAGGCGCTGCTGGGGGGGGGGCGTGTCCTCGCAATTTGGGCCTCTGATAGACCAAGGTAAGACTTCATAGATTTGACGTAGCCGGCGAAAACGGATTATAGATCGGTAAGCATCTTAATTAGTCCCACCAGACGTCTAACTCGGTCTCCAGAGAGGTCGAGAGGAGATGTAGGGGGGGGGGGGGGAAGTAGGCCCTGCTCCCAAGAAATATCGGATGAAGTAAAAACTGTCGTAAAAACGCCGAAAAAATTGCTAGATAGCGGTTTACGAGATCACAGCTCGAATATGTCATGGTCTCATGACTCTCAGATACCCTTCGTCACTCTTAAAGGAGGAGAATGGGGCCCCGGGGGTACCACGAAAAAAATTTCTACAGCCCCATTTCTTGGTTTATCTTAAAATGCTTAGCATGACATTTTTTGCCTTGGCACCCCACCTTTTAGAGTGCGACGCAGCTTGGGTTCCAGTCCAGGGAGTCCTGGGTTCATTAAATTCGCGCTTACTGACCCCGCAAACCGCTATATTTTCGGCGTTTTTCCGCCAATTTTTACTTCATATGATGTTTCTGGGAAGCAGGACCTACTTTGGGCAGCCCTCCGGCTTCCCCCCTACATCTCCTCTCGCTCTCTTTGGAGGCCAAGTTAGACGTCTGGTGGGACCAATGAAGATGCTTACTCATATATTCAATTCGTTTTCGCCGGCTAAGTCAAATCTATGAAGTCTTATCTATCAGAGGTCCAAATTGCGATGACACGTCTGTCGTCCCCCCCCCCCCCCACCGACTCCGTTATCACTCTCAGAGTGGCCGGGGGCTCCTGTAATCATCAAATTTGAGTTGTTTGACCTACAATACGCCTGTTCTAGAATTTTCCTGGAGATTTTACGATCATTTTTGCACAAATTTGGTTTTTTATGCTTGGGGGCTATTATGAGGGGGAGTTGGGGGCCCCAAAAAAAAAAAAAAAAAAAAAAAAAGGTGTCGAACCAAATGATATTTTGTGTTTTAAGATTAGGAGTAGACTTTGAATCAATTTTTTAACTTTTTTCGCTGCTGAAAGGGGGTAATTCAGTGCCTCCAGTAATCGTATGTGGATAACCACTCAGAGAACCTCCCTAATGTCAGCATAAAGAAAGTGAACAACTTGAAATGATAATTTCCCATTTGTTAGTATCACACGCAGCCATCACTCTCGCGCAATTTATAAGCATTTAATGAGTCATGGACTGAATTTCGTGAGCTTAGTGTTATCATCGTTATTTTCACCAGTTTTTGCCTGTAAATCGTTCATTAAATCGCTTACAGCAAAACTGTGCGACAGCTCAGGGGCGCGGGGACTCGTTCAATCTAGCAACCCTGCTCTTTTGTCATTTGAATCTATGCAAAATTATCGATACCAGGTGAAGCACAGCGCCTCACCAAAGAATCGAGTATTTTACACAGTTTTAAATGGATAAAATCCATTGTTGCCGCATGGCACGTGCCGCATCTGCAACAGCCTCAGTGCAGTGCATGGTCCGATGTAATTAAGCTTTTCAAGATCAACGAAATGTACTGGCGCAATAATCTCGGAGATAATACCGGTTCTTAAAGAGCGTAATTTATTTTCTACAAATTTCTTGCTTCTTTGTGGAAAACCACGTGAGAGCGGAGTTAGATGGAACTGTAGCTCGATTGAAATTTTCTAGTTAAGTCACCACAAAAACCGTGTAATACACGTCAAAACAACGTCTGTTGATAAGTGACGTCAACAAATAACTGAGAGACATCAACATCCCTGTAAATGTGAAAAAAAGAGAGAAAAAAGAGACGATCGTAAGTTTAGAGAGAGATGAGGGAGAGAAAACAAGGAAGAAAAGGAAGAGATGGTCAGAAGAGGTGGAGAGGGAGGAGGGAATTGAACCTTTCTTCGGAAGACACTCTATGCCGACCCTTCTCATTACGTCTGACAGTTTTATGGCACCCGAAAAAGGATGATGATCAGGAGGGGGTGAGGAATCGAGGTCTCACATACGGTACCGTTAAAATACAAGACAACTTCTCGCAGTATAATCTCATCAGTCGGCAGTTTTGTTAATCAATTTGGTTACCGATTGTTGATTGTTGAGCAATATCGAAGTTGATATGAGCAAGAGCATATTTGGAAGTACTAACTCAGCACTAATATCCACAATGTTTCAGAATGTTGGCACTAAAAATAAAAAAAAAAGTTACTCAGCCAGCCATTATAGCTTGCCATTTTGTTTTTCGCGAATAGCTAAAAAAGGAAATGTCGGAACGGATATGTGCAAAGGAGACTTCGGAAGCACTAATTAAGCACTAAATATCTGTGAAGTTTCAGAACTTTGGCAATAAAAATAAAAAATTACACAGCCAGCTTGAAGTTAGCTTGCCATTTTGTTTTTCGCGATTAGCCATGATGGATGATGTAGGGTCTTGTCGGCATCAAAAGGAAAATGAAAGCACTAATTGAGCACTAAATATTTGGAAAGTTTCAGACGTATTGCTTCATAAATAAGAAAGTTGCACAGCCAGCTTTAAGTTTGCCTGCCATTTTGGTTATCCGGCTGTATTTTCAAAAGTTTTGGGTATTTTTTACATTTCGAAACATAATTAGGAGGCACTAATTAAGCCACAAACGCCTAGACTATTGCCAATAGCACTGAAATGTAATTAAAAAAGTTCACACAGCCAGCCTGAAGTTAGCTTGGTATTCGGTTTTTCACCGATTACGCGGAAAGTTCAGGGCCGGCGAACTTTCGGAAAAAAGCACTAAAAAGCACTAATTGAGCACTAATTATTGGTATTAGTCCCATAATTAGTGCTTTTCATGACCAAGCCAACTTCATGGAACTCCATCAGTTGCTTGGTCTTCTCGTGTATTTGATTTCTGAAGCTCTGACCATTCAGCTCCTAAGTACCCTGATGTTCCTTTTCACTTCGATTTGTGCTTTTGGGGAAAAACGAATTTTTTTCTCATTCTTTCTTGCAAGTACAAACTCTGCTGTCTTAACCTACACTCATTAGACTTGATAACTTTTTTTTATGCTTATTAAATCTTCTGAGTGACGCAGAATGTTGGGATATCCTAAAGTACGGGGGGGGGGGGGTTAGATGCTGCTTCAGAGGACCATATAATTGAATCCACTATATTGCAGAAATAGACGTCCGCGCTAGTTTGTTCAAACGCTCGTCCCACCATTCGCACGTGGTTGTAGGAAAACCTATCCCGCTTTCTTCGCTTTCCTTCTTGGGCTCTGTCGATAACCTGATATAATCTTTTCAATATGCAAGCATCGAGAAGATGAATCATACCACCCTTTTTGGGAAAAGAAAATTCCAAAGCTCCATGAGTCGAAAAAAAATTGTCACGTTGACACCGCGATGACTATCCCCCCCCCCCCGAAAGTGTCGTGCATTTTTGGGGGGGCCGGGGGGGTACGTTAAGTAGATCTACGGTCCCACAGCTGAAATAATAAAATATGCTTGTGATTATTTATACGTACCATAAACAATTTTTATTATCTATAGGGGCGCTCGATGTTATGAGAGAGAATCAAGCCTCATTCCTCTCTGCTTCTTTCTTCGCGATAAACTTGCTATTTATTACGACGAAAACCTTTGTTGCGATGAGCGAAGAGGAGGGGAAAGGACAAGAACTTCAAATGCTTTTCGATGATGATCTCATAAGTTTCAAAGCTTTTTAAACATATATATTTAAAGTCTCAAGCTGTTAACGGCCTCTAAACATGTAAAGTCTCATCCCTTTTCTTCCTTTTTTACTCCATAAAAATCTCCTTGGGGACGAATAATGATAAGAATATGTATATATGTGTTTTTTTTCTTTCACTTTTTTTTCGCGTGTGTTAAGCATGGGATAAAGTTGCATGACATAAAGACTGTCGTACACTTACATGTCTTCGTAACTATAATTACACCGTCACAGTAAAATGAGCAATAAACAATTTGGTGGACTAAAATCAGCGAGGTAAATTTACGTAAGGGGTTAGGTTACTCAAATGTTAATTTTTCCCCAATTTGGCATATTAGAGCCTGAAATTGTTTCCTATAATTTTACTAACGTTGTAAAAAGGGTTTTTAAGGGGTGATATCTCCTGTTTTAGGTGACAGTTGAAACAACTTTAGGTGATCTTTGGTGACCAGATTTGCTGGGAAAGTGGATAGATGAATGCAGACCTGATTAATTTCCAACGTTGTCTACTGCGAGTCAGAAAGCGACTCACAGTACTGCTAATTTTTAGCTCCCGCACCGTAATCCACGCACCATTCTTTAAAAGAATAAATGCTTAAATTTGCTGCGGCAAAAGTTTAAAACATATCCATTCTTTAAATTATAAGAAACATTGCTCAAGTCATGAACTCTTTCGAGGATTCCTAAAATACCCTTCTCTAGTTTGGACTGAGTGAATAGCTTAAATATTCCGATCTCATATTTTCGACAAAGAAGCCTTGCAGTGATAAATCAGTCGAGAAATTTTGTATTTCGCGGCTCTAAGCCGCTTGTTCCTTCGGACAAGTAATAACCGATGCGATGTTATAGGAGGTAGCAAATATTTGTATAAAATACTTCAGGCCTTCAGAGACGGGGGTGTTAAGCGTAGGGAAATTTCTGAACGTGATTTTTGGCGTAAAATTAAAGGGTTCTCCGGAAATATATAATGCATCGCCTCCCCACCCTTCACCGCCACGGTGAACGTTTGTAGTTCGTAGCGTTTGCTGTTGTTTGTTAAACGTTTAGACGGATTAGAAGCGATTAAACAAAGGGGGGGGGGATGCGCTTATGGCGGGAAAGGAAACCTATAGGGAGTGTAAGAATTATGGTGCTGAGAGGAGGAGGGGTAGAATAAATAGATCCGTTCGGTAGAGTGACGCAACACGCAATAACAGGTTATCATCATATTTTTTCTTCTTGTTCTTTTTCAAAATTGTCGAAATTTTATGCGCCTATACAGCGCTAAAGGGCCAGTGATAGATCGTGCGATTTGGTGGCAATATTTTTCCTCCTTTTTAATCCATGTCCTGCAGTTGGGGACAAATATAATGACAGACGTCTCATAGAAGTAGGCCACCCATGATACTTATCTCAATGAATTTATGCATAGCAGGTGGCCTACCTCAAGGAGTTGTCAGACATTCTTTTTGTCTCCGACTGTACATCAATCGATTGTTGGTGATTCGCTCACTAGCGGTCTGTGGTTGGGGGAGGGGGGGGGGGGGGTCGCTCAAGCTAATTTCATGAAGGGCGTGGCTATCACGCATAGCTCATATCTCTGTTGTAATTAGATCGATATCAAACACTCATCAAGGGTATAATTGCAGTCTTGATGCAGCTAAGTGGTAAAAATTAGTCTTTTGCCCTAAAATCTGACAATGCTGATTCCAACTAACTAAATTATTTAACTCTGCTCTCCAAAGATTCTGGGTGCTGTCTTTTCGTCTCGTCCCCTACCCCTTCTCTTTTTGGGGGGGAGGTGGGTATGGAGGGAACTTTCGGGTCAAGAATGATGCAGGGACTCAGGAAAGGAAGTGGGAAGCTTTGTCCTAATCTGATTTCTTTATGGTAACAGTTGGGTTATGCACAACGACTTCAAATTCAGGGTAGCCAGATTAGTGGAATTTCTTTTGTTACTGAAACAGAGTGAAATTTCTAGGGATTTTTGGCAAAATCTAGCAACCCTGCATGACTTCCGCCTTTCTCACAAGGGATCTTGTGCCTTGTTAACTTCATTATACCGAACCCTTGTTAACTGACTCGCAGTGTTCTCAGAAATCTCGAGCTACCTCTGACTTGTAAATAAAAGGCTGCCTCTCAGAGTCAGAGTGCCCCGAACGAACTGATTCAAAATGGGAGGGGGTAGAGGGTATATAAGAGAATCGCAGGATAAGGAGAGGGGGAGGGAGTGGTAGAGGGGGGAGGGTGAGCCTCGGACCCTCAAGAAAAATATATCAAAGCTCTGGATTATTTATCTGAAAAATAAGAGAGGATTTAAAAAAAAAATACAATTTAGGGGACTTTGTTTCGAGGGTCTGAGCGCAGTTTGACGGAGCGACTTGGTCTTTCCTTTTTTTCTTCTAACCGCGCTAAAAGAGAGAATACCTGTTTCTGACGTGGTCATTCCATTTTCTTTGAGAAATATGAACTTTTTTTTTTTTTTTTTTTTTTTTTTTTTTTTTTTTTTTTTTTACCTCCGTTGCAGGTTAGAATCATCGGACGGACATAGTTGCTAAAATGGTGAGTGTTGCACTGAAAAAAAAAAACAAAAAAAAAAACAAAAAAACAAAAAACAAAAAACAAACGTCCATGCCTAAAATCAAGCAACGTTGGGTTTCACCCATGTAAAACCATGTAAAATATCGATTCGAGGGAGTGCACTGTTCATTCTCAATACTTCCCTTTTCATGACTTAAAAAGACAAAACGCAATGTTGCGTTGCTAGATTGCAATGCCCGCCACTGCCTAAAAAGTAAAGCCCGCCCTTCTCTTTCGAAGAACAACGAAATTACGATCAAATCGGCCGCGGACGCATTGTGCTTTTAATATGATTCGACTTAAACCCCATGCAGTAGCTTTTTTACTAACTCTCACGCCTCTGAATAATGGCTGAGCTGAATAAAATAATCTGTATTTTTTTAAACGCTATTGCAGGCTGAGTGCCGAGCGAGTGGGTTTCTGCGGGTTGCGGCACACCATACGATAGGCGTTCTTTAGCGCAAAAAAGGGTTTCATGAAGAGGGGTTCGTCCAAAAATACTAATGGGCTTAAGGAGGAGCGGTTCAATGGCACGGTTTAAGATACAATTCACGTTTCGGTCATTTGTTTTCACAAACAGGAATGTGCCACCCTGAGTCCAAGTCCCTGCCACCGACACGAGTTACGTTCGTTTCACGAGTGGATGTCCGGCTCCCACTCAGACAGCGGCCTACAGCGGACAAACATTTAGATTTTGCGGATAAAATTTCGATTTCAAGTCAAAACGTCTATTACTTTTTGGTCAACATATAAATATAGGCCTATACCATTATTTTGTCCTCAACCATTTGGTGTACTTTCATTTTATGTCTACCAATGGGTCTGTGGCAAACTTTTGCTACAGCGCTATAGAATGTTCAATCTCATGTAAAATCGCGTGAAAAGTCTATTAGTGGCATCAGAAAGTCATGAAATGCGATAATAAACTCACAAGAGACGTTTAATGAAATCCAAGATGGCGGTAAAATATCAAGCAACCTGTATGCATGCACCACGAACATCCAAGGATAGCCAACCTCACAATATCAATCCCACCCAATCACAACGTAAATAAACACACAACCTCTGAAGCTGTGAGGTTGTCAACGTTGGCAATCCTTGGATGTAAAAGATGCATGCATCGATTGCTCGATATGTTACCGCCATCTTGGATTTCATTAAACGTCTCGTGTGAGTTTATTATCGCATTTCATGACTTTCTGATGCCACCAATGGACTTTTCGGGCGATTTTACTTACGATGAAACTCTCTTTATCGTTGTAGCAAAAGTTTGCAACAGACCCATTCTTCTTTCATTGTCTTATCATGGCTATAGACAAATAAAGGTCTAATTGAAAAGTAAGCCTACATTATTCTTTTGCCCGCAAACCTAAAACTTCTAAAATGAAAAATGTCATTGACTGTGGAAATTGATCATTTTCTAAAGGAACACCTGCGGCAGTGTCACAGTTAACGATTTACTGTTAAGTTGTAGAATCCTGGGAATAACTTAAGTGTGCCTTAAAGTTCCTGTTTATATTTTTATACAGTGCTAAATTGCAATCTCTACTTTGATAAGCAGATGTTAGAGTGCTTTATTTTACACAATAAAATTGTCTGCAAATCTATTCACCTGTGTAATTTAATACCAACTTTTGTGGACCATTTATTTGGCTTTAACTTCTCAGACCTGTTTTCATGGACCAAAATAAATCATGTAGAAGTTTCCGTTGATAGACTTTTTTTTATTACTAGACTTCTTACCTATGTAGACCCAATAAATTAGATCTTTCGTTATTAGACGTTACCTTTCCTTGGAATCTAGGAAACTGGAGATATTTATAGAATCTTTTTAGTCCATCAACTGACCTCTATCCATAATATTCACGGATAAAAAAAAAAAAAAAAAAAAAAAAAAAAAAAAAAAAAAAAAAAAAATTAAGACTATGAACGTATAATGTTCATTGAACATTATACTAAAGTTACACTTGAAAATATGTTAGATATCAGTTATGTAGCCTTAAGTAAGTATAAGATATTATGGTTTTTGCAAGGAACGTCGATATTGAAACGAGTTTGAAGCGCAGAGCAAAAACTTTTCTGTACGGAAAAATCCATGTATCTATCCACTGCGTGGCCGTTCGGGCATAGTCACAGCGACAAGCAAGACATCGACTTGCTTCCATGGTTGCCAGATGTCTGCTTTAAACATTTTACGGAATCAATAGACTGCTTTAGGAACGAGCGGGAAATTTAAAATCTAGGAATATGATTGGCTTGGATGCTTTGAAACACCTACAAAAGGTTAAAACTGTACCATTTGGAAGGAGAACTGCATTTTTTCCCCTATTGATAGGCGGGGGGGGGGAGGTCCAGGGTCCCCAGACCTGCCTATCCCTGAGTGGTGTCCACCACTAGACCTTCTATTGGGGTTCAATATTTATGCCTCCTAGACATTTTTCTGTGGGCGCCCATGGATGGAATATGGTTTCAATCCGGATGACAACTCGAAAGATAAACCGACCATATAAATACGCACTCGATAAGATTCTTCAAACCCTCTTGTCGGTCTGCAGCTTTTAAACTACAGTTTTGGTTTCCATGTTGAGTTTGATGAATCTACGTTGATTCTTTTTTTTTCGAATGATTTGGTAACACCGCCCGCGACTGATTTGTGCTTTCCTTTAGAAGGACCCGTCGTTTATCCTGTCTCGGGTATCATTTTGCGAGCGCAAAAAGGGAAAGAAGAAGTAGAGCAACATTCGCAGGAGGAAATAAATTCTGCGGAGGGCGTTTTTTTTTTTAGAAAGGTCGTAACGGAGCCCGCGTTTAAGTGTAGAATTCATAAACATTTACTCGACGTGGGGGAAACTTTTTCATTCGAGTTGAATTTCCGTGCGCAGATGGCGGATCCATGAATACATCTCCCTCACTCTCCACCCGTTTAAAATCGTGCGATAGAAAAGGATATAGAAACATCAGGGGTTAATATCACGTGATGAACCGTCTATCTATCCGTCTCTATTGCATGTGATCTACCGGCCGGAGAGAGAGAGAGAGGGGAGAGAGAGAGAGAGAGAGAGAGAAAATGGCGGATCCATGAATACATCTCTCTCACTCTCCACCCATTTAAAATCGTGTGATAGAAAAGGATATAGAAACATCAGGGGTTAATATCACGTGATGAACCGTCTATCTATCCGTCTCTATTGCATGTGATCTACCGGCCGGAGAGAGAGAGAGAGAGAGAGAGAGAGGAGAGAGAGAGAGAGAGAGAGAGAGAGAGAGAGAGAGAGAGAGAGAGAGAGAATAGTAAATACTTGTTCCGCCTCTGTTCGTGCTAACACATTGAGTTCTTTAAGAATGTGTGTTTTCTTTTTGCCGTGTACTTGAATCTGTACCTTAAGGCTCTTTGGCCATCAATCTTTGGATTTTTATGCATCGATGACAAAGTACCCGTAGAAAAGAATCGGCTAAAGGACGCGATTTAGAGTGAAAGAAGCAAACTGATACAAAGGAAAATATTTGAAAAAGACTTGCTGCTCAGATTGTAAAATTGCCTCGAATAGCTTTCTTTTGAATGAGGAGTTCATGTAATAAGACCAGCGTAAGAAAGTCTCCGTGTGGATTTTTATCCTTAAAGTCTCAGCAATAATGTTTGAAACATGAACCATTTTACAATTTTGAGGTGGTAAAAAAATTCCTCTCGAAATGTGAGCTTCGAAGAATTTAAAACTCGACTCGGAAAGAACCTAGAATGATTCCGGAACAATTTCAATGGGTCTGTTGCAGACTTTTGCTACAACGATTAAGAATGTTTGATATACTGTAAAATCGCCTGAAAAGTCCATTGATGGCATCAAAAGTCATAAAATACAATAATAAACTCACAAGCGGCGTTTTAATGAAAATCCAAGATGGTGGATAAATATCGAGCAATTTGTATGCATGCACCACGAACATCTAAGGATGGCCAACTTTGACAACCTCACTGGAGGTAGAGGTTGTGTGTTTTTGTTTACGTTGTGATTGGTTGTGATCGATATTGTGAGGTTGGCTATCCTTGGATGTTCGTGGTGCATGCATACAAATTGCTCGATATTTATCCCCATCTTGGGTTTT